>CM034148.1:668874129-669352179 GCA_019776745.2 Taxus chinensis
TCCATCAGCATAGTACTCATATCCTTGGCTTATTCTATAGCTGAGACTTTAGGATCAAATTTAGGAGTAAGATATCTCAACACCTTCTTCACCACCAAATCTTCTTTCACTTCTTCTCTGAATCCTCTAATGGTATTTACCACTTGATCTACTATGAGAAGATATGCATCAATGGTTTCTTCTTCTTTCATCTTCAAACTTTCAAACGGATTCCTATAGGTTTGGAGCTTTTCCAAATTTACCTCAGATTCACCTTCATAAATAATGTGTATCTTATCCCACATAGCTTTATCATTAGTACATTGCATTACCTTGACAAACTCTGGTTCTTCCAATCTACACAAAATAACATTCATAGCTTTAGCGTTAGCAATACTAGCCTTCTTACATGTTGCATCATTTGGAGGATTTTGAGGAATAGTGTACCCATCTACAACTGACTGGAAAATATCACATCCCAAGGACATAATATGAGTTCTCATATTGATTCTCCAAAAGGCATAATTTGTCCCATCAAACATAGGAGTACTGCTAGTAGAGGAACCACTTTACTCACTCACCATATGTGTGCTTCAAAGGATCACCTCAAACTTGTTAAGCTTGCTTCAAAGGACCTTCTCTCATACCAAATTTTAGAAGCACAACCACTAGGGGCTGAATAAGTGGGCCTTAAAAACTTTCTTTTACATTTACTTTAGCAGTCATCAATTAACAATTCACTTTAACCATTCCCCATTAACCATGCATTCAAAACGAAACATAACCATAGATGAGAAAATGAGAACACAAGAACACCAAATATAAGTGGTAAACCCTTAAGGGGAATAAAAACCAGTGAAACGTAACTTTATTAGAGAAATGATTAAATTTTAGTTGAGTAACTCAACAAGGATCGCCAACCCCTAGGTTTAGTGAGGCACCAACCCCTCAATGAATCAGCACCAACTAAAGCCACCTGATTTGTTTATCACCAATGAAATGTTTCACCAAAAAACTGATGATGACATCAATTTATTTTACCTTCTGTCTATCTTCCTTAAAACTTCCTTCTAGCCTTCCTCGCTTAATAACTTCTTCCTTCAAGTTGATTAGGTCATCTTATCTAGCTCGCCAGTATCTAATCACTCTCTAGAACATCATATCATCTTATCTTCCATCTCTTTATGGTCACAAACACCTCTTACTCCTCCACAAGCTTTCCTCTAGCTCACATTAATGAGGCATCTATATATGAACTCTGACATATCTATCTCTCTATCTCTATATTTCTCTCTCTCTCTTTCACAAACAACAAAATGAGCCTCTAAAACAAGCTTATATACATGACTCATTATTACAGAACATCTAGGTCAACCATTATACATAAAATAACACCATAACAAGATAAAAAAATAATAATAACACCATACATAAGACCATATAGGTTGGAAATATCGTCTTCACGCTCAAATCCTTCATTAGGACACAAGAAGCCCTAAAGCACCCAGAATGCCCTCTCACAAAAATCAAGACAGCTTGGGCCTACATAGCCATCACCAAACCTCAAGGACCACTTATAATTTTTTCTAATCCCACTCCATTCCTCCTATAATCTTGTTCATCTTCGCACCACTATCTCTCATCATGAAACCCTCTTGATAACAAGGACAACCAACCAGCCCCAAAACTAGTCTTCAAAGATTAAGCTCAAACCCTCATCAAATCACCTCAACCATGCAAGTGTGTAATATCACTGGAAATATCATGACCTTGGGATCATATCTAAATGCTCACAACACCATCACTTGGACTGTAGAATCCCAAAAACACCTCTGTAACCAAATCACCTGAACTTCCCAAAACCAGTCTTACAAGATGGACCATAACAAACATCCTAAGATCTCAACCATGATTTGAAACCACCATGGACATGTAAAATATCTTACCAACATCCTCAAACACCAATTTAGTTAGCAGGTCTAGTGCACAACTTGGGAGAAAATAGAAATTATTCATAAATAAGAAAATTTCAGTGGTGTCCACATACATTCGAGGCACCTAAATACCACCTAGATAAATTTGAAGTATTTCTATATAACCTCCAATCATAAAACTTGATCAAACAATCCATTTTGAGCCATAAGGAACAAGATCTCCTCCATCACTTTTGAGCTAGGATTGTGGGAGGGTTTAGAACCACCTTAGCTTCTTAATGATTGTTCATAGAGCTTTGCCCCTCAATCCACAAACTAATTCTTGGAATGTCATCTTAGGATACTTCCCAAAATATTGTTAAGATATTGGACCACCATGCAGATTTTACACATCCCAATGAGCACAAGAAATTCCAATTCGAGCTATGTTTCTCACTTCCTTGAGCTCGATAGAGATAAAAATGATATATCTTGATTTATCTTCCAATCTGAGACCTGAAACTTGGACCACACCTCTATAACAGCCTACTACACCTTCCACAAGACTCAAATTTCCATTTCCATGCTGAAATATGTCTAAAGTATCTCATTAGGTCACAAAGGGTTTGAGAACGTGTCTAGTGCAGACTTAGAAAACATGACTTAGCCTTATACCTGCACTCTGAGACACTTGTGAGTGTCTCGAAATTTTTTTGAAAATACCATGAACTGAGAGTGGGGGGTGAATCAATCCTTACAAACTTAATTTCAATTTCATATTACTCACTTAAACCATTAATCAATTAACCATCCATTAATGTGTGCACAACATCATATAACATGCATTCAATCAATCATGAACCAGAGAAGCAACACCATAACACAAGATATAATTAGGAAACCCTTAAGGGGAAGAAAACCCACTGAAACTCCTAATTATATTACTCAAATAAAAATTATTTAGTGAAGCACCAACTTCACAAGGATCACCAACCCCTAGTTTAGTAGAGCACCAACCTGTAGTTTTGTGAAGCACCAACTCCACAAGGTGGCTTCAACCCCCCAAGATGATCAATCACCCACTCAACCACCTTTTAATTAATATATCTGATGTATTTTTTACTTCTACAACTGATGGGGATCACCTTGAAACCCTTGTTCAAACCCTAACTTCTCAAACTTGCTCTATCTTTCACTTTCTTCACTTATCTTTTCTTCAAACCCTTACACACACTCTTCAAAAAATTATTCAACCTATAATACACTCTCTCATATCTCAAAACTTTCCTTGGTACCTAAAAACACTCTCACATAAGTCACACTTTTCACACTTGAGCAACTAGCACAAAATTGCACCCAAAACATAACTCTTATAAGCTTCTCATGATTCAAACACATACTAAGTTGGTTTCCATCATTTCATTCAAAAAATTAAAATTAAAAACATCCCAAAAAAAATCATTACAATGTTCACATATACCCATATAGGTCAGCCATGCCCAAAACCACTCGTTTTGCACCAAACAAGCTCAAAACCCCATCACTAAGATGAGCAAAAACCACAAATGTAAAAACTATGATTATTCAAGATCCCAAATTCACCACACATGTGTAATATGACATATAATAATCATCCATGGTCACACATTTTCTTGTACCTATCAAACAATTCATAACATAAGCCAAAAGGCTCATATCCTTCACTAAACATGTGTTTCCAACATCTTGTCTTCACCTTTAGGCATCAAAAACACTCAAAATCAAATAAACTATGGCATGTAACCACTCTATGTAATTCTCAGGACCTTTACATCACATTCATTCATGTTAAATCTATTTAAACATCCATGTGTTCAATCCACAACAACTTTCCTCTTCTCCAAAGCACGTTGCCCAGAAACCAATTTTGCAAACTCAACCAGTTTTCACCATTTTTGTCACTTTTAGGACCTCCAAATTCCTTAAATAAGAACAAAATTCATCCCTCTTCACTTTCTAGGTGATAGAAATCATGAAATCTTCCATCTCATGCTTCACTCACTTCATTTTTTCAACCTAAGCAATCATGTCCTGAAAACCAAAAAACCTTCTTCCTCACAAAATTACTTGAAAGACACATTAAATAAACTCACCGAAGGACAAAAATTATACCACTAGAAATATATCAAAATCCTCTTTCCATAACATATTTCAACTCCTTCCAAATCCAAGTGGAAGGCCTTCAACCAAGCTCATCTCTACAAACTGCCTGAAATTGCCCCAAAACTGCCCTTTGACTAGTCTTCACAAATAGGGCACACTGTCATTTAGAATCATCCCCATGATTTTAAACCACTATTAACATCAATAAAAAATCACATGATAAAAACAATGTCCATTAATTTTGTAACTCCTTTGGACAACCTTGTCCCAAGTTGAACTTCTTCATAAATAGGCTTGTTTGAGTGGGGTCCACTCATCACCAAAAACTCTATCATACCTTTCTATAAACCTAGAGGAGTCCTCTACATCATAAAATCATCATAATTTCACTATCAATCCATTCTCGGCAATTATGATCATTATCTCTCCTACCGCTTTCTAGTTAGGATTTCAAGCATACAAAAAGCAGTTTACCAACATTCGTTCATAAAAATGTGACCATGATATGGACTAATTATTTTTGTGAAACATTCTAGAATCAATATAAAAACATCCCTAGAAAACACCCCTTCTTGGACCCTTTTTTCACACAAAACTTCATAACTTGCAAAATTCTCTTCAGAATGAGTCCAAATTTTTCTCACACCTTTTTTCATCATCTCCAATCATCATCATATCTCAAATAGTTCTACATCTTATCATCCCATCTCATTTGCATGACTAGCCCTTGGGATTTGTATGGTTTGGGTTAGGGTCAACTGAAACAACATCATAACTAACCATGAAACCTGTCCAAAAGGTCCTAACATACATGGTACATCATGAAACAACTACCTACATGCATCCATGAGTTCACATGGCTCCAAAACTATACCTCATGCCTCCAAGCACCTATACCTAATCAAGATGAGCACTTGAATCTTGGTCTTCAGCCTGTACCTACACCTTGAAACTCATGTGAGTGTCTGAAAACGCCTAAAACGTGTTCTTCATGCTTCTACCATGCTCCTCAATCCACCAAGAAGATCCAATCATCATACACCATCACCTAGGCTAGTTAGGCCAATTGACTAGGCTTGTTAGAAGAAGTCAATCTCACTGAATCACCTCGTGCCATCATGAAACCATCTGAATCTCCATGTCATCATCACACTGAGCATCCCCTGACTCTACTACACCATCCTCTTTGTCATTAATGGGATTTTACATCACTGATAACACCTAGAACACAATATGCCAACACAACTTATCTACATGCTTCTCATTCTCTCACCAAGCTCAACTAGCTCATACATACATGTACTCCATCATGACATACCTCATCATGTTGACTATGTCTCAAAACCAAGCATATTACCCATGCGTGCACCAACAATGTTGACCTCCTCATCACTTTTCCACTCTTGCCAACCTACAAAAGCCTTCAAGACACATCATGACATCATCACCACATCATCTTATCATTGCATCACTCTACATCACACTTACAAGCCATCACACTACTTAAGACACCTCAAAACACCATGCCACACTAAGCAATGCAGCTGACCAAGCAACAACGAAAGACACTACCAATCAACTTTACCTTTTTTCTAATTTGTTATATAATCTTATATTAAAAAAATTAAGTTTTTTTAGGAATCTCATTTCCAAGTGTCGCCTAATGATCACAATCAAGTGGCAAAGAAGGGAAGTTGGGCGACACTTCTCAGACGCATCAACATCGTGGAATGTGTTCAAGTAAATATTACTTAAGATTAGTTTCCAAATTTATTTAGAAATAAGTTAAATTTTCAAGGTCATGTTATAATGATGCTTAAACATATTAGAATTTTAAATATAAGGTATTGTTTTTTAACATGATAACTAAAATATTTATGTGTAATCTTATGTGGGGAACAAAAGGAATCCCTTGAACACCTTGTCAAGTATATTATTTTAACTTTTTTAATTTAAGAAATCCTAATTTATAAAATAAATTTTTTTTGTAGACAACAAAATATTCACATGATATGGATGATGGCAGTAATGACAATAAGGAGGATGAGGACAAGAATGACGATGATGATGAATATTATAAGGATGATCAATAAAAAAAGATATATATTCCCTAAAAACATTGTATAAACTATTAATGTATTTTAATCATTTTATTGTTTACTTTGAATAATAAAATATATTGTTATTATAATTAGTAGAATTATGAATTTCAAATTTAGTTAAGTATTGCAAATACTATTTTTCTCTATAATACATTAGTTATTGATAGGTTTTTAAATAATTTAGTTAAAGTTGTAAAACATTTGAAAAGAAAAGATTAATCTATAGTAATAGATATCTAATCAATACACAATATACATCAATAAAATTATTTACAATTTAAAATGAAGCAAAAAAATGGAAATATATGGGAAAAAAAATGTTTGACTTTCTATAAAAATTTGGAGTCATATATGGGAAAATAAATAGTTAGTTTATAGATGTTTGATCCTTTCGAATTCAATGGAAATATTATCATTGACTCGAAGTGATCAAAAATTCAATTTACAAGAAAGCCTTAGGCAAGAAAGATGATCAAGGTCCAACATAAGGGGGAAATGTGTCAAAAGAATCAAATAGGTGTCACAAGCCTAAGTGTGTCAAAGGATGTCAAAATTGACATTACTAAGTGTCTCGAATCAAAAGTAGGTGTCAGTTGTGGTACAATAGATGAATATTTACTAATTGATAAATAGAATATCAATGTTGTATATGTACGAAGTGATTTGCAAATAGAAATGCACTACAAAAACAAAAAATTAGGGGGTAATTAGGACTAGCTAAATATAACACAATAAATCAAAGCTAAATACAAAGATAATAGTTACCAGGAGTATTAGACAACATAGGAATACCAAAAATAATTGAAAAGATTGAAAAGATTAAAGAATTAGTGTTTTTAGGATTATACTTGATTTGTGGTAAGGCCCCGATGAACTAGCCATCACTTATTATTTTTACATTGTAATAATCATAGTTGTCTTTTAATTTGGGGTCTATTGTGTGTGGGATTGACCCTTGATCACGAGGTTATAGATTGCAATGAAGCATGGGCGTCTATGTTGTTGTAAGGCCAACCCTTCAACATTAGGGTTAGTGTTGTAATGTTTATATATGGATGTCATAAGGAAAAAGATGGGGGAGAACTTTTTTTTGTAACGAACTTTTCTCTAAAGGAGTTTGCCCCCTCAAAGAGACGTGATATCTAAATATAAGCAAAAATTTGTAATTTGTTTTTGAGTTCATTGAGTATTGCATTCTTTTGCATGTTATTTTTTATTGATCTGATTTTTCACATTCAAGGTCATAACAAGTGGTATCAAATCTCTTTCCAATGTTATTTTGGGCAGCAACATGATAGCTTTTGTGGTACTGCGATTGTCCACCCCATGTGGATTTTGGTAATCAAAAAGTGGTAGCACTAAACTTTTTGCCCCAAACATGTCGATATATTTCGTTGTAAATAGTTCTCTTTAATTTTTAGAATAGAAACCATATATTAGGGGTTCTAATATATATCCTCATAAAGTTCACTTTTTTGCCAAGCATGCAAGATGTGTGCGAAAAAAGGTGGGATTCAACTCATCATCATAGGCTCTTGTTCATAATGGAAAGGAGTAGTAGCCATATATATAAGAATTGGTATGATAAACTACAAATTGGGGAAATTTGCACCTATTTTTATTTTTCAGAGACATGCAAGAAGTGATAAAAAAAAGCAAGAAATTATAAAAAAGCGAGAAACAATAAAAAACATTAAATGATCAAAAACCAAGAAACAATCCAAAAATGAGAAATGATAAAATATTAATTTATCGTGGAGGATGAATATGGCACAAATAAGAGTTGTTGCTAAACATGTGTCTACTAATAAAACATGTAAAGTAATTAATCAAATTTGTGGTCGTCCATATATAGAAGTAGAACATGTTATCTAATATTAAAAGTAATTCACTCTACAATTGCAAATATTAATCACAATATGAGTTTAAATTATTAGTACAGTTAAAGTGAATGAAAGTGCTCTTTTCAAAAGACTTCAACCTAGAGGTCAAGGACATCGTATATGGACTCGAGCTAACACGTACATTTGGGTATATAGGAAGACTTCATAGTTATCTTTGTCAAAAACGAAGCCCTAAGCAATCTTCGACCATCTATCACTTGTGTTACACCAGAAAACAATGAGCTCCAGAAAATTACTCACATTATACCTCAGATATGAGATAGTAGGTTGCAAGATGATGTTTACAGTTAGTTCCCTCAAACATTGGACCCGCGCTATTTATGAATGGGATCAATATATTTGTGAACCCAAAGCTGACACACCATGTAGCAAACCCATTTGGATATAACCCTATGTATGAAAAATCTCTTTGAGTCGAGGGAATTTACCAACAGCAAACTTTTCTAAATGTCAGTTACAAAACTCAATTTTAGAGGTTGCTGCAAAGGACAAAAAGATCAATAAATTGAGAAAAAATGTAAGCATGTTGGGTAATTAGTCAAGTTTACTAAAAAAACAATAATTTCTTTTGCCACACCTACCCCGGATTGATCATCTCTTTTTCTTGATAATTTTATAATAATTGCGCCATAAACCTAGGGTAATCAATATAGTAATCGCACTCTATACTCAAAAAATGGTCCAAATTGGACAAGTTGTATCTCATTGATGACTTGGACTATCAATGAATATGGTTGAAATCCAAATACAATGCCATACATTATTGAAACGTCTCTAGCAAAAGACTGTTATCATAGCAACCACCAACATTTTGGAGACCCCCGGACACCCTAACTAGATTTCCCAAAATTTGTTTGTGATGACCCCACAAGCTTGCTATATAAAACAAAACAATTTTTTGGTCCATAAAACTCCTAATATCAGAGACTTCTTATACCTTCATTCAACTTGAACATGAAGCCATTTAGTGGTACCAGTGGTTGGCAAAGATAAAGAGTACGCTCACTTGGGATGAGTTCAATTAACATCTACCCACGATTTTGTCTTGGTGAATATGAGGACTTCAAAATTATATTGACTAAACTTATAGTACATGCAAATCTATGGCCAATTATAAAATAATTGCCATCAAAAGTGATCTACCTACCTACGATAATTTCACCTTAATATTAGACACGAGAATAATAACTCCAATAAAGGGGTTGATAGCAGAATATGCCCTCAAATCATAGCATTATCAATAGTCCTAGATTCATGTGGTCATGTTACTTCTAAATGGCTAATGTTGTATGCTAGTGACCCTAATTTTTTCACCATATCTCAAGCACCGTCTGCATGATGACTAGTTGCAAACTATCTTCTGCGTGAAGGCCTTCTTTGCCACTTGGGACACCTTTGTGTTCCAACAATAGAGTTACAAAAGATGATTTGGAAGGCATGCTAGAGTGAAGTTATCTGACACTTGGAGGTGGAAAAGACGTTGACAATACTCCAAAAATACTTTTATACACGCTATGTCATGATGTCAACACATGTATTAGATTATGCACAAAATAAACAATAGCAAAACTAGCCAACATGAAGCAAGGCCTCTACACACCTTTACTAGTTCTTAATGGATCTTGGGAGGTGATAACCATGGATTTCATGTCAAGGTTTCCCATGACTAGCTGCAGTCATGACCGACTTTGTTGTGGTTGACAAAGTTTAACAAGATGGCAATGTTGGTGTCTTGTACAAAGGGGATCAAATCTGAAAATATTGTGAGGCTCTACTTTGGGTATGTGTACGTCCACTTTGGTTTACCACATACCATTGTCTCATATGCATCCATGTTTCTTAGCACTTTCTAGTCTACATTGTGAACTATAATGGACACAAAGACAACCAAGTTTACCGTTTTTCATCCATAGATTGATGGGCAAACAAAAGTCATCATATGATTGTGAATCGACTTCATATGTATAACTCTAAATATCCACAAACATGAGATGACAGCTGACCATACGTCTAACATAATTATAATCGAACACTACATGGCTCCACAAGACTTCATTTACAAGTTGGTCTCAGGCGTCAACCATTGTACCCCATTTATGTGGCAATATTTATTGCATTGGAGGTCTCTCCCCACACACTAACATACGCAAATAAGGCCACCAAATTTGTTGAACCATTCCTACAAATCTAATAGTAAGTGCATGAAATCTTTTATAAAAACACCCAAAAGCACAAACTATGTAATGACCAACAGCGGGTCCCTTCCCAGTTTCGATAGGTGATAAGATATGTCTACATTTTTGCATAAACAATGTTTCGAAGGCCCAAATAGGAAACTCGTACCTCTCAAATACAAGTCCCACTAAATCATCAATCAACTGGGTAATAATAAATTTGCCACCCTAACTTGGGTTGTGTTCAGTGTTCAATGTGGATATGCTTTAAATCATACATTGCACCTCAGTAAAATCCTGTTTGTTTAATGTCATTTGTTGCTTATCAAATCTCATGCAATGAAAAACGATACCTGAAATCAATAAATTCCCTCGTATCAAGTGATAAGGTATGGCAATTTGCTCACCAATAGCTTAATTCAACAAAAAATTCAGCATTTGGTTGAAAACCTAGGCACAATTGTTTCTCGAGGGGGAACGAGTAATGTTGATAGTGATTCAGACCCAGTGCTTGACAATCAAGGGTCGTGTTCCATAAATTTGGGGAAAAAAAAAAATTGGGGTGGGGGTGGGGAGTTGGGGGGAATTAATACATTGTAAATTACAATCATTGATATACATATGTGAGAGCCCAGATTGTGAATTGAACTTTTTGGTTAACGGTTATATAGTCAGAACCCTTATGACCTCAACATGGTGGCCACTCCAAATGGCTATTACTAGCCATTCATATTTTAATGGATTTCTTTTTCTTGGGAGTTTCGCTTTTCAATTGCCTATGCATGTTGAATGGGTTTTATTAGCTTTGTTTATCTTTAAGGCACTTTCTTATTTTTAGTTTCGTTTAGCAATAAAACAAGGGATCACCTCCTTGTAATGCATAGCAGATAGCATACATCTCTTCCACATAGATTTCTTTCTTGATAGAAACTCTTACTATTATGCAATAACATTTTGTTTCTATTCTGGCTAATCTGTGTCAATTCGATAGAGAAGAATCTGTTTTATTATAACATGTTGCTTCCTAACATTTCGTGTGTTTTCCTCCAAATCAAATCCCCAGTCTAGATCAGTTGAATCCATGATTTGGAAGTCTTAGGTCCTAGATATGCCCCCATAAAGCGACAGAATATAACCTGTTCTTTGAGATGCCAAAGTCTATGCTCTATTTCACCTAATCATCTTCAAGTAACAGCCATTACACATTTTGGCTGAAATTTTTATTTTGGCTACTGTTTTCTGAGCTTGTTTGTGAAAAGTCTTGAGTAAATCGTCTCTTGAAAGTTGGGAAAAATCTGACATAGCTGCTGATTTGAAAGAGGGGGAGTTAGAATTTAATGGCATGGCCTCCTCTCATACAAATGCATGAAGTAAATAAGCCCCAATAGAGTGATCAATCAGAGGGCTGAAAAAATACGGCAGAAAATGAAGCCCTTGAAGACCATGGACAGAGAAATTCAGCGTACAAAATTTACTATGTAAGTTTATAAAAAATCCAAATCTTTGCTAGCCCAATGAAGTTTATCAACATTAATCAATTTTAAGTTAAAACAAGGGGTTTCCTTTTCAACATTAGCGGTTGTGTTTATGGAGGAAAGGTGGACAGCGGTGAAAAAATGAAAATCAAACACCATCCATTAGGAAGCGGCCCCAGAGCATGACACCAAATATGTTATATGAACAAGTAATATTTCTGAGAACCACCTGTAATGTGTATAAAACCTGTTTTACTTTGAAGTGTTACCTATCCAATCACTCATCATTACTCAGGTTCGAAGTTCGAACATTTTCCTCTTATAATCTCTCTATTTATAACAGGCAGAAATATCGAGTGTCAATCCAGGACAAACATTAAGCATAAATGTCTACCTTAAAGACTGCTGATATTAAATGCATTAGTGAATTTTGTATAAAAAATCACCAAAACAGGATAGATGAGCACAAGGCTAGAGGATGAGCTACAGATAAACTGCCAAAATATACAGCAGCTTACACCTGAAAATAATGTGCATGTCATTTTTCTAATGTTGAAACAAATTAGAAGACAAAATTGTAAATTTCATCTTGTTGGAAACTGTCCACAGTGGCCCTTCACAATAGCCCACAAGGAAAATTCACTTTTTGAAAGATCCAATTACATTGTTATGACGCTTACCAAATTCTATAATTCATTGACTAATATACTTTTAAGATATCTAGATTGGTCGCAACATATATATGCTGTCCATTTCATAGATATCTGGTTACGCTTTCACTAGCTTGGTTAAGAATTTGTGTTTACAACAGCATAAACTATTACAGATAATGAAACAAGAAATAAAACAAAGCAAGACAACTGTACCAGCACCATCTAGAATGAAGTAACACCCATTAAATACTTATTTCTTGGCATAAGTGATAACCATGGGATTTTGGGGAGTGATTTTGAATCCTTGAAGAGCTTGCATAGCTACCGTTGCTTGCATTTCATCCCCGTATTCCACAAAAGCAATGCCAGGCTTTGCTTCAATCATACGGACTTCCTTGAAACCATGATATTGGCAGAAGAGCATCTGTAACATCATAGGGGTTGTCTCATGAGGAAGATTCTGGATGAACAATATGTTGTTTGGTGGAGCAGGTGCCTCTGGAAGATTCGGTTTTGACGCTTGAAATGGCATTTGAGAGCCCTGCAATAAAAATAACATGCATATTTATCATATGGTGTAACCAAAGACACATTAGTCAGTAAGACTACTTGATCTATTTTTGGTGCGAGTTTATGTCATATATTAAATAGTTGCATAGGAATGATCAGTATGTTCAATGAATTTTCTATTGATGATACATTTATATGATTGTCATTGGAAGGAGGGTACTAGTTCGGTAATAGCATTTTTAAAAATATGTAATGAATAACCTGAAAGTAAATACAATAATTCTTGTTCGGAATAATAGGGTAAAGCAATCTCCGTTGACCTTGTACAAAAATAAACAAAAAAAGAAAATGTGAACACAAATGATGCAATTATTTAAGAACTAACCACATTCACCGAATTTTATGCCTGAAATTCGAAATTTGGTGGAACACAACACACAGGAAAAAAATTGCCAGATCACGAATTTGTTACTATGAAAGGTGGATGGCAAATTTTAATAAAATTCGTTTTAAAACTTTGTTGAAATTCGTCTTGAAAAGCAATGAAATTTGTCTTAAAAGCATTGAAATTCATATTTAGGGTTCTTTTCTTTTGAAATTTTCATTTTTTGTCAATTTTTGGGTATATATTCACCCAATTGCCACCATTTAATAAGAGTATAGACTCTTTTTTTGCCTCAACTGTGCACGCATCAATTCGGCAGACTCATTGGTAGCATGAATGTGAGGCTTGAATCAGCAAAGAAACTTGAAGCTTATGCATGTGCCTTCACACCAGTGTATAGAGAACACTGTCGTAGGTCTATAGCTGAAGACTGAATGTCATTCGAAAAGATTATTACCGCTAGCAATCAATAGATTATTGAAGGCATGTTGAAGCTTATTGAAGGCAATCAAAGAGGTAGGGAATTAAAACTTAGGCATTTTTTAATTTTTCTATATAATGTTTGTTTGTAAATTAAATATTATTTTATTAAGTTTTAAATTGATGTTCTTATTATTACATAAATGATTGATAGATAATTTTAATAGTCGTTTATATTTAAAAATCATTCTTTTTTACTAAGATTTTATAATAAAAGTATTGTTAAAAATTTTAAAGTTATTAAGTTTTTTGTTAATGTTATCATTTATTAATATATATGATATTCATTTAAATCATACATTTAATTTAAATGTATGATAATAATTATTCAATGATAATTATCATACATTTCGATTGAATGTATGAATAAAAAATATATATAGTTTTATTTTATTATTTTAAACTTTATTCATTTTTTGTCAAAAATACATATTATATATTGGTACAGCACCTTCGAAATCAAATGCACAAGGATGGAAATATATGAACCCCAAAGGGCAAACAAACAACATAACATGCAATTTATGTCAACATCCTTTTACATGCACATTAACAAGGGTAAAGGGCCGCCTTCTTGGCATAGTGGGTGGTCAAGGAGGTGGTGTTGGCACAGGTTTTGATGTCACTCATGTAATAAAGGCAACAATGGAAAGACACTGAGAATTCATTAGTATTAAATCAGAAAAGGGCATAAAAACAGTGAATCCAAGAGTTACTTTCTAGGCCCAAAATGCCCCACACATCTCTCTCCTCCACCATGTCCACAAGCTTTGTAATGCCACTAAAAAGTAGTGAGGCAGCAACACTGAATAGCTTTTGGAAGCTTATAGGAAAAGGACTAGTTGATGTGTGGGCCGATTTCTTTTATGAATCTATCATTCTATTTCATGTCGCCAAGAGTCTTAATTTTAAGAATGTAATGCAATAATCAATTTTATTTGGCAAAGGGTACACAACTCCAGGTTCAAAAGTTGAGGACTACACTTTTGAAGAGATCAAAAGATAGGGTCACTGAAAAATCAACAGATACTAAAGACTCGTGGAAATCAACATGTTGCACCATTCTAAGTAATGGTAGGTCAAATACATATCAAAGAACACTGATCAAAGTGTTGGTCTATTGCCCTTAAGGTGTTGTATTTCTATAAGTAATTGACACCATGGAACACGAGAAAACTTGTGAGTGTCTTCAACATTTTAGATGAAACGGATCTCAAAGTTGGTGTACAGACAATAGTTCAAGTTGTTATTAATAATGCAATCAATTATGTGGGAGTTGGAAAGATGATAGTAGAGGAGTACCAACATATTTATTGGATTCCTTGTGCAGCCTAGTGCATAAAGTTACTACTCTATGACTTGGCTAAATTTCCTTGGGCGCATGAAGTAGTCCAAAGAGGAACAATTGCAAATTTTATTACAAACCATCACCTCACATTGGTTATATATAGGAAGCATGGACCGAAGGAATTGCTTAAGCCATGGGACACAAGATTTGTCTCTCATATCACTTTTAAAAAGTTGTTGAGCAACATAAATAAACACTCAGATTTGTTGTTTGTAGCAAACAGCGGGAAGATTTCATTCATGCAAAAAAGTTCTAAAGGTAAGCATGTAGAGAAAATCATTCTAAGCTCTAATTTTTGGGAATATGTTGTCAAGATTTTTAAAATGTGTGCACTCATTGTTTGCATGATTTACATGGTTGATAGTGATATCCCTTGTATCCGCATGGCTTATGAGGGTATAGGGTATGGACCATTGTAAAGAAAACATCCAGAAGGCATTCAATAATTTGGAAGCAAAATACAAAGAGATATGGAATATTAGTGATGGAAGATGAAAGAGGGAGGATGATGCATACTCATTTGCATGCAGCAGCATGCTATTTCACATTAAAAGAGATTGACCGTGAAGTGATGAGTGGGATTTATGCAGCCATTGAAAAGTTTGTTCCAAATTGAGGTGTTGCAAAGAGAACTAGAGAGCAACTTAGAGCATACAAAAGAAGAGATGGGCTGTTTGGAACTCAGTCAGCACTAGATGAGAGGGAAGACAAGGATGGAGATAAATGGTGGAGATTTGATGGAGCAAATAGTCACAAACCTGAGTCGATGAGTAAGTGCATCAGCATGTAAAAGGAATTGGAACAGTTTTGACCACGTTCAATCAAAGAAAAGGAATAGGTTGTTATCAGGAAAATTGCGAGACCTTGTTTATGTCTGCAACAATTCGAGATTGACTATGAGAAAAGTGACAAAAGATGCATGCAATTCAAAGGAAAAAAGTTTCAGCGTGTCCTAGAAGATTCTTCTGGTGAAGATAATCTTACTTTCGTTTGTAATGAACATGAAGGTGAATCTAGTGATATTGGTAATGATGATGCTATTGGTAGTGATGATGAGATTGAGCCAAGTGCTCTTGATGACTTACAGCTTTTTGATATAATAAGTAGACCTTAACCCATACTACATAGAGAAGTCCAAAACTTTGATCCCACACTTTTTGAAAACCTTTTAAACGTTGTTATGCAGCTGCGAGCAAACGTTTTTTAAGGTTTTTATTTTAATCACATTATTATGATAGTTAATGAAATGTGATATTATCTTTCTTTTTTGAAATGTGAAATTATCTTTCTTTTTAAAATATTCAATCTAAAAAGTACATTTCCGATAGTCAAATTTAATCACAACTTTTGTCATAAAATTTTTTAACAATTTTTTCATGAATTTTATCCTCAGCAGATTCAAATGCAGTAACTTAGTTTTAACTTTTAAGAACAAGATGGCACCATTTGTCCAAAGAGAAATAAGTAACTCAAAGATCCATAAGAGTTTTGGAAAATCAGATTGGAGTCCATAAATTTTATAGCCACATAAGTTCTTAAGTGGCATTGATGCTATGACAATATAGTTTTCTATCTTTTTTAATCGAAATTGTGATTGAGGAAAACATTTTTGAATTTTGAAAAATAGTTTTATATTTGTCGTGAACTATATTTTTAGCCTTGTTTCTTTTATTACAAAATGACCTGCAATAACACCTCTATGTAAAATCAAATCATATTTCTTCTTTGTTTGAATTAACAAGCAAATTGTGTTTTGTGCAGATTTAGTTGTTTTATATATAAAAATATTAAATCTGTTGAATGCATTTGATAATCATCACCTTATTGGTAACCAAAGGGGTGTCACTAGATGGGCAATTTCAATATACCGCTAGGTATTAGCGGGTGGAGGGGATAATTATATTAATGTTTATTGTTAGGTATTGAGGGGTTAGGTGAATACAAAAACTAGTGCCCGCAGATCGAGGTTGAGCTAGAGAGAGTGTAGATCCAGAGAGCTCAAGCTAAGAGCAAAGCCTAGATCCAGAGAGCTCAAGCTAAGAGCAAAGCCTAGATCTCAGAGCTCAATTAGTGGGGCGTCGTAGATCTCGGGGCTCGGTTGGTGGCATAAGAAAATAGATGGTCGAGGGCCCCTCTCTATATATATGCGAGATAGGACTGAGTCTTCGGTGCGACTGAATGAATTTTGCATTCCTTGGGATCAGCCAATGCGTGCCATGGGCGGGTAGCTTCAGGGCCCACTACTATTGGATCAGGGGTTTCATATCGTATAGCACTCTACAAATCTGCAAATAAGTTTTCTGGGTTTTAACTGTGAGAAAAAAAATTACAATCGCTGTTTCGGATCAGACCTCTGATCCATCATCAGGAACAGGTCTGATCCGAAACACCGATTGTAAAAATTTCTCCCCCAGTTAACCCAGAAAACTTATTTGCAGCCTATGGACTGTGGAAGCATTAAAGACTTGATAGTGCAAATTCATATCTAATATTTCTGGTCTTCACAAGGGCATGGATAGGAGTTGTTTGTGGTATTTATGGAGGGCATGTAATAGGGTCTTATAAGATGTTCATGAAGGGTTTGCAACATAATAACATCAAAAAGGAATGCTTTGGTGCCCATGGATGGTTGTAGATAGGTGAATGATTATGATTGAAAAAAAAATTTGCGGCTTTCCTTAAGTATTGATAACATAACTTCATTCCAAAGTGTAGATGAACTCAAAAAATTATGACACCCTTACTCATATGCATTAGTTCCTCTTTAATGATTTGTAATTAAATTTCTCTATAGTGAACGGTCTACAATTATTAAGTGAAAACATATTTCCATATTATTTCATTTTGATGATTTCCAATCCAAAATATGTCATGTGGATATTGTTTTGAAGATGGGTGTGATAGAGGTGGACAGGAAATGTTCTATCAAAAAAAGGAGGGATAAAAATTAAAAGGGCAATAAAATATGTCATGAAAAAATAGGCACCTAAATATAATTGATACAAAGAGGATATTTAATCAAAATGTTGTATTGGGAGGGGGTATCACAAATTTAGTATCCAGAAGTAGAAATGAAAATCTGAGGCATCATTTAATGAAATATGAACACAAGTGCTTTTACATAAATTTACTAAGTGAACCCCCTGTGTGGGTAACTTAAGAGGGGTCAAGGGATTAGAGTTGGAGGTTTCTAATTTTCTTAGCAAGCGGTCCTATGGAAGGGAGGCTCCTAAGTTTTCTCAGTGGCTTGTTGCAAGGTAATTTTGGAATTATTTGTAGTAACAGTGGTCCAATGGCATAAAACAATCTGAGAGTATAGTGCGATTTTTTAGGAGATATCTTCAAAACTGTCATATTTCTATTTACAAGTAAGTTTAAGTTAAATTTATATATGAACATTTGGCAAAATACATTCATACAAAATGGTAGCTAATATGGGAAACTTCTTGCCCCTCCTTTTTGCCACTCACTCAAACTTTCCTCCTAAAAATTTGCTCTCTCCTTTTTTATAGGAAAAGATTCTAAAGATTTCTTGTTTCCATAATTTTCTATTTTCATGAGGGCCACCTGCTGATTAAAAGTAGGAGTTGTAGTCCCCTCCATGGGACCCCTTCCTAAGAAACCAACTATTTTTTTTAACCTTCAACTTTTTGTCTTCCTTTACACCAATGTTTTAAAAATCGGAACTGGACTCGGAACCGGTCAAGGGTTGGACCGGACCGGTTCAAACTCTATGAACCGGTTTACTAAAAAACACATAAAAATTACATTTTTAAAGAAAACAATATATTTGAAAGATTTGAAACCATGATTCCAACAATTACACACAAAATATGCAAAGTTTTCTCATGTATATACTATATAACAGCTAAGAAAGGTATTTATAGCAAAATGACACAAACTCCAAGTAAGAAAGGTGTTATAAGCAGAAATTTTGAATAAAAAATTAAATTTTTTATACTCAGTGTTGCATGCATGCATCTATACATGACTCAGCTGGTTCAGGGTGAAACTGGACCAGTTCGACCGGTTCGGTACTAAACCAGCCGGTTCCTTACAAAACTGGCCGGTTCAGTACCAAACCGGTTGAACGGTCCGGTTTTTTAATCGGTTCATGTCTAAATATGTTGAACCAGTCGAACCAGCCGGTTCCGATTCTGGTTCGGCCGGTTCTTAAAACACTGCTTTACACAATTAATTATCCTATTTTGGACAAATGGCATTTTGCAATATTGGAGCAACTGATATACTCTTTTAAATCATATTTATTGTGTAAAAAAATCTAAAAAATCCTGTGGTTTTGTACATTTGTTTCTACAATTTGTGGGGGGTCGCCCATGTTTGGCCTCCGTTATCCAGTCATTTAAATTATCTCTCTACCGGTCCCAAAATCTCGCTCCCTGTTCTTTGTCATCCGTGTCCCTAAAATTTAGGGTGACAGCTAAATACACTATCCAAAAAATGTCTCTAGATTATAAGTTCTAGTGTACTACTACTAACTGCCATATGACTATTTGACTTCTCGAATTATGTTGGACAATTACTGATCTCGAACAGAAATTGTAATAAAAACAATTTGACAAAAAAGATCAAGCTAGGAAGGACTAAAGAGAATTCCCTAGTCAGCTATCAAGTCTTGTGTCTGTTCTGTCAGTTCAAATCTGAATTCCTTCATAATTGATCGTTTTCATGCGCAGGCATTTACTTCACAAATAAAAATTAGGTTTCAATAAATGAAATAAACAGTTAAATACAAGACCCAAAATTGACTTTAACCCAAAGGTCTAGTATACTACTACTAACTGCCATATGTCTATTTGACTTCAAGAATTATGTTTGATAATTACTGATCTTGAACAGAAATTGTAATAAAAACAATTTGACAAAAAAGATCAAGCTAGGAAGAACTATAGAGAATCCCGTAGTCAGCTATCAAGTCTTGCGTCTATTCTGTCAGTTCAAACCTGAATTCCTTCATAATTGATCTTTTTCATGCGCAGGCATTTACCTCACAAATAAAAATTACATTTCAGATGAAATAAACAGTCAAATACAAGACCCAAAATTGACTTCAAACTTACTAGAGCTGGTGCACCATAAGCAGATGGATATGCTGCATTCAGAATCGCCCCAGCTTGTTGAGCTTCGTGGTGTTGTTGATCCCTTCGCCTCCTTTCAGCTGAAAATCATAAATATTGTCTCAAAAAAATGTAATTTTTGGACAACCGAGAAACTGAAAATAAATATAATATAGCTTTATCTCCAGATTTATGACATAAAGAAAATATATCACAACGTCAAAAAGATAAAATAAAATACAAGGTTTCAAAGTCACCTCTGGATGAAACACAAACCGCATTGAATGTAAGGGAAAAAAAAGGCATTATTATATAGTGAAAAAAATATATATGTTACCAATCAAGAGGATAAGTGGTTTCTCTTTGTGACATAAAATAAAGTGACATCCAACATTTTAACATGTTGCTAAATAGAGGTTTATCTTGTGAATCAGAATAACATATGTCATGTCTGATACTTTCGAAGCATTTGGACACATATTGCCAAAAACAAGCAGAAAATTCAGGTTCTCGGTCATGATGGAACAGCAAGATGCCTGATAAATAATTAATATGCTTTGCTATACACCATTTCCATGAATTATATGTATAGAAGCATAACAATGACGTTTACCTTATCCTAAAGATAAATATTATAACTCCTTTTTGCCAATAAAGAGCTGAGTAGAGCATATTATTAGAAGTTTATTTTCGCAATGAAGCAAAGGAAATAGAAAAGTAATGTCCCATCTATATGAGAAGTGCAGGAAATGAAAAGCCAGGAAAAAAACCAAGCTATCAAGAGTACATAACAAACCAAAAAGCATTCTAGGAGTAAGAAATAAATTATATTAATATCCACAATAGCCAAAAAGTGGTTAACAGATTTGCAAATATGTCATGTACAACATTTCATGATGTGCTCATCTACAAGTTGTAATCGAAAATACATAAGCAAAAGAAATAAAGCATATAGAAATGTAGAGCACTACAGCATTAGGAAGATGCTGTAAACTTAAAAACAACTGCCATAAGATATAACTATCATTCTTCCTTACTGATCACCATGTATCACTACTTATGAGGCATATGCTACCAGCAAGTCAAAGCAAACAATGTGTCCTCAAATAAAACTTTTGGTGTTTCAAAGCATCCAACAAAAGAGGCTATCCACAAAACGCGTCCTTAGAAGGGGTAGGATGATTTCTCCCATTATCATACGCATTAATTTGGATGAAGCCCAAACATTACCTCAGACTTTCTTGTTAATGCCAAGACAAATTCTAAAACAAATTCGTGGGAGAAAAGATTATATAACTTGATTGCTATGGTCAAGGATAACATATAGATTACAATTACTTAATTCTACTTTCATAACCATGGTTCTTAAAATTTGAAAAAACACTCTACTTTACAATGAGACCAACCTTATTATTTCCCGAGTCAACAATGAATGACTTCCCAGCTCTTTGTTTGTAATACTAAATAAATTATAATTAATAGCTTACCCAATTCAACAAGTTTCCATGTACAATACCGTAAATTTTCAATTGAACCAAAAAAAAATGTATTAAGAAATGGTGAGGCCTTGTTAAAGCATACACTATTCCAAGTGTGGTTTGATTTGATGTGGTATAGTTTCAATCAGCCCTAGATAGTGTTCTGTCTGTTGTACCATGAATAAAAAATCATTTTCAACACCTTTGCACATATTATGCATATTCTCTGCATAAATATTTAATATGATATCAAAGTTGATTCAAGAATTCATAGATATTTCAAACATAGTTTTAACACCGTATCAGAGTCCATATCAGCAAGCCCTAAAGCAGTATAATCTCCCAATAAAAGAAGATATGAAAGGATGTTAACCTTTAACTTAGAGGAACGCTTATGTGATAGAAAAAATGAAGCAGCACACAACACTCTCAAATACACAAAAACTACATGGAAAGAATTAGCCATCCTAAAAATTTAAGATCATGAAATCCTATAATGAGAAAACTATGGAACATTGACGAGGGAAGAGAGACCAACTAATGACAGAGAAGATGCAACAAAGTATTTGCCAATATTGGCATTGCAAATACTGACAACATAGTACCTAACATGGTTGAAGCCAGACTACAGAAGAAGTGGGAGAGATATCCAAGAGTTTACACGCAACATAGAATGAAACAAGGGCTCTCTATCTAAGAAACCAACTATATATCTAAATAGGTTAAAAGGTCCCTATAAATATGTTAAGGGTCCCTAAAAGTCTAAACTCATCTTTAACCGATATCAATGGCCCAGACAAAGATGCCATCCAAATCAATGGTGCTAAGGGACATCATCGGCCAAGTTGATGATGTCGGTCATGTGCAGGTGATACAAGAAAAGGGGACCAAAAGAAGGATTACGAGGCCCAGGAGGACAAACATGCAAATCCCATGGTGATATGAAGGTGGTAGTGGGAACAAAGCACGACACGCCTCTCACAAAGTGCTAGAAGCTGACCCACCCGAACCCAGTGTATGCAAATGCAGATATTCGTGGATGTTAACATGTCGACGAGCCTTGGTCAAGATAAGTGACACTAAAGCATTTTCGACATGTATAAATATGCTTCTATCCCAACCACCTAGCATGCCACACCCCCAAAGATTATTATTCGCAACATTAGTGTAGCAAGTAATGGTACTTTGTGAAGAAACATTGTACCAAAAATAACAAATGGTTGTAATGAATGCTAGTAAATCCGAGATAAACAAAATAAAATAAATAAAAATGTACACCTTCCCTTCCCTAGCCAATTGTGAAAAGCTTACCATCTCCGATCGTTGGTGCTAGTTTTGGGTCCTAGAGTATTAGGACAGGTCTGATAGCCTGGTGCTAGGACAGGCCCTATAGGCTGGCCCTCCAAAGATTATTGCTAGCCAGATTAGTGTAGCGAGAGATGGTGCTTCATGAAGAAACATTGTACCAAAAATAATAAATGATTGTAATAAATACTAGTAAATCTGAAATAAATGAAAGCAAATAACTAAAAATGCACACCTTCACTTACCTAGCCAATTGTAGAAATTCTACTATCTCTGATCACTGATGCTAGTTCAAGATCGCTGAAGTATTAGAACATATCTTGTAAACTGATGCTAGGACATGTCCAATAGGCTTGCAAAAACAGCTAATTTTTTTATATTTTTAAAATAAATAAAAAATTTAAAATTCCTTACAATATCGGCATTTTTTCACTTCTGATTTTTTTGATATGATCTACAGTTGCAAAGATATGGCAATCCTATAAAATTTGAGGTATAATTCTTGAAAATTTTGATAAGAGACTATAAATAGGGATCAAAACCCTTCATTTGGTATATTGTTATTTTACATTTTGAGATTTAAGAGCTCTACACTAATTGTTTTGGCGTGGCAAGAGGCAATGGCTAGAGCACAATAAGGCGGATGTGGAGTATCATTTATGCACCCGCCAACGGCGATCATGCAGATAGCTTTTGTGTTAGAGTTTGGGATGGGTAGATAGGCTAGATCTAGAATAATGCAACCCTCGGGAAAAATCACTACATAGAATTTGATCAAGTGTAGTCAAAATGAAATCAGATATAGTTGATGACATCCTATCAAAATGGCTGATGACGTGATTTTTGTTTTTGCATGTTTTGCTTAGATTTTTTGTGTTCTCTTCTAATTTTGAATAGAGGAACTGATTGGACCAGTTGTTTGTCTTTTGGAGGAGTAGAGTCTGGCTTCGAAGGATAATGGATGCCTCTTGGTTGCCAAACCTATTGGAGAGGTTATCTTATATGGATCAAGCACTATTGGCCAGCTCGGGGCTCTTGGGCATTATGTGGCTGTGTAAGGTGCCCTTGGATGTAGACTTGTTGGTCATGTTTGTGGATATTTGATAGATCAAGACAAATACCTTCAAATGGATTATGAATGGTGATACTATACAGATCACCATCACCTTGGAGGATGTGTGTGCTATTATTGGGGCTACGTGTTGAGGGTAAAGTGATGATATGTGATATCTAGGAGGCAGTGGTGGAGAGGCAGGCATTGGCCAGATAGGAAACCATTTCAAACTAACATCATCTGCATACTTATATAGTGTGTGATTGAGTGAAGTATATGCAACAACCATTTCAGATATCTACATGATATATAGTATGATTGAGTGATGTTATATGCAACAACCATTGTAGATGTCTAGAGGGCTATCATAGGACTCGTGGTCACATGAGTATTGTGTCACAAGTTGGATGGCGGGGTGTCATTTTTTGCAATAATGATGTGTCAAGAAACTTTGAAGCAAAGCACGGTTGTACCACAATACACACACACGATATATGTGTGTGTGTGCGTGTATACATCTACTGGCTTCAGAGCACTTTGTAATTGGGCCAATAATATTGCTCAAGTGTTGGATATATGAGAGGTTCATGATATATAAGCCTACGAAGACACCTCTATAGGTTTTCCCTGAGCTAGGCGATGGGCTCGATGAGCATTGGTTAGGTCTCAAGTTGGTTATTCACAACAAGATATTATGAGGTGGGGAGATATTTTATGAACTTCCTATATTGGTACAATGGATACATGGGCCTATTGACCTTCAAGAGTGCAATCTCGGAGTCTGAGAGAGCTCACATGGCATTCTTTATGGTGGATGAAGCCACATTCATGCAATCATATTCCAGCCCAATTTGGTTTGGGACATTTAATAGCACAAGTGGTTTTGCTCTAGTATCGTAAGACATGCAAGAGAGTCATGGGAGAGAGTTATAGGGTAGTGATTACATGTCCCAATTTTGAGAACTCGAAGACGGAGAGCACCTCAACATTGTGGGGAGAGGTGTTGGGGTAGAGGTGTAGGGGTACGATTATAGGTCCCGATTTTGAGACCTCAGAGAACACCTCAACATTGTGGAATAAGGCAAAGGTGGAGGGTAGACTTAGCACCTATCCAGATGGGGGAGGATATACAAGTGATGATTGTTGCACAAGTTCAAATGCTCCTACAAGAAGCAGTTTTGACTAGAGCCCCATGCATGAGTGTCTCATGGCAAAGGAGGTTCCCCTGTTATAGAGCAAAGGGCAAGAGAGGAAAGACCCCAAGTGTGGGGGTGAGAGCAAAGACTTCAAAGGCCTAAAGGAGGATATTAAGGACTCATGGGGGTTTCTGCCCAAGATCCAACATAACGCATGTGACTTTCTAAACTTTAGTCTTCAATTTTGTACCTAAAAACGGGTAGATGAAAGTCATGCTAAGTAGCCCAACAAGTTGATGAGGATGATGTTGTCCTTAAGGGGCTCCAAGATGGGGAGGTTGTCCCATATCGAAAAAATGGACATTCTAGTAAAAGAGGTGGTGGTTATGCATGAAAGATTGGGGGAATGGTAAAAAGTAATGTATCAATGTGAATCTAAAATATATTGACCCGGAGAACAATTTAGTTGACAAAATTTTCCTAAATCTCCTAGGATTGTTACAGTACGGTAGAAGACTCCGAAATTTTTTCGTCGCCTGTTTGAACGCGAAAAACGGACTCTGTTGGAGCAAGTTACCTCCCGCAGAAGTTCCCAGTTGAAGAAGCAAAAATAGGGGCAACCGGCCAATCAGGCTGCAACACGTGGCAAGGTGATATAGAGCAAAAGGAAAAAAATTGTTTTGTGACTCCGGTCTTCAGCACTCATAATCAGACAAGTGGGCCCCACTATTTGCTCGTTGGGGGCCCTCAACCAAGGTCGGCACACTCTTTTATTGAAGGGGTGCCTTTGCTGCCGTTAATTCATTTTACTTCTGCCACATTATTGTCTATATATGCCTCTAAATGAATTTGCATTGTGAATGTGGGACTAATCATGCTATGTATATTGCATTAGGCCCGAGTTACATTTAGGTTAGCTTGCCGAGCTACTATTTCTAGCTCGCCGACCTACCACATCACCTCACCCATCTTGCCGCACCGCTCAGACTCGTCGAGCCCAACATAAACTCCACGTCCAACTCTACCAGCCTCGCCAATGCGGCCACCAAATATAGTGCCTTCCACGCCATACATAGCCACCGCCGACCTGCCACACGACGTGGTATCTCCACTTGGTACAACCATGTCAGCCACAACGTGGCATTTACAAAATGCAGCCCGTAGCCAAAAAATCAAACCCACCAAGCCATTTTTAAACACATCGCCCGGTCATTCCCCAACGCATGTGGGATCTTCGCCCTACTTGGGAGATAAGGGTGTCAGTGGAGGTTAAAGGGGCTCGACCCCCTAACCTCATGGTTGGTAAAAAATAGCACTACTGCCACACCACGAGCAGTTGACGAGCTATAAAAAGAAGCACTTTGTATTTGAGGCAGTTAAATGCATATGACTATGGTAAAAAATATAACAGAGCAGTTTTGGAAATCAGCAAATTTGAAGCACTTGGGGGCAGAACCAGGTCTTGAGGTGAACTAGGAAAATGTTCAGTATTCAGAGACGCTCTTGATGGTGTATTCATTTGCCCGATTTGGAGATTGTACGCCTTTTTTTAAAGCATTTTGTGTCATTTTTTTCAGAGAATAGAGGAAAGATTGACTTGCAAAGCCAGGAACAAACACGGAGAGCAAACACTAATGTTTTTCAAAGCTCAAGGGTTCTAAAAGTCTTTTGTTGCAAGTTTTTAAAGGTTCATTATTTGATTTGTAAGTTTTTATATGTACTTGCAAAACTAAACATAAATGAATCGGTGCATATGAACCCGGGGACATAGGAATTTCCGAACCCCATAAACAATTCCGGTGTTGTGTGTTTTTTTATTTTACATTCAGTATTTTCAGATATCTACACATTTTAATTTGGATGCAATGTTTAATCAGAACGACAATTTTACAGGGAAAATGGAAATCTGATTGGTTTAAATGTGCAACTGATATGAATGATTAAATTCAGTTTTAATTTAGTTTTTAATTTGGATCAGTTTTTAAATCAGATTACAACTTGTCACAATCTCAACTAGCTCCAATCATTCTCTGTCATCATTTTACTACCTCCTTTGACATCACCTACATATCTACTTACAACACCTTCATACATCTGTTAGACATCTTTTCATCAACGCCCAAGACCTACCTCCACCTCCTAATCCTTTCCCCAGGACCGCATGATTTGTTATCACCTAGAGCAGATTGCATCGAGCATGGTCATATCGTTTAGTTGTATTTCTCAATGTCCAATATAAGAAATTGTAATGAAATGACTAGTTGTGACCCCTATTTATATGCATCCTTTAAGAGTATTTCCGACACATTACATCATCATCTCTTGGTCTACTTGGCTTGCAAGCTATGATTGAGGTCTTAAAGGTGGAGTTAATTTTTCTTATACTTGGAGGATTATCTTTGGAGCATTTAGTCTAGAACACTCAAGAATAGGAGTTACACGAGTAAGGTCTACCAAGTCTTTGGAGTCCCCAGCTGTAGTTTACTTAGGTCTTCTTTTTATCCATTTAGTGGTCCCCCACATCAACACCCTCATAAGGTGCTACTAACCCTACGGGGCTAATGCACCAATGGCATCTCTAACCTTCCATCTTCCGTTATGTTATTATTTTGACTTGATTTATTTATTCATTTATCGTGTACACAAACTAGGATAAAGTAGCATATTGTTGTATATTGCATTATTCTTATCAATGATTTTTTTACATCCGCCCCTTGGCTTACAACCTATCTATATCTTGCAACCCTTGTTTACAACGCGAGTTTAGATCTCCTTATATGCACATCATATCTTTAATCCTCTTACAAGTGGGATACTAATAAGATGCCATCCCCAATCCTAGACTTAGGCTTTGGAACCATATGCCTTAGAGAGTGGATTATAGTCTTCTAGTTCCACAGCTCTTGCACCCCTTTGGTTATATCTTGGCTTGTGTGGAGATCCTAAATGGTTTTTTCTCTATATTCAAATCTATATTATTGAGAAAATAAAGAGGATAATCTATAGACCTTCCTAACCCACATACATTCTAGTGAACTCAACATGAAACTCACTCCACCCTTGATTGTTTCATATTCATGCACATCTTTATTCCTATTTTGATCTATTCTTATATCCTCATTTAGCTCCTAAGCTCATCTAATCATTACTTATGATAATGTCTTTTCTTTGTGGGGTTTTTCTAGCAATCCTTACTCCATTTAGATTCTATATGGGTTGCTATTTTCTCCCATTTGTGCCCACCATTGAAGGCAATCATTCATGGTGTACCTTCTCACAATCTCAACCTACACCAACTAGTTAATGCAATATGGTTCGAATCAGTCAACCAAATCTCAGGCTTCTCTTTCAAAACTTAGATACCAAGGATATTGTTAATCTTGCCAAGAATGGCTCATATGTCCATGTTCCCCGATATAAAGTCGTCTTCAAATCCTCTATTCAAATCACCTAATAATTCCCTTGATAATCCTCCTTTAAGTCCTCTTCCAAATCCTCATCCAATTACTACAAACCCTCTTCCCACTACTCTAGCCAAATCCCACCAATTGACAACAATCTTGTGATTGTCAAATTGTTGGATCAAATGGCTCGTATACAAACAAAGACTAATTAAAACATGGCCCAAATGCAAAATCAAATATTGCAAGTAACATCTCAACCTACACAAATCAATGTAGGACCTACTAATTCCTCTTTTACCCCTTTGTTGCCTTTGGATGCCTTTAAGAACCCAATACCCCAACCTCCAATTCACAACAAGATTTAACAAACATTACGAAATGAAACCTTTGGCTGCTTACATCACTTTGATGGATTTAGGGTCGATTTCAGCATCTATTTTTTATGATGGGCCAACCGTTCTCACTCTTCATATTAAGGCATTCATAAACCTCTACAAGGAGAGGATCCAAACCAATACTTGCGCAACTACCAAGCTACTAGCCAAAAACTTAAAGGGTGAGGCTTTAGAATGATATAATCAACTCCCTTATCATTCAATCACTGAATTAGAAAACTCAGCTCCTTAATCAAGGAATTTCAACAACTCCTATAAATAACTTTCAAAAATTTATCAATATAAAACAATCTCCTAATGCATCAGCCTATGACTTCATCGCAATAGAAAATTATAGCAAACAAATATAACCATACTCCCGATCATAGTTTACATACTCCTATTTGGAAAATATTGGTAGACCCAAAAAAATTGACTCAACAAGACTTGACAAATATTCGGCAATACTCAGCAACTTCAAAAATACACATTTTTTTCAAAAAATATAAATTTTATGCAAAATCATTTTTACAAAATATCTTTCCCAAAAAATCACGAGTATTCACCAAATCTTGCAAGTATTCACCAAAAACTAGTGAATATTTGCCACAAACACGAGAATATTCACTAAAGACTTGCAAGTATTCGGTAAAAACTCTGCTCTGCAAGTTCTAGCGATTTTCCTAGAAAAATATTTGACTAGGGAAAAAATGGTGAGTACTCATCGAGTATGCATACTATGCTCTCAATAATCAACATATCTTCCAAATATTTATTTAAACCTTGAATCCCATTCTCCAATAAAAGGTTTGTACTTTGCCCCCCAAAACATTGGAGGAGGCATTTGAACAAGCTAATAGGAAAAACAATCTTAGGAGAGGATTCCCTTAAATTAATAACTACTACTATCAACTTCTCTCAAAATAAAGCCCCTAAGGGCAAATCTATTGTGTTTTCTTCTAATTTTCACCCAATTAATTCAGCCAGTCAATAAAACCCTCACCCCCTACCTTTGAGTTACCAAGAAGTCCAACATATCATGCCTATTCCTAAAATCAGTCACATTTATCCTTCTAAGCCCATGCCCACCTCGTATGACCCCAACCTCTTTTGTTGGTGGCATGCTAGCATGGGGCACTCTCGTTAAAACTATAGAGATCTCCACAAAATCACTTTCAACTTCTTCCCAGGTTCGAACTTTTATCTTAAAGCCATCATCAAACAACACGACAACAAATATCAATCTCATAAACATCATCAACAACAAAATTCTGGACCGGTCCATAACATGAGAAGACACCCATGAACAACTTTTTGGCCACCATTGAAGGGTATTATGACCATAATTATATCAATTCTCAATATGTGGATGCAGCTAAAGTCATTTATCGACAAAAGCCCGAACATAAAGATCTCGTCCAAAAACATAAAAAAGCCCTCTCAATACGAGATGTCAGTTAAGGATACTTCTGATGATCAATCTACTAATGACAAGCCCACTCCACAAATTAAACTAGCTCAGGAAACCTATTCCTCTATCTATGGGAAAGATTCCCCCCTCTTCTAATCAAATTCCTACAATTATCAAATATATAGCCACTTATAATCCTTTCAAACCTACGCATCGTTACAAATCTTACCAAAAATCAATGGAACTTCCTTAATGAACTCAATTCCATGCTTAGTAAGATTCCCCTAACAGAACTTTTGCGTTCTTCTCAACACCATAGATTCTTTCTTCAACAACTTCAAAGAAGACTCTTCAACCGAAGAAGGCCCTTCTCTTCAACCTCCTACTTCTGAAATTCACACTATAGAAAATGAGACTCCTCTTCAACCTTCCAAGGCACTCTCTCTCGAATTTGCTAAGGATGACATGGTAGATGACGAAGTACTTTTCATGCCAACAATCCTCCACTCCTTATTAGCATCCTCATCTAGGATGTCCAAATAAGGAAGGTCCTCATGCATGAAGGTTCAAGAATTAATGTCGCCTCTTATTGATTTAATCCTAAAACCTAGAATTTTCCACACGATACCTAAAGCGCACACAACTTGTTTTTCATGGCTTTGAAAAAACTCACCAAAAGCCCCTTGCTTGCCTTTGACTCCCCATCACTATGGAACCAAAAACCATGTGCACCAAGGTCATGGTCTTACATCGATCTCTCTCTTATAACCTCATAGGTCGTCCATGAATGCATCTCATGAAAGCATTTGCCTGGTCCGCAAGCCAATGCCTTAAATTCACCTATAAAAATCTAAAAATACAAGTGTGAGGTTGATCCTAACCCATAGGACATCCCTATCCCTCATCCTAACCAACCCTTCCAAATTCCTACCACACCAATTGTGCATCGTGTACCTCACCCTAAATTCTTTGGTTTCAAACCTGAAATTAACATTGTTCTTGTCAAGTTAGATGATGATGAGCCTAACAAACTCCAAAATACATGTAACAAAAAGAGGTTACCATAACGTATTAGGCCCCCACCATCTCTCTTACCTCGAGATCGATGTCCTCCAATCCTTGAAGTTGAGATTGAGAAAGACCCTCCTTGCCACGCTAATTATGCCTCTTACAGAGTTGAGGAGGATCTTTATGAATGCAATGAGCTTGGAATTGCCAAAATGTTCCAAGAGCATCAACCTTTGTACTCAATCCTTTAACAACCCTGGCGTAGCTACTAAGAAAATTTCTGCTTTTTCCAATCACAGTGATACACATGCATGTACCATGTTGCCCTCTTATGATGTGGATTACTTATTTAGCTTATAAGTTATCGACTTATCTTGTTTGTTATCTTGTCTTTCATATGCATAATATGTGGTTAATAACTTAATTCCTATTTAAAAGGCTGAAATTTATATATTTTTTGTATTGCCATATCTGGGGCCAAAAAAAAAATTCTCTTATCCGCATATCAGATACTCCATACCCGTACCCGTATCCAAAACGTATCGACTACTTAGCAATTCTGTCAAATTTTGTTCCAACAAACTGCATCAACCATTCTAATCCGATGCCAATGCCGTTCAAAATCCCCATGCATCTTCATTTGAGTCAGCAGAAATCACTCGCAATGCTTGGGTAAAAGATGTTCGTCAAATCAGATCACAACAAATTCGTAACAGTAAAAGGTACGATGATCTCGAAATCGGTGAATGTAACGGTCCCTTACCTACATTTGACACTAAAAACAAGGAAGTGAATAGAGAACTATCTAAGTCCTTGTACAGATGATACTCCCACAAATCGCATGGTAGATAGACACCTAAGATTAAATTTCTCTTGAATCTCCCCTTCCTTCAGGGAACAAAGGCAACAAATCTTGTCACTCCATAGAATATTGTGGTCAGTCTTGACATGTAACTATTAGGAGCTTACCTTCAACTACCAAGGGGCATCCCCAAGCAATGTGACTAATGATGCTTACAAAATTAAAGTTGGGTAATGTTGTCATACATAAGTTGTTGGGAATATTAAACTTCGAAAGCCATCTTGGAGCTAAGCCAATAAAAAGTGAACTCCAAATGTCATGAGTGTCAATATATTCTCTATTCTTTAGCCTCGTGCCATGTGAGGTATCCATACTTAGCCCTTTGTTCTTCAGAGAAGAGTACATCATTAGGCCCTATTAGACGTTAGTGTTGTTGATACTATCAAGACTAGCTTGCTCCTTCAATTTATTGGTGTCTCTATTGATAGCCTACCTCCTTTCAGTTACTCTTTAAATGCCACTCGTCAGCTTCACTAAAAGAAGGTCGTCATTAAAGTTGTCACAAAGGATATCTATGCACAATACATCAAGGTCACTTGGACTTCTCCTCTGACACTTAACCCCAACCTTGCCTTTTACACTTAACATTTCTTGCAAGTGGTGGATGGTATCATTTGTAGGCCTAACTATCTCTAGTGCCATTGGTCCATGACTTGAGGTTCCCCTCAGCTAGTTGAGGGTATGCTCCCACATATAGCAGGTTCAAATTGATCACCATATTCCACGTGGTGACTGAAATTGTCTTCTTCGCTCCCTCCAAGAGGTAGAGATTAAGAAGCCCATAATTTTTTGATACCCCATTTATCATGAGATCCGAGAAAGATACCACTGTCTTTATGAAGACTCGAACAAATCTCTATCCACTTTCTTTTATACTTGTGCCAATTGTGCCTGGAACTCTTTCTTCAAGAGACTACAACCCTTCACTTACATTACTACATGAAGCCCTTAAAGCCCCTAGGTTGGTCTCATCTCTTTCAACCCAATATAGAGGATGGCATCACTAAGCACCCTTTGGATATTGTTGTTTCACACATTTAGGGGGGTGGGTCAGTGAGGCAATGCTCATCTTTGCAAAACACTACTACTAGAGTGCCCCCAACAAAATCTCTCAGCGATGTGGATTTGCTCCTTCTCAGCATCATGAATCTTCTCCTTCCTGGCACTATGGATTCGTTCCTCAATTGCTTCTCGCACGCAAGGACAAGCACACATTACGAGTTTCTTCAACATTGGATATTAGGGGAAATTCGAGGCGGGTGCTTTGCTTCCTCCTAGAAATACCCAAACAAGCTCCCTCTACCCTAGGCACTCTCATATGAGCATTATCAACTCTGACATTGGCCCTTTCAGAATGATAGATGACAGCACAAATAACTTCTTTGGAGTAGGCCTTGTCAATGATGTATGATGTGACTAGCACATAGTATTTCCCACAATCATCAGCACATGTTCTTTAAGTGATATTTTGTACCTTAACCACATGGGTTAGGGCTTTACTATCTTGGTTTAACCCCCTATCCTTAATAATCCCCTCCACCTCATAGATATTTGTATTGGTACCTTAACCACATGGTTGGGGTTTTACAAATAAATTAAAAAAAATTGAAGGCGAGGTCTCTATGATAAAACCCCACGTAGTCAGACAGAAACGGAGGTTAAAAACACAGGAAAAAAAGATAAAAAAATAACTGGGGAAACAAAAGAAAGCATTCCATGTTTTCTATACAAGGGTGAAGGTTCCTTGCAAACTTCCCAAGATTGTCAGGGTGGCATTCTCCACATACAAAGATGTTTGATAGTACTCCCTTGACCTTGAGACTAAGGAAACCATAACAAAACTATTCTTAAAGGAATTAAAGGTCTAAACAAAGAAAAGAAAGAATTGAATAGGGCAACCTAATTTTGAGTACAAAGTCAATTGAGAAAGGTTATAGATATTGGAAGGCTTTCTCAAAAATTAAACAAAGACGAAGGTTTGGGCTTCAATCATTGTTGGAGACCCATTATCAACAAATTAAAGGACACCCCACTTTAAGAGATGGGCATTTTATGATTTCAAATTTAGTGAGTTACAAAATTAAATAAAAATTGTAATGACTAATCTTGCATTTAATATTTCTCCTAATGTAATCCTATATAATATTATTGTAAATAAAATAAAATGATCATGGGTGTTTCTTAGGAGAGCTTGTCTTTTAGTTGGAACCCATCTAGTTCCCGTAGATGTTGAAGAGTCTTGGAATGTGAAGTGAACAACCCTTATTGGCTTATTTATTTGTAATATTCTTCATTCGTTTCAACTAATGAGAATACTAAGTTTTGGTTTACACATTCTATTCATTCATTTTTGCACAGTCCATTTTACCTAGCCTGACATTGGTATCAGAGCATGGGTTGCGGCATATATTTTCATCCTCCATTTTCCTCTCACAGCACAAGCTAAATTTCATTTCTTCTCATCTTGTTGAGATATTAATATTAAGTAGGGTCACCATTAGTTGGGCCACCACTTTATTATATCTTATAATATTTTACATAAACATTATATAAACCTAATTAATATAGCTTGTCGCGTTCCCCTCTCCACTTAATGTGGAGGTAGTTATTAAATCAAATTAATTAGAGTGAGATGTGAAACAGTGCACTTAAGTGCAACTGATTTTCACTCACCCTATAAAAAGGGGGGTAGAACTTTTACAACATATTGCATTTGGAGAATTATTTAATTTTTGTAATGCTTGAGTGATTTGATGGGACCCAAGGAGGAAGTGGAAGTGTTGGGTTAAAAAAGTGTAAATTCTCAATAACGAAAAGTGTTATTTTGTGGGGGGTTTTACAACGAGGTTTTCCCCGCGTAAATTTGGTGTTGTGCATTTACTTTTACACATTTACTTAGTGAAGTTATTTCATTTATTTACTAGCACACTTAAGACTATAATCCTTGGACAATTTATTTAGTAGATATTTAATTGATTTATTACATTATTATATTCCATTTTTTCCTAACATGGTTTCAGAGCTAGGATAAGTTTTAGTGTGCAAGAAACTTAGAATTTTTTTTAAGGCAATTAATCCAGGTGCAATTTAAATCAAGTGAAGCTTCAAAAAACTTCAATTGATTCAAGTGCTAAACATTTCAAGTTTACTTAAAATTCATCGAAAAACAAGATACATAGTTAATGGATTTGAAAATTAAATTATCATGACAATTATACAAACCTAGACTTATCGTATATATATATATATATATATGCCCAAAGATCTAAGATATTTTGCAAAAAAAAACACATTTAAATTATCTTTGAAAACCCTACAACTCTCACATCTGCATGTGGCTCCTAGTTTGGCCTTGATTTGTTTTGTCTCACTCCTAATAAAAACCTAGCATAGACCACCCACCTGTGTGGCTATAGAGGATCAAGCCAAGGTATTTCAAAGGGAAATACTCAGGAGTCGAGCCTCATCCACTATATATGGGTCTTCACATGGCCTTAAGCTTTTGCTTGACCTCACTCACCCTGTAAAAAGGAGAACCTACAACCAACACCAACCTAAGGACGCATTAGGTGCAAACTGGTGTCTATTTGCAGCCATCACAACCATTATGTCCTCCACACAAGCTCCACGTAGGTCCTCTCACATCCACGCAGGTGCCACACAAGCCCTCTCACCTCCACGCACCTCCAGATGGCCTCTCTAGTCCTCCTTAGAACGATAAAACCGTGGAAACTTTGTGTGTTACCATTTGAGTCTCCTTACATTGCACGTGGCATTTAGTTAGGGCTCCATTAAACTTGTCTTCTCTGCATAGCCTCCATTCATTTGCTCTACCCTACCCAACCCGTGCAAAAACAAACAAAATAAACTCAAATGTTTTAAAAAGTTAATAAGTAAAAATAAAACCCTAAAAAAAATATTAGGGATTTCTATTCCTACAATTCTTTCTTTTATATTGAACACGTATTGCTTTTATATTATAGTTTGTTTTATTTAAACTTCAATATAAAAGGAAAAAGTATGTTATAAATAATAAATAATATCATATAAAAAATTAATAAGCTTCTTTAGACATGTCTTCAAATAAGTTTTTTAACAATTTTTTATAAGTTTATAGAAAATCAAAAGAAAACGCATTAAATTTTTTAGATTAATTATTTGCCTTTCAAAATTTAGGTTTTATTTTGTGTAAAACTAAGATTAATTTAAATTTTGTGTTAATTTCACGTGCATTGTTATTGTCGCAGTTGGTATTTATCATTGAAAATGGCTAGAATGGTCAATTTTTCAATGAATAAATCGCAACTACTAAATTTGGCGAGTTGGGCTAAAAGTCATTTTCATGGCAAGAAAACTATGGGATCTCATCACCAGTGTGGAGAAAAGACCCACCAGAAGACAAGCAAACCCCGAAAACCTAAGTGCCTTCTCCCAGAAATCCCAGGAGGCCATGTTGCAAAGTATAAAAGACAAGTTCTTACTACACATAGGACACGTGAACTCTCCCACTGATGCCTACAAACAACTGGAAACGATGCACAAGGGCAATCACCTCTCAAAAATCATAAAATTGGTATTCAAAAAAATGGCTTCTACATCTTTTATGGATTTGTTTCTGAAGTTTGTTTTTCGTCTTCTTCTAAAAATGATGTTCAACTTTGGCATGAACGACTAGGACATGTAAATTTTAGGAGAATGTATGAAATGTCGTGCCTAAACCTAATTGTAGGTCTTCTTAAGATGAAATTTGATCATGAAACTTGTGAAAGTTGCTTAAGTGGTAGGCAACGCATCGAACCATTTCACAAACATCATGATCCTAATTCCTCTTAATTGTTAGAATTAATTCACGGTGATGTTAGAGGTCCACTCGAAGTCCCCTCTCTCGATGGAGTTTTGTATGTTATATGTTTTGTCGATGATTTCTCTAGAATGACCTGGTCATATTATATAAAAAAAAATCTAATGTCTTGTCTAAATTTCAAGAGTTTAAAGCCCTAGTTGAGAATGCCTCTAATTTGAAAATTAAAAGAATTAGAATAGATAACGGAGGTGGATATGTTAGTAAAAAGTTTGATGGATGATGTGTATCATGCAGGATTCAGCGTGAGTTAACCACTCCCTATTTCCCACAGCAAAATGGCATCGTAGAAAGGAAAAATAGGACCATTTTAGAAATGGTTGCGACTATGATTCACGTGTCAAATGTTCCTAAGTTTCTATGGGAAAAGCGATGAATATTGCAGTCTGATTTTAATTAGGGTTCCCACTAAAGCCTTGTATAAAACTACACCTCTTGAAGTATGGACAAAACAAACACATGTTATCTCAAACTTAAGAATATTTGGTAGTCATGGTTCTATCTTCATTCCTAAAGTTAAACGAAAGAAACTCAACCCTACCACCTACTCTTGTATCTTCACTGGTTACGGAGATCGCACTGAAGGATTGAGACTCTATGATCCTTTTAAACATAACATTGTAAATAACAGGAAAGTCTATGTATTTGAAAAACCATTTCACGAAGCTTCTTCCAAACCTCCCTATGTTTCTCCAAAGGAAGAAACAAAAGTCCTAGAGGATGAAAATCCGTCTCCATTTAGTATGGATATAGCGGTTAAGGGGGAGCCATCACAAAATGTGTTATAAACTAAAAGACCTAAATGGCTCATAACTTGATTAAGGATTCACATCCTAAAAGTCTTAGAAAGATGACTCATACTCAACATACTTATCATGCCTTGATGACCATGTATGAGGTTGAACCACAATCTTTTGAGGAAGCTAGTCAAGACAAAAAATTACAAGAAGCTATGAAAGCTAAATAAAATGCTCTTATCAAATATACCACTTGAAAATTAGTCTTGCCTCCTTTAAAAAGAAGTGTTGTAGGGTCTAGATGGTTGTATAAAACCAAGTATAATTTTAAATGAAAAATTGATAAATTTAAAGAAAGATTAGTAGCTCGTGGGTTTACTCAAAAACCCGGTATTGATTATGTTGAAACCTTTGCTCTCGTAGCCCAAATGAGCACTGTAAGAATTCTCCTAGCATTGCTTCTCAATATAGTTGAGAGATTCACCAAATGGATGTGAAAAATGCATTTCTAAATGGTGACCTAAAAGAAGAAATATATATGCTACAACCTAAAGATTTTGTAGAACCTCGCAAAGAACTGTGTGTTTGTAGGCTTCAAAAACCTTTGTATGGTCTTAAACAAGCTCTTAGAATTTGCTACGCTAAGATAAATGTTTTCTTTCATGATCTTGGTTTCAGTAACTATTGTTTTGATAATGATTCATTTGTGAAAATTGAAAATTGAAAATGATAAGATTATTATTATTGTTTTATATGCGGATGATTTGTTAATTACTAGCAATGATCATATTTCAATTTTGAAAATTAATGCCAAATTAAAAAACGTTTTGAAATGTTTGATCTAAGAATATTAAATTGTTACTTAGGGATGGTTATTTTTTAAGATCAGAACTCGGTTGTTGCATCTCAATCGGAATATGCTAAATAATTTGCTTGTAAAAATTAACATGATTGATTGTAAACCTATTGACAATCCCATTGACATTGGTGTTAAATTAGATCCTAAACTTGCATGTGCAAAAGCTAACCCTACTTTGTATAGACAACTAGTTGGTAATTTGATATATTTGACTATTACTAGGCCTAATATTTCATATGCAATAGGATTTTTTTCTAGATTCATGCAAGATCCTTATGAAGCTCATGGGAAAATGGCTAAACGAATTTTAAAATATGTTAAAGGAACAATTAATTATGGTTTGTATTATTCTTCTAATAATGATGCAAAATTATTTGCCTATTATTCTTCTGACCAGTAGTGATATTATAGATAGAAAATCTACTACTGCATATGTTTTCAAGTTTGGTACATGTGTCATCACTTAAAGTAGCAAGAAGCAATCAACAATTTCTATCTCTTCTATTGAAACTGAGTATAAAAGTGCCATGGAAGCATAAGAGTACTACATGAACTCCATATGGGCGTCGAAGGAAGCACTTTTCTTCTATGTGACAACTAGAGTTGCATTGCTCTTGCGAACAATCCAGTTCAACATCAAAGAACGAAACATATAGAGATTCATATGCACTTCATTCAAGAGAAAGTCTTAAATGGCAATATTGATCTTCAATTCTGTCTTGTCGAAGCTCAAGTTACAGACATTTTCATGAAGCCACTGTGTTGTGAAATTTTTCAAGTTTTGTGCCTTGTTAAGCCTTTATAAGTTGTCATTTAGGGGGAGTGTGCATGACAATGCCACCCCTTAACGGACTTTTTTAAATTTCTTATACTTCATTTTGTAAAAGATCACTATATGTGATTCTTAAGTAAATGATCACAACAAGTGAGTTTACTTGTAATTCCCAACGAAACATTAATTATGGGAGATCCTTGCTTTATAAAAGGCTTTAGAATCTTATGTAAGTCTTCATATGTAAAGCACTTGTCCTAAGAATTTTTCAGTGGGAACATTTGTATGATTTTCTCTATTTATATCGTAAGCCTAAATCGTCGTTGATGATTTATGAATTGTGTATCCTTTTGTATAAAAAAGTATTTTGGCATGTTTCCCCACTTAATTTAAGGGGGAGTGTTGGGAACTTGAGTGGAATCGATTTTCACTCGCTCTATAAAAAGGGGGGTAGAACTTTTACAACATATTGCATTTGGAGAATTATTTAATCTTTGTAATGCTTGAGTGATTTGGTGGGACTTGAGGAGGAAGTTGAAGTGTTGGGTTAAAAAGTATAAATTCTCAATAAAGGAAAGTTCTATTTTGTGGGGTTTTTACCGCGAGGTTTACCCCATGTAAATCTATGGCTGTGCATTTACTTCTACTTTTACTTTATGAAGTTATTTCGTTTATTTACTTCCACACTTAAGACTATAATCCTTCACCAATTTATTTAGTGTATATTTAACTAATTTATTATTTATCCCATTTTTTCCTAACACATCCTCCATTATTCCACTGCAACTGCAAATTCTAATATCCGTGATACTAATCTTTGTGCAAATATATCGATCTCTCGCAGGCAGTAAAGCCACATGTATTTGCAATTCTGTCAAAATTTCTGGGAAGATGTAACATTTTTAGCTACGGGTTTTTCATAGGTAGAAAGTTTTTTTCATGATCGTGGTATCAACTTGGCAAGGAGATGTCAAGGTTGACTAGTGGAACCACTTTAGGCACAAGTTGGCTACAGTAAATTTGTCATTTTTGTTTTAATTTGCTCTTTTTTTGCTCAAGTTGCATGGCGATACACCAAAACTGAACATTCACATTGTAGCGTTGGAATGGTGCATTGCTAGAAAGACCACATACCTTTTACTCTTCCCAAGCACTGATCAAAACCTCTACATAGTCGTGTGAAATTTGCAAATCTAAGTTTTCTTTTAAACTTTAAAATCTATATTTTAAAAAGAAAAGGCCTCCTTGTAAATTTTGTAGACTTACGACAAAGAAGTTTCTTTTAAATTTTTCCTCTTTTTGAAAAAGAAAAAATTCTATTAGAAAAAAGAAAAAGAAAAAAAGACAATAAAGAAAGAAGAAATATTTGGAGGAATTTATCTTATTTTTACGTATTCAAATATTCAAAAAATAAGTCATTATTATATAAGTCATTTATGGTACAAAATCAATTTTCATTTTCAGAATTCAATCAAAAGTTCGTAAAAAAAAATTGCAAACCAAACAAATAGCAACATTTGATATTAGTGGTGCCTCTAGTCTGTGCTCATGAGTAATGTTGTCATGTTAAACTACTACATCTATCACTTAATAGAACTGCAACAATGGCGTCTTTGGCATCGTTCCTATAATTACCAAGGAGAAATAGGAAAATATTTATTTTCATTTCCCTTCCCTCTATTACCTATTCACATATGTCATTCGGCGTAAATCCTGAAAACAAGAAAAATTGAGTATGTAGAGTTATTATGCCCACGTATGAAATTTTCTTGTTAAGCGAGTGTTATTGATAAAGCGAGTGTTATTGATAAAGCGAATCTTTTCATGTACTACCTAGGTACGACATACCATTCTACTCTTATGTACCTTAATATATCGAAAGGGCGAGCTTCTTCAAGATACTGACGGATATATAGGAAGGGTAGGCATAGCGAGAGGTTTGGTATATCGGTTGGTGGCATATTGAAAAGGGAACTTGTTAAAGTGATAAGGAATCCCTCCATCTCCCTAGTACAAAATGACTTCGATAAAATCAATTGACACAACTTTGATCAACAAAAATACCTAGTTAGAGTGGTCTTAGCAAGTGAAGAACACACTTATCTTCAATGATATATGGATTGACATTTGCAACGAGGACACAAAGGCAACATCACCTACAAATGCAAAGGAAGCCAATATTTGGAAGCAAAAGCATTTGAAAGCATTGGCCTTAATGAGAGACCCAGTTGATGCTGAAGTCTTTCATCGAATTCAAGGGTTTGATATTGCATGGGAAGCATTTAATAAGTCAAAGGACTTGTCTGATTCTCACACAAAAATGTAGTTCATACAGTTGTAATTAAAGTTCTTTAATCTTAAGTTGAAAAATGGTGATGTGATGAGTCTGGCCTCATAAATCTGAGCTATCAAGCATGATGTTAAAGCCACCAGGGTGAAAATTGATGTATACATGACAACATTCATAAAAGCCCTTCTTCTTTAGTATTCACCCTATTTGGAGTCTTTACAAGCAAGCAAGCAATTAAAGACTTATATTTGATCAATTGGTTGAAAACATGGCAGAAAGGGCGAAGGCTTTTCGAAGAAACATCAACTCCACGAGAGAAAGCATTTGCTATGCCTATCAAAAAGGAAATTCTTTCACGAGTTCTTCCTCCAAGGCCTCATCCTCCAAAAATGGTGATGGAAGCAACGAGAAGAATAAGGGTAAAGGAGGCAAAAATAACAATAACAACGGGCAAAAGTAAAATGATAAACAACACTTGTTTTGCAAACAATGTGGCAGAAAAGGGAGCAATGAGACTCATGAATGCAAGACTCCATGGGAGAAAATTGAAGCTTATCACAAACATAAAGAAGAAAAGAAGCCCACCAAAGAACCAGACTCCACTCAATTCACTAGTGAATATGTGCTTTCCAGTTGTGATAAAACAAATAATTAGTGTTACGTGGGGACACGCACCCCCCATTCCCAAGCCGTCTCGGACGTCCGGGATGTCCCGGGTGCTTGGGGAAGAAGATAAAACGTCCCCCCATGCACCCCCCAAATGCAAAAATGAAGGGGGCGTCCCCTAACTTTAGGGAACGCACCCAAGACGTCCCAGGTGCTTCGAGACTTTGGGGACTCCAACGGGGACACCATGAAGCCCCCGAGATGACTAGGGGACGGCTAGGGGATGTCCCAAAGTCCCCAAAGTCCCCAGAGTCCCAAAAAAATAAAAAAATATAAAAAACATAAAGGATTATGACTTTGAAAAGAGGAAAATGAAAACTAATCCTTTTCCCATGCAAACTTACCTTCCCAAGGAATGGATTTTTGTTGTCTTATGTAGGTTCCAAAAGAAGATATTCTAATGAGAGGTTGTTATTTTACATTTTAAAGTCTTTCTTATACATAGCAATAGGATCAATAAATTCATATGCATATTTTAAAGGATTTATTTAGTTTCAAAATTTTGTTGTGCAAATCTTTTTGCTTCTTTTTGTATGATATTGAAGGCTTTATCGGTATATTAGGATGTTCTAGAGGCCAACTTTGTATTAAATTTTTTAGTGTTTTTCAGTTACCTTAGCCGGTTTTGTCTATGGATGGCTATTCATGTAGTTTGCATCGCCTCTTTTGTTCCAAAAAGCTATATTTTTAATTCGAGGATATAATCATGTAAGTGACATGATAAAGAGATGTTGGCACGTTACAGGGCCTTCGGTAACATTATTGGCTATGGTGAAATTATAACCTTTCATGTTTTTTTTCCAAGGTTAGGGGACCCATTGTATACTTTTAATATTTATATATTATTTTATTAGTTGTCCCCCAACCGTCCCCTCGCCATCCCCAAAATCTGGGAATTTCTTGCCATCCCAGAAACCTCGTCCCGACGTCCCCCCGTCCCGAAGTCTTAGGTAATTATGCAAATAATGCCTCGATTAGTACCACTTTGTTTAATGGTTGGGTCCTAGATACTAGAGCCACTCAACACATGACTTTCTGAAAGGACTTCTTTGAGGAGTTTCACGAAGAAAGCTATAATCCAGTATACTTGGCGAACAAATAAAGTTTACAACCAGATGACAACGGAACAATAAGACTCAATTGTCAAGGGCTTCCAGATTTTATTCTTAAAAAATGTCCTATACCTTCCTTAGTTGAAACGAAACTTCTTGTCCTTGGTGCTCATTTGCCAATAAGGGAGCTCCATTATGTTGGAAAATGGGGAGATCCCTAACAAATGGAAAAATGACAATGCAGTGGCATTCACTAGATTTGAGCAAGGCAAATCATTAAAACTCAAGGGTGAGCCATCAATTTCATGGAATGTTTCTCATCTTGCTGAAGACGAAATGTCTCCAAGTATGTTGTGGCATGCAAGATTCGGGCACTCCAATCATGAATGCATTCTTGTGTTGCAAAATAATAGCGTAGCAAGATTACCCACACTGCCCACAAAATTCAAGAAGTGTGAAGCCTGCATTTTAGCTAAACAATCAAGAGGACCTTTTCAAACGTTAAAATGGAAAGTTGACAAAAAGTTGTAGTTGGTCCACTCCTTGTGTTGTCTTCAAATTCTATCAACTGGTGGTCACAAGTACTTCATGTTGTTCATCGACCACTACAACCAAATGACATGGATATATTTCCTTAAACAAAAATCAGAAGCCTTCAAAACGTTCCAAAAGTTTCAAGCCATGGTGAATAATGAAGCTCAAACCCGCATTAGGACACTCAGGACTAATAATGGTGGTCAGTAAACTTCAAAGGTGTTTGAAACCTATCTATAGTAAAACGAGATCAAACACCATCTCACAGTTTCTCACACTCTCAACAAAATGGAATAGTTGAAAGGATGAACAAAACCGTGATGAATATGATTGATGCAATGTTATACTTCACCGGGGTAAATCTACACTTTGGGAAAGAAGCAACACAAACAATAGTGTAGCTCTTAAACAGATCACCATCAATAACCCTTCAATTGAAGATTTCGTATGAAATGTGGTGTGGTCATCTTCCTTCAATGCATCATCTTCGGGCTTTTGGATCAACATGTTACGCATTGATCCCAAAAGAGGAAAGGATTAAGATGGACCACGCAAGTCATAAATACATTCATTTGGGATATTTTGAATCCTCCAAGGCATATCGGCTTTGTATGAAAAGAGCAAGAAATTCCTCATTGCAAGGAATGTCATCTTTTGTGAAACTGCAAAAGATGAGGCCAACATCAATCGTTAATTGAGTCAATAGGAGAAGTATGCCAAGTTCGATGTCTACAAGGAGAGTAATTTAGATATTCCAAACAGTGGGGAGGGGCGGGGTAGGGGGGCGGGAGGCATGCAATTTGGAGCCATTTGATTCTGTATTATCCATTATAACATAAGATTGAAACTCCTCCTGAAGAAGAAAATGAAAATTCATTAAAAAATGGACAAGTGGCACAAGAACAAAGAACAGAAAGTGAAGGAGCTGCAAATCATAACATTAAGGCACCAAAACCACAAAAAAAGATGTCTAAATGGGCAACATAGACATTGAAAGATGTTCGTCCCAATGAAGTTGGAAAAACTAGCACACGAAGTGCACAGGCAACCGCACAACCAACAAAAATTGTCCTAGAAGAAATTCTAAACAAGATTGAACAGCTCACCTTAAATGATCCTCTAGCAGAAGAGCTCAATGTTGTGTTCGATTCAGAACCAACCTCTTTCAAACAAGCTGAAAAAGAATGAATCTTGGAGACAAGCCATGAGAGATGAGTATAAACCATTGGTGAAAAATGGGACTTGGAATTTGGTTGATCCTCCACTCAACTGTAGACCAATTATATGCAAGTGAGTCTTCCGCAACAAATACAAAATTGATAGCTCGCTTGAAAAACATAAAGCAAGGCTTGTTGCAAAGGGTTATGCTCAAAAGGAACATATAAATCACAATGATACCTTTGCACTAACGACGAAGTGGACTACCATTTGGACTTTGTTGGCTTTGGCAGCACAAAAAAGATGGAAAGTTCATCAAATGGACATGAAAATTGTTTTTCTGAATGGTGATCTTCAAGAAATAGTGTACATGACTCAACTTGAAGGTTTTGTAATTGACGGCTAAGAGCACAAAGTGTGCAAACTAGAAAAATCGTACAGCACAAAGTGTGCAAACTAGAAAAATCGTACTATGTGTTGAAACAAGCCCCGTGTGCATGGTATGAAAAGCTTATTAAGGACCTCTTGAACATGAATTTCAAGCAATTTGAGTTTAAAGATGCAAATATTTTTGTCAAAAAATTTGACAAAGCAATTGTGTTTCTGGTAGTGTATGTGGATGATTTACTCATAACAGGGAATAATGAGAAATACACTGCAAAAATCAAAGGAGATTTGATGAAAGTGTTTAAAAAGACAGATTTGAGCTATCTTCATCACTATTCAGGCATTGAAGTGCTCTGGAAATCGCAGTACATCTTTATCACTCAACAAAAGTACATTAGTGACATGTTGAAAAAAATTGAAATGGATGATTGCAAGCCTCTCAATAAGCCCATGGAACAAAATCTGAAATTGACCACAAAAGATACAATGGATTTTGTAAATGCTACTAAATATAGACAACTCATTGGAAGTTTGATCTATATGACAACAACTAGACCAGATATTTCTTTTGTTGTTGGTGTTCTTTCTCGATTCATGAAACAACCTAAAGAAATCCATTGGGTAGCAGCAAAGAGAGTCCTCTGATATCTCAAAGGAACCCAACATTTTCGACTACAATACTCCAGAGTAACAAACTTCATGCTGGTTGGATATTCAAATCCTGACTACATTGGTGATGAAATTCACTTTGGGTTTTTCAATGAATCCAGGAACAGCAATCCAAGAAGTAATCAGTGCCAGTGATTTCTTCAGCAGAAGCAAAGTATATGGCAGCTTCAGAGCCAACCAGAGAGATTTTGTGGCTCATAAGGGTTTTTTCAGACTGGCAGGTACAAGTTTCATCAACACCATTGATGGTTGACAGCACATCTACAATTTCCATGGCGAAGAATCCGATCTTTCATGACCTAACCAAGCATATCAATACTAAATTTCAGTTGATTCAGCACTATGTGAAAGATGGCAGTGTAAAGTTATAACCCTACAACAGAGCAATCAGCAGATCCTAACAAAAGCGCTTCGACAAGAAAATTTTGAAAAGTTTAGAGGCATGCTTGGTCTCGCTGTAACCCCTGCAGATAAGGGGGGTGTATATTATTGTAAATAATGTTAGATAATCCTAGGTGTTTATTAGGAGAGCTTTTGTCTTGTAGTTGGAACTGTTCAAGTTCTCATAGATAGTTGAAGATTCATCTTGGAATGTGAAGTGAACAGCCATTCTTGGCTTATTTATTCATAATCTTCTTTCAACTAATGAGAATACTAAGTTTTGGTTTGCACATTCTATTCGTTCATTTTTGCACAGTCCATTTTTCTTGCCCTGACATAGTGGTCATCTCGTACTTCAAGAAAGTTATCAATACAAGGAGTCTAGTCAGCTATTCCACTATATGATGTATACTGATGATGGATCACAGGGTGATCCAAAACATTGATATAAAAACTTATATACAGATTTTCCCAAAAGTCTTTTCTAATGATACAGATTTCAGAAGCCTCAGATCATTAATCGCTGTATCTATTCAAAACTACCAAATACTTGAATGTCAATTTCAATCCACCAGCATCCTTTGAATTCCTCAATCTTTAACTATTGATGTGGATTACGCTTTTGAGACTTCTCCAATAATTAGATTGCTCCATGTCTCTATGACGTGTCTCCATGACATAAGCTTCTTAACATACTTTGGATTTAAAATTTAAAATGAATTATGTGACATCACCATGGATTGGTATTCAAACAGATTAGTCATCTAGGGCGCTTCAAAGTAATAATAAGATAATTCTAGCAATACTGTTGTAGAGAAAACACAATCTTTAGCCATTGTCCCAAACAGTGAGTCTATCTAGATTTGTAATCTGTGACCTGCATGCTTACACAAGAATGCATTAGTTCCTTCCTCTCACTGCCATACCAAAACAGCTCACGAAATAGAGTCGGTCAGATTGCTTTGTATCCAATAGCATAAGCTACACACCTCTTGATAAACGTTGTCATACTCACCTCTACTTGAAAGTGTTGAATCATATCTCATGACACAGCCACTACACTCAAATTCACGCGATGGTCCTTGTGCGACATGCTTTTTCAGCACAAAGCCGCGACATTTTTCAATATAAGATCTTCTTGACATACTTAGTCTTATATTTCCAACATCAAATATGGTGGATAACTAACACTGTACACGTCAGGAATATTTTGGAAAAAACGTCCCTGGCAACTACAAGCCTAGAGGACTAATGTGTTTTAAAAGCATAGTTTATCATTTTATATTTACAAAAAAATGTCTTTGAAAATTTGTACTTCTTGAATTGAACAATAAAGCAGATTAAACAAAAATCTCTGCCATATAAACCAATGAAATAACAATATAGTAAAGTAAGATTTTAGAGATTGCCGTAGTTCAACAATTTTGTAGTGCACCAGCTAATAACAAAAGAAATATCCAAATTATGCCCAAGATAATGTGGTGACAAGATACCTCTTTCGTCTTGTCGCTTTCTTTTTTCCCTTGGGACAAAAGTACCATCAGCCTTTGCAATAGCATCTGACTTTGTCTTTGCATACTGTATTCTCTACACTTCGGGAAAAAAATACTTCAGAACATCTCATATAGTTTTGACAATAGAGACTCTTTACCATGCTAACATGACATATTAACCAGTTTATCAACAATTATTTGACAATTTTCACCCTTCAGCATCCAATCTAAATAAAATCATCCAAAAATGATCCTAACTAGCCATATCCATACTTGACTTTATAAGTTTTATCAAGATCTGCAAGCTCCTTGGGCTTCATTTAACTTGTTAGAACATGATGGTAGCTTTGGTTTTGAGCCAACCCCGACTTTGAAGGAAAACAATATCCTCTGTAAAAGTGCTGGTGTAACCAGGATCGCACAATTTTGATTCTCACAAATGATTAAATCCCTTATTACAATAAGTCTTGTCATATGTATATAGGCAAGGAAACCTTCTCTAAAAGCAATTTATCCTTGTTTCATCATAAAGCAATCTAAAATTATTTATAGCCTTTCCATGAATTTATTTGTTTTAGTTCCAGAAACAAACTAAGCCCCGTCTCTTAACATGGACAAGATGAAAGCATGCACAAATTGCAACTAACATGCATGAGATGCAACTAACATAACTAGAGTAAATGTACCATGTATATATCTACAGATGATAAATTCACCCTGAACTTATCATACAGAATAACTTAACCCGTAGCTAGGTGCATAGAAAGCAACTTTATGCTTTATTTATTTGTATTTTCCCTAAAATAACTTATTTTTAATCCTCAGCTCATTTCCCTATAAAAGATATATGCTCTATACTCATTGTATTTCTAGAGCAATTTTGAGTTCATTGCATTAAGAGGTAATTCCATAAATTGCTCACATTCAAACTAGTAACCAAGCGAACACTCCAAATGCTTTCAAGATGACAGGTTTTGCTCATTTTCATCCCTCAAACTGGATCACATCTAATCCTAGTAATTTTTGAATTTGAGAAATCCCTGTAGAGCCAGTTTAACAAAAAAGTTAACCATAGCTGACAGCATATGGTTGCAAATTAACCATGCTCATAAACAAAAGGGTACAAGTAGGAGAAAATGTAAAATATATTTGAGCAAAACAATTCAACAAAAAATAACAAAAAAAAAAATGAGAGATATTTCCAAGCATGTAGTCCATAAATAACCCCATATATTATTTTTTCAAGTTTCGGGCAATAAAAGTCTAAAAATTAAGGTTAGAGTGAGAATGGGTCAACACTACACTCGATAAAAACAACATCATATTCATAATGACGAAACAAACAAAAAAGTTTTTTTTTTCAATATGGGGTTTTCTGCTACTATGGTTACCAAGGCATGGATGAGGATACAAGCATATGGAGAACAATATAAATTTGAGAAAAATTCAGAAATAGAAAGAGAAACTTTTATTGTGTTTTTCATTCAAAGAAAAAATGGAATGGGTGAATACAAAAAGAGTTAAAAGATGCCCAGCCGAATGTCAACTACCATAATAATTGATTGACTTATATTTATGACCACTATACTAAATATTCTGACATCCTTAATGGTCATATATAAAAACTAGTGTACCCTCCCTTATAACTAACTTTTATAACGCACAACATTATATATTTTTATTGTGTATTTATTTCCTATGCCAATGTACTTTTATAATAATTACTTGACTTACATTTATGACCACTATACAAAATATTCCAACACCCTTGATTGTCATATATGTAAAAGTGAAAATTTTATCCTTCCATTTAATATGGAGACGTTTTGTAAACATTTATTAGATGGACAATACACCATGATCAACTAAATAACTTTTTTCTTAACTCGCCAATTTATGCAGGGATTTTATGCTGATCTGTACAGCCAAAGAAGTTCAACACTGCCTCGAAATATGTGCCAAAGACCAAAAAGTTGAAAACTATAAAAAATCTTCAAAAATCGAATATTAAAAATATACAAAAATTATGTCCTCACAGTCTATACGATATGTACAAATTTGTATGATACTAAGAAAAAAATTCATTGGGCACCCTGCCAGCAGTATCGCACACTTTAAAATTTCTGCCTTCAAACCCCATGAAGTTCCTTGGAATATCTGTTGGTTTTTTCTTTATCAGAAAACTAGGATTTTAATGTTGATTGTAGGTGTGTTCCTTGAGAATTTAACCATACGATTACTCTCTTACACCTCTCCCAAAGTTCCCAAAAACTTCACATACCTATAGACCTAATACCGTGAGCAAAAAATAAACGAAGGTATAAGCAAAACTCAAAAAATGGAAGGGGGTGACCCTATGGTTAACTGGTGGGGCACTTAGCCTCTAGAGCCAACAACCCAGGTTCAAACCCAGCCCCCAGGATTTCATATCGTGATTTACCCGCGGCATGTGGAGTGGGGTATTTGCATGTTGCCTAGGGGGTACATCCCTAGCCTAAATTTTAAAAAAAAAGCAAGTGTGATACACCAATAGAAATCTTGTGACCTGAGCCTAAATTTTTAGAAAGTAATAACAGCAACTCAGAGAACCGTCTGCCTCTAGTCAAGGGTTTTTTGCCGCCTTCTGAATTTTGAACTCTAATCTCCCTGGTGCTGGCGCCGATGCCCGACCCTTCTAGTCCGGACCGGGAGTATTGCCCTGCTAACTCTGGGGGCTTGTCTCCCCGGCCTCCCCTCGAGGCTTAGAAGAATATTGTGGAGGGGTCCTCTTCTACGTCCCCCTCGAAGAAGTTGACGCCCGTGCTTTCTGATGGGGCCCTCTCTCTTCACATCCCTTCTCACATCACGAAGGTTGTTGCCTCCGGGGATCTATCCCTTGTCAGCAAGCTGATGGGTCCCAGACCCCCCCTCAAAGACATCAAAAAATGGGCCCGGCTGAAATGGAACCCTTGTGGTGCGCTAGAAATAGCTGCGATGCCAAATGGATTTGTCCTCTTCTCCTTCAGCATGAAAGAAGACTTTGCTCGAGCTCTACTGGGTGGTCCGTGGTGCTTTGGCAGAAGAGGGTTCTATATCAGGAAATGGTCTCCTGGATTCAACCCGCTAACTGAAACAATGACACAGGCTCCAATCTGGGTTCGTCTTCCAGGCCTTCCTTTGGAGCTATGACACCCTGTGGTTATTGAAGGTATTGCTCTATCTTTGGGTTCTCTAATCGCAATAGACCAGGCCACTAAGGCCAAGACTAGATTCATTCATGCTTGGTTCTGTGTTAACGCTAATGAAAGTTGCCCTCTCCCGAAATCGATTGATCTCTTATCTGATTTTGGAATCTGGTCTCAATCCATTGAATATGAATATATCCCACAAGCATGTTCAATCTGCAAAAGCATAGGCCACAGAGCCGCTGGGTGCCCCTCCAAGCCTCAGCCTAAACCCAAACCCTGGTTACCTCTCCTAAAAAGAAAGGAAAATATATCCCTAAAATCATTCCTGAAGAGACCCCGGTCATCCCCACATCTAATCCCTTTTCCCTCCTAGAGAAGGAGAGATCACTGACGACTCCAACTTGGCCCCCTCTCTCGCCCCCTGCCTCCCTTCCCCTTGGTCTCTGTTCCGGAGGAAGTCCCCCTGGCCTCCCCTTCCCCCTCCCCCCTAGCAGTATCCCCCTCGGTGGTTGCTTCAGCCCCCCCGCCCTCTCTGCCTTTCCCGCTCCCCTCCCTCCAACTTCCTCCTCTCCCTTCCCCCTCTCCTGAGCTTGGCACAAAGCCTCCCCTTGCTAACCCCACCTGCTTTGGTTCTCCTTTCCTTCCCCTCTCTAATACCCTGCTCTCCCCATCCACTCAATCCTCTGATGATAGTTTGAATCCTTGTACAACCCGAAGTAATAGTAGAAAACCTGATACTGTCTCTGAGAAAATCCGTGGGCGTACCCCGGGAAATGTTAAGCTACAGCAAGAATCAGCCCTGAATGTAGCCCAAGGAACACAGAGCACCATCCCCATGGTTGTGGGGAGCAAATCTAAATCCAAGAAATGAAGGTGATCTCATGGAATATTAGAGGGTTGAACTCTCTGCAAAAACAAAGAGTCCTCAAGGATATGAAATTTAACCACTCTCCTGACATTATCATGCTTCAGAAAACCAAACTCAAAAAGGATGACCGTCTCTTGAAAATTTGGCCGGCTGCTTCTTTTGCTTCTCAGCTTGCAATAGGTAATTCGAGAGGCTTATGCACTCTCTGGGACCCCAAACAATTCAAGAGTGACTGCCTTCTGCAGCACCCCAATTTTCTATGCACTCTCTTCCAGGGAGTAGATTTTGATGCTACCTGGATTGCAATCAATGTTTATGCCCCAAACCTGGAATCACAGCGTGAAAAACTCTGGCAGGACATCTCAAATTTCATAAAAAATTGTGGAAATCTCCTGTGCTCATTATGGGAGACTTCAATTGTACTCTATACCCCTCCGAAAAGCAAGGAGGTGTCCCGGCTAATCCCAACAGCATGGAAGCTTTGGCTAACTTTATACGGGGGGAGACTCTTCTTGATATGGACCTTCATGGTACTTCCTTCACTTGGTCCAATCGCTGAGTGGGAAAAAATCACATACAAAGTAGACTGGAAAAAAGCATTAGGATCCTTGGATTGGATCTCACTTTACCCTGATTTCTTTCTCAGCTCCTTACCCCGAGCGGCATCAGACCACGGCCCTTTAATCCTTTGTGCCAACAATAAGATGAACATAAAAAATCCTCCCTTCAAATTTGAGCTTGCCTAGCTAGAAAATAATCAACTGGACCCTCTTATTAAGAGCTGGTGGGATATCAAAATTCAGGGCTCCGAAATGTTTAAGTTCTCCAACAAACTTAAGGAAATAAAAAAGCGGCTTAAGATCTGGAAGAGCAAGGTGTTCAGCAGCATCAAAACTCGTAAACAAAAGCTGACTCAGGAAATTGCTAACATTTTTGCTCTAATGGAGGTTGAAGGAAGAACAGAACAACTCCATAAACAAGAAAGGCATCTTCTCAACGACTTCCACAATACCCTAAGGGAAGAAGAGACCTATTGGAAGTAGAGATCTCGGGCGCTTTGGCTGGAGAAGGGAGACCGCAACACCAAGTTCTTCCACATTACAGCCTTCAAGCACAAAAGCAAGGACAAAATCAAAGAATTGCTTACTCCGGCTGGTAACACTTTAACCTCTGACAGTGAGATTTCTAATGAATTAGCCTCCTTTTATTCTAATCTCCTTCAAGAAGAGGACCCTCCCAGCGAGCTAGCGATGTCCAAGACGCTCCAAAACATTCCCAAATTAATCACGAAGGGCATGAATGACAATTTAACGAAACCCTTCTCTATGGAGAAAATTCATAAAGCAGTCTTCACTATGAAAGGCGACAAAGCCCCAGGCCTCGACGGCTTCCCTACTGCCTTTTTCCAAATCTTCTAGGAAATCATCAAGCAAGATCTTTACAAGGCGATAAAGGAATTCCAGTCCAACAACGCCCTCCTGAAAGAGTGGAACACCACCTTCATAGCTCTTGCTCCTAAAGCTCTTAGATCTAAATTGGTTTCCAACTTCAGGCCAATTAGCCTCTACAACACCTCCTACGAAATCATCACCAAAATGTTAGCCACTCGGCTGAAGCCCCTGATGAATGACCTTATCACGGCGAATCAAAATGGTTTCATCAGTGGGCGCCTTATTCAAGGGGGTATCATAACCGTGCATGAAGCCATCCACTCAGCCCATCACTCGAAGTCCGCGGGGATGATACTCAAATTAGACATGCAAAAAGCGTTCGACAGAGTTAGTTGGACTTTTCTGATCCATTTGCTAAAAAGTTACGGGTTTGACAACAGATGGTGCAACTAGATTTTGTCTTGCATTGCCACCCCCTGCTTCTCAATCCTCATTAATGGCATCCCGACAAGCTTTTTCAAAAATAGCAGAGGCATTCGACAAGGGGACCCTCTGTCTCCTTCCCTCTTCCTGTTAATGGCAGACTCCCACAGCAGAGCTCTTGAGGCGGCCGAAAGTCAGTCGGTTATTTCTGGCATCAAAATCACTTCTAGCTCCCCCAATGCCACTCACAGCCAATTTGCGGACGACACTATTGAGTGTTGCTTTGGTGATTGAAGTTCGTGCCCTGAAAGAAATTTTAGAAGACTATCAACAGGCCTCTCAACAATTGATTAACTTCAACAAAAGCAGTATCTCCTTCCTAAACACTGCGGCTCGCACTCAAAGAAGGATTGCTGACATATTTGGTTGCAAAATTGTGGACTTTCCCTCCTCCTATCTTGGCATTCCCCTTTTCAAAGGCAAACAAACCAAGAATCTATGGAATCATGTCATTGAGAGATACCAAACAAAGTTGGCCGCTTGGAAAGGTGTGATTCTTAGTCAGGCTGGAAAACTTCAATTAGTCAAAGCTACTCTACAGAGTTTACCTATCTACTTCATATCTCTTCTCAAAATGCCCTCCTCAGTGATTTTGGCTGTTGAGGGAATCCAAAAGAAATTTCTCTAGTTAGGAGTGGAGACAAAAAAACGGATTCACCTAGTCTCTTGGAATGAAGTCTATAAGCCGATTGCTCTGGGCAGGCTTGGTATTAGACACATTGCTGATATGAAGTCTGTAAGCCGACTACTCTGGGTGGGCTTGGTATTAGACAGATTGCTGATATGAATGTTGCTCTGCTAGCTAAAATTGGCTGGGAAGTTGCTCAAGGTAATTCGCACTGGGCTCAGCTACTGAGATCTAAATACTTGTTGCAAGATGAAGATCTTTTTCTCTCCTCCCCGGCCCGCAGCTCAGCTATCTGGAACTTGATTACTAGCTCTCTTCCTCTTCTTCGAACTGGGACCAAGTGGAGGTTGGGTAATGGCAGATCAATAGACTTCTGGTCGGACTGGTGGATTGATGATAAACCTCTGAACCTCAACCTTGTTTGGGACCCTATCAAAAGGAACCTCATCAATAGGCATGGCAGGAAAGTTTCTGGCTACTAGAGAATTCAGAATTCAATCCCCTCTTGGCATATACCGGTTTGGATGGGCATCAGTGAACTTAAGAGTCAGCTTTTGACTCAGTTGAGACTTACCCTTTCCTCCCTCTATATTCCATTCTCCTCTCCCCCTGATGAACGTATCTGGCCCCTCTCCCCCTCTAGTTCCTTCACTGTTAAAGCCGCCTATAACACTAAGCCCTGGACCATCTCTGGCCCTCCCCTCTTCAAAATTTGGCCCAAAGAGTCTATTCCCAAAATTGGCTTTTTTGCCTAGCTCTCCTTCAAGAATGCTTTCCTCTCTGGAGAGAACTTAAAGAGGAGAGGCTTCTCACTTCCCACTCGTTGTGTTCTTTTTGGTAAAGCCTTGGAATCCTCCTCTCATCTCTTTCTTCACTGCCCCTTTGCCCAAGCTGTCTGGAGTGGGCTTTTGTCGTGTTTTAGAGGGGATTTTATTCATGACACCCTCATACAATGGTATTCCCCCTTCACTCACCCGGCCCTTTCCCTGGCTTGGAAACTCATCCTCCCCCACGGCCTATGGGGCATCTGGAAAGAGAGAAATAGGAGAATCTTCAGAGACCAATGTTGGTATCCGGAGAGGGTGGCCAGCCATATAGCTATTCTCTTTCAAGATAATCTCAATAGCTGCCTATGGAAGAAATATCAGCAAAAAATTCAGTTATGCAATCACAAGGATTGGTGTCAGCAGATGATGATCCTTCCCACAGCTAAACCCTCTTCCCAGGCTCGTTTTGTTGTTAGGTGGCTCCCTCCTCCAATGGGTTGGTTGAAACTTAATACAGACGGTGCTTCTAAGGGTGACCTAGGGAAGTGGGGGGGGGGGGGGGGGGGGGGGGGAGGGGTGCGATCCTCCGAAATTTTGATGGTTCCACTCTAGCTATCATTGCGGCCAATTTTAACCTGGGTACCAATCACCGTGCTGAAGCCTTAGCTATCTTAAAAGGGCTGGAGATGAGTCTTAAATTTGGCAACGATTCCCTAATTGTGGAAAGTGACTCTCTCAATATTATAACTCTCCTCAACTCGGATGACCCAGATCAATGGACTATCAAAAGCATTATAGCTGACATCCGTCTCCTCCAAAGGAACTTTCAACAGATCAAGTTACAGCAATTCTGCGGGAAGGAAATAAGGCAACGGATTGTTTGGTTAACATTGGTGTCCTCCTTGATTCTCAGCAAATATGGTTAGATAGTTTCCCTGCCAATCGCCTTCAAATTACCCATGATGATTGCTCATTGTCTAGCTAACACGTGGAGTTGGGAGTATGTTCCTTATGTCAGCAAACTAGGCAAAAAGCTCCACAGCCTCGCTTCTAACGGCAGTAATGATTTCCACATTAATTGGAAGTGTTGCTCTATGGAGCCGAGCACGTGGGAAGAGTATTACTGCACTCGTGCGGATCCAGGTCTGAGATTCACCATTTCGCATCATAATTATTTCCGTTTCAGAAGGACTGATGACATGGAAGGCTCTCATAAATATACCAAGCTTATTAAAGCCGAGTCGCGGATCTTCACCTCAACGCACATTCACGATTTTATGAACATGGGTGGGCAGCTCAAGCGAATTGAACCTGCTTCTTGCCCCTATCTGCAGGAGGACCAAGATGTTTGGAACATCCTTAGGGACAATGGCATAACGATGTTCCTTGAAAGGATGGCCATGATACACGGCGTTGGTTTCGTATGGAGCCCTGGCCACCTGGTCACGCAACAAAGTCCAAATTGGCAACACCCGCTTCACCATATCCACAAATGCTATTGCCTCTATCACTGGCCTTCCTGCCTCGGGGCTGTGTACTTCAAGAAACCTCTGCAGGCGGAGCTTCAAGATTTTATTGCCAAAGGGGAGAAGCCGACAAAGTATCTCTCTGGTTATATTCGGGAATCCCTACTTCCTCCCTGGGACAGAGTCGCTGAGGTGATCATGAGATACTTCACCATTGATGGGCGTTACAGGTTGGTCTACGGTACCCACTTCTTCATCCTCTCGCACTTACGCTGGGGGAAGAAGATTAACCTAGCCACTTTTCTATTCCAATCGCTTGAGCACTCTATTACCCTGGCTAGGGAGGGTGAAGGGCCCATTCTGCATCAGGGCCTTCTCTACCTCCTTTTCAAATGTGTTGCTTCCCCTGTTGAATTGAACGTTTTTCGTCCCAAACATGGTCAGCCCCGCCGTACTATCACCTCCTCCCCCATTCCATCCCCTGCTTCCCGTCCCTCCTCCAACCGTCGCCACCAACAAGTTTCCTCTGACTCCGACTCCGATGTGGAAATCCTGGGTCCCCCCTTCGTGGGTTTTGTTCCCCCTGTTTCCCCTGTTCGGCCGGCCTCCCCGAGCCAGACCAGTATTGCTAACCAGGTGGCTTTGGTGGCGCTCACTACTTCTTCTCCTGCCTCTAGCTCGGAGCTCCGCCTCTCGAACACTCTGCTAAGTCTTGCTCTACAGTATCCTGATTCCCCAGAGTCTGTCCTGATTGGCTTGGATGTGGAGCTCAAGGAGGGGGCCTAACTTCCAGCTGGATGCCGACAATATCATCATGGAAGATCATAACACCAGCCCTCAGGATGAGTAGATGGATGATGTCTCTAATTGGAAAGACTCTGCAACTGGCAACGTTGAGAAGACCAACACTAAACCTGTTGCTGACACCGAGAACCAGCCGAAAGACCACCATGTCAAGCTAGTGACTTCCATCTTGGCCAAGCTGCATCATTCCTTCTCGGTTCTCAAAGCCTGGGAAACCTTCACTGAAAACACCAAGGCGGCCATTACCAAAAACTGCACTGAACTGATAACGCTGGCGGACCAGCTTGCCAATGAGTCGGGTTCTATTCATGCCAAGAATTTTGTGACTGAGCTGAAAATGCTCCTTTGATGTTGTTCTTTATGTTTGGGGCTTTGTTCTTTTGCCTGTTTTTTTTTTGGAAATTTTCACGGGTTTCTTTTTTCAATATGTAAGCTTATTGGTATAATCTAGCCGTTGGGCTCCTTGTATAAGGTTGTGGGACCTTCTAAAACCCTCATTTTACCCTCTTTCCAAAAAAAAAAACTCAAAAAACGGAAAAAGAAAGTTTTTTTTGGTTGTTATTCATTCAAATCAGAAATCGAATGGGTGAATACACAAAGTGAGAGAGATGACCAACTGAATGCCAACTACCCTTTAGTTACAAGGATGACCAAAGAACACTCTCGTATCAATAACTTATATTAAGCACAATGATATATTTTCTTATTGTGCATTTATTTCGTATAACAATTGACTTTTAGAAAAATTACTTGACTTATATTTACAACCATTATACCAATAATCTAACATAAAGCAGGAGCATGGATGACCATTTCCCAAAAAGAAAGCTATATAGTTACTTGGGTATATTAAATGCTACAATTATAAATAGATTTATAAATTGAAAAAAATTAAAATTAACATTTACGTTTTCTTATGTACATACTGACTGAAGTACAGAACATTGAAAGCCCGAGAAATTGAAATTATAGTAATAAATAGACTAGTCAAAATATAGATAAGATAAGATAAGATAATGTTATTAATGTCCAACAAATGACCACAAAAGTAGGTCAATGGGACTGCAGAGTACAAAGCAAACAAACCCAGCGAGAGGACCCAAATGGGTCACCCGAAATACAATGAGAGAAGGAGAGAAGGAGAAGGAAACAGCAGATGCCGAGAGACCAGGAACAAAGAAGAGAGAGATGACAGTGTGGGGAGGGAGTGGAAGAAGGAGCAACATCCCCGACAACATCACCTAACACACAAGACCGGATAAGAGTAACTCGCAGTGCGCTGACGACAAGAAGCGGAGACCGTGGAATGTCTAGGGAGCCGGCGTCCGGGAGGAAGGCGGTGCCTCAAAGTAGGCCTGGTGGATGGAAGGCAGCCTGAACTAATATGACAAGAACTTGGCATTCAAAAAGAAAAAATGGTGCACAATGACAAAGATACATTCATCAAGTCCAGGCCTGGCTGCCTTATCAGCTGAAACTGCATCACTTTATTTTCATGTTAATGTTTGCTACTTGGGTTGCATCTACCCTAACATGCAGCACATTATCCTTTCCTTCTTTAAACTCTGAACTACTTTCATCCTTGTATGCTGCTTTCTACCATTTGCAACTTGAATTTTTTTAACAATTTCCACTTTCCCATCTTTGGCATAGTTCCTGCTTACTAGTACTATTTTACTCTTCAATAAATGGTGCTTACTTCTCAGTTTTTCACTCATGTTGACCCAGATGTGCTATCACTGTTGACATATTCATATCACATTACAAGAACTCCCCCGACCACAGTGTATGACTATGATGGGATTCTTGGCACAAAACATAAATATTGGAAATCCAAAAACAGTTTATTTGAAGTTTTAGCCCAAAGAGGAGTTGACCAAAAAATTGACAATTTGACATCAATCCATAGATCAGCCAGTTGACTAGTTTGAACGATTCAGATTCGAGTCACCAATCCCCCCCCACATATGAGACTATTCAAGCCAACGATTGCACAGATCAATTTTACCTTCCACTTTACAGAAACCTGAATATGAAGTTTATGTGCATAAACATCTTTGTATGGTGATTTACTATTGCAGGCTGATAATACTGTACAGTAAAAAAGAACTCCAGAGAAGTGGTAGTATAGCATTTTACTGGGAAATAAACTTATCAGTATAATAAATTCTCTTGTGCAATTGAATGGAAGAGAAACACACTAAGAAAATATAAGAACCAAAAATCTAATTGAAAAGGCAGCCAACAATATGTACAAAAAATTAAGTGTATTATTGGCAAAGATTGGTTTATTCCCAAACTTGGTTATGAAGTGGAAACCCAGGAGTAGAGAATTTAAACAAAATAATGGCATGAGACTTGGCTGTGCAGCCTAAAAAACAACTTTTTACAGCTTCATTCAAAATGACAAATCATAGGGTGGATTCCACACAGAACTTCCAATGCAAGGAGCAGAGAAGGGCAGAAAGACTATAAACACTATTTTTCTAATGCACCATGTCCATATAATGCCATGGTCACATAAAGTGGCTGCTTATAAATTTTAGGAGCTTTTCTTTTTGCAGGTGGTCTCATGAATTTTTTCTATCACTGCTCGTTTTTCATCCCTAATGTAAACTTTGGTGGGAAATTTTCTAAGGAAGATGTAATCTTCAACCAAATGGCGAAAAATTCGTAAGTAGTGACTGCATAATTACAATCCCCAAACTACATCCATTGCTGGAACTCTCCATCCCAAGCTGTATCAGCTCCTACTTTTTATTTGAGGATTCCAAAATATCCTGTGCACTGCTTTAAAATTTGTGTGGGCCCAATGGTGCCTTAAAATTAGAAGCAGTACCCCCTTTGCATGGGACCACACTGTAATATTGACATATTCCAAGATTTCACCAGCAGTACAAGAAACATACACCAAGAGTGATAGTTCAACAATTTGCTTATGCGCTATATCCATATAAATTGACATTCTAAGAATTTGACAGGTGTCCAAGAGACAAACTAATTGTGATGGCGTAATCACGAGATAAATTATTCCTTTCAACTTTGTTATCAACCTGCAAAGTACATAATGTGACTAGCTCACCATTGGTTTATCGTAGAAGGGAAAACCTTGCATTTTCTGGAGTGCATTGGTAGCAGCTGAGACTTCATCAAAAACAACCCATGCCTGGCCACGATGCTTCAAAGTCTTGGAAGCAATAACATCTACAATCTTCCCAAACTGGGCAAATACCGCCTTAAGAGATTTTTTGAGTTCTGATTCACAAAAGGCAATTGCAAGAAAGTTAGATAAATATAAAGATATTATTAAGTTGAATTACAAATACCAACTTCACTAAGAAGTTTGCCTGCTTTAGAACCAGTCCCAATATATGAATAAATACACTAAGTTTAAAACTAAGCATCAAAACAGGGTACTCATATACAGTCGTAGCATAAAGTCTGATATAAATATCTGAACATGCAAATTTATTATATACTTAGCCCAGAACTTGATACTGACAACTTTGATGAGAACGATAAGTGGATAACTTTGTTTTATGAGTTAAAATTTATTCTCCTCGATTCTAAAAGCCTCTTCTCTGGCTTTCTTTCAAGCAGCAATACACCATCCCTGGATACTGCTCCAGGTAACTCACATAAGTTGCATAATCCCATCAAGCATGATATACTGTCAAAAACCCATCTAATAGCAGCCACATGAATTTTGCCATATCAAGAAAGAATCTTATCCATGTTTTCAACAATCTAATCAAACAGTGAGTTACAAACTCACCCTTGCATTCTTTTGCAATAACCTTGGAAGCTTTTTTCTTTCTTTATGTGAAAGTTGCTTTGTACACCCCCTGGTACTGGAATTTACAATCCCATTAACAGCTTTTGATTGCTGCAGGACATTAATAATATTTCTATTTCTATTTCAGCCCCATGAAGAATCGGATCCACTGCAAACTGATACATACATACCATCACAAGATTTGCTGGTAATTCTTGGACGTATTTTACTACAATTCTATTTCAGTGTAAAGCAGAAAATTTAATGTGGCATCCAGTATGCCATTTCTAATTATGTAAGGTGTATATCATCATGTTTGGCGAGAGCTAAATCAGGTCTTCCAATCTTTAATTAATAATATTTTTCAGCAATGGTAAACTTCAAGACCCGGGTTTATATTTGGCTTGGAGAGCATTCTTCAAAAGAGAGATTTCTTCTGTGGTCCCACAATCTAGCATCAATCATTTAGTAGTCATTTGTTGTGAATCATTTACTGTTTAAAAAAAACAAATGGGTGGACAAACATAGGGGTGCATGCTAAAACACAAATACATATATTTGCATTGTGCTTTGTAAGAAATGATCTTTTACCTACTCTGTATCAATCAGTCCCTTATTCATGTTCAAATATTACTTCACCAAAAGCAAAGTTACCAAAAAAATGAAAATGGGTATGGAAAATGTCGAGTTCCTAGGAAATGAAATGGAATGGAAACATCCATACATGAATTATTTAAAATCAAAAAAACATATAATATCCATTTGTTGTGAGTAAAATGTCCTGATATACACATAAATAGTTTAAGACTTTCAAAATTAAAACTGAGTTCTCAAATTATAAATTTATAGGTTCAATATACAGATGACAATCTAGATAGTCAAGGATTAGAATAAGTCATTATAAGGCTCCTGTACAATAGCACCACATCATCCTTAGGAGCATTAGAGCTAGATGTGTGAGCAATTGTGCAACTACCAACTGTCACACCCCCCCTTGTTTCCATTTTGCTAAGTCATAAACGAGCTCCGATATCGGGCAACTCGTGGACACGGGGACCGGTTTCAGTATGCTGCCCATAAGCAGGACAGCATATCAATACTTGCCATCATATCCCGCAAGCTGCCGGATCCCGTAACCCATTTAGCATACCTTAGATATTACAAATAACTTACCTTTGCTGTGAATAAGGTAAGACTTGTCGTTATACTTCTGCATATTGCTTGGATTATAACCTCAGTTAGGTTTTGTTGTTAAAATCATAATTTATTGCTTTGGCATTGAATGTTGATAGCAATGGACTTTTAATATTTCAATAATTGATCGAGCATGCTTGTCTTTTATAACATTGTTGTGATGATGCTATTTGGATTTGTTATGTGATCTTGCTAACGATAACAGTGTAACAGTTGCTTGATCTGAATCTGTTCGTGTTAAGATGCAGCGTAGCAGCTGTCATCATTAATGTGATTAAACCCATAATAATCTGGGTAGGTAAGAATGGCTGGGTCAAAGTTAAAGTCACTGTTATTTATTCAAAGCTTGAACATTATAAATGAAGAACAAACAGGTCTATATTGTATATGGGCTATGAATGTTTTATGGTCTAAAAACCATAATCCTAGTTCAAATGACATCCATGGTCTTCGACCATGTGGATGGGTTAATATTACTTTGGTTTGATTATCAATTCAATAAAAGTTATGAATAAGAACAGGAAACAATTTACATAGCTGTATATATATTTGAATGGTCTATAGACCATATCCTAAGTGCAATTTACTAATGGTCATTGACCATAATTATAGATCAATGTTATTTTGCAAAGGTTGATAGCTAGGTCGAGCACCAACCCGAGCTCATGGGTGAATGAGTTTTATTAGGCCATTATGCATGGCCACCTAAGCTATAGCTATTAAATTGCATTAAAATTTCAAACGGGCCAAAGGCCGACCATGCAAAAATGGAGTTAAAATTTGGACTTGGTCTTGGACCGTTCAATTGATCTCCGTACAAGATTGTAAGGTGGTGATTTTATAGATAAGTTTAGTTGAAACCTAAACTTAACAGGTGGTTAGTAAGCCAAGATTTAGGAGGGAAAACTGGAACATAGTACTGGAGGGAATTAACTCTGCCTCCACAGATTTCGGGAGAAGTGAGAAGCTTCTTGAGGAAGCTACCCGCGGAAGTTAATGGTATTTTTAGTTCTCTTTTTCATTTTGCTATCTTTTCGCTCGCATGGAGCTATGCATGGAGGAATGATGTGAAGCTATTTCTGTGATTAATACTACATGCATGTTCTTAAAATTGTTAGTGAGATTTTTAAGGGGCTATTTATGAATATTGTTAAGAATATTATGGGATTTTCGGTCGAACTGGGGGATTGCTATTTGTTTGGGTTTCTAAGGTAATTGCTGGAGATTGCTGGAAAATATTGTGGTGAATTCAATTGGCTTGGAGAAGATAGTGAAGGATTATGTGCAATATCTTTACAAGCATGATATGTTCTCCTTTCCATCTTTATAGTTTATAGCATTAAATTATTTCAATGCTTTAAAATCCTTGTATTTTACTTCTCTGTATCTATACAAAAGACGGAATATCGTTTTGGGTTGCATGTGTAAGCTTTTGTGAGTGTTTTCCATTTTGGGTGATGATTTTTCTTGTTTGTGCATGTGTGCTTTCAATAGCACTCGTTAGGTGCTTGAAAAACCCATTACGGGTTCACTCATAGTTTTGGATATCGTGCACTATTAACAAAAAAAAGGTAATAAGATTTTACTGGGCATGGGCATGCGTGTTTTTAATTGCTTATTGGTAGATGGACAACCCATTTCGGTTTCAGTCTGAATATGGTAAGGTAAGCTTTTGGGCATGTTTGCTCTTTTTACTTACAAAACCCAAAACGAAGATAATGGTTTAAATGCCTGCCTACCTTGCTTGATCAATATTTTCTTACCCGATCCAATTATGATCAATTCAGTTTAAAACTAGAAGTAAGAATAATTTTTAATATTATATAGCCCATGCGGGTATTGTGGTTTATTGTTGTACACTTAGTCCTTATGTAGATAAAAGATCTACAGTCGACTCTTCCCCTTTCTGGGCACTGTTTATTAGTGTTGGACTTGTTTATTTTATTGTTGATTATGGTTTGACTGTGGGCTAGTATTAAGAGTCAATGAACACTCAGTCGACCATTGTCATGGACTTTAATCACGTCAGGCTCGGCATGTAAATTGGTTCTTGAAACTCGAAAACTGTGCCGAGAGGGATAATAGTTGACTTGTGTGAGATTATTAGAAAATCACGTGTTTATCATTCGCATATTTTGATTTTTGCTTGATCGTTAGCCGTCAATCTGTTAAGCTTTCTGAGTAAATTTATGGACGGCATCTTAGCTTGAAAACAGTTCTATACCGAGTATGTAGTTTGAGGATTTGCCATGTGCTTAATCCTTTTGTTAATTTGTTAAGACAAAAACAAGTCAATGGGCTATTCATAGATTTAAGGTTTTAAATGGTCATTTGATAAAATTAAGGTAATATGTTGTATTATTTCATACATTAAGGTATTTCGATTCGTTTAAGTTTTTTATTATTTGCTTGGGCAATTCGAATACTATTATTGCATGACTATTATTTGAACTATTATTTCTCCTGCTTGATTTGGATATAAGATTGTCGTAGGCTCTAAAATGGAATTGTTAATTGTTGGATTAAATGGAAATAATGAAATAATTAGTTTCAGTCTTGATCTATGAATGTTTTGATTTTAAGACAGCTTGTAATGGTGGTATAGAATGTTAATATGTTATCTATTTTCTTAATAATGCATTTAGCATCATTCGGGCATAAATTAGATAATGATTGTGATAACATTATGTCAAACTAGGACAAATAGGAAATTTAGAGATTATAAGTTGGAAATTTAATGATATGACTTTTGTCTCTAAACTTGGTATTTGTCCCTAGCCTACTAGATGTTCGGTACATTATTTAATTACGTATGTGGAAGTAATTTAATGTTTGAAACAAAGTATATTATTCAGATTCATTTTTTCTGATGTAATGATGATTGTTCATGATATTGTTGGAATTTATTCATTGGGATATTTTAGTGATATAACCTATAAAGATGAGAAGTATAACTTGTCATGCCAATTCTTTTTGAACTAACCAATTTTTAATATTTTTACAGACGGTGGAAAATAAGTCATACTCTGGCAGATGTATCTAGAGACTATGTTTGATTTTAAAAATGTTTGATTATGAAGTTTAAGTTGTAATTAAATGCATGACATAATTGTAAAAGCGAACATATGTTTCGATGTCCTATTTAAAAAGAAAGGCAATTTAGCCTATTGTGATAATTGTACTATTTCGGAAAAAGGAATATTGTACTTGTAATTATTACCAAGTTTATATTTATAAAATAGTTCAATTTTTGTTGTGAATTATATTGTCCTGATTATTGATTCCAGCAGTATGTCATTAATGTATGGTTTATGTGACATGGATGTTATGTACCATGACATATCAGATTAATTATTTGAAATTAATTACAGTCTAGAGATATATCTGAAACAAAGACAACTATAATGTTGATAAACTATTACAGTTTATAAGAACAATAAAATGTATACTTATGAAATAATACGACACTGTCGTAATGGCCAAATAATGGACTGCGTCAATAACACAGTAAGATATCTTAAATTTCATTTGAGATGTGTAATGGGTGTAATTAATTTACTCGTGAAAATGAACATAACCTATTACGGCAACTAAGTTTGAGGACCTTAGGGATGTAATTAGAGGCGATAAGTATTTCACTACGATACAAGGGAAACCTGTCGTAAATTGATTCAATTATAAATAATTAAGCCATCGGCTATGACATTCCTAATAAGTGGAACTCGGCAGGCCAACTTCGGATGGCTGCTATAAAGTAGTATCCATCTAATGACACAAGTCATTGGGTGGATACTATCATATAGCAGATATCTTAAGTTGTCCTTACAAGGTCCGTATATTACGACTGTCGTAACTAGAAAATAATTGAGTTACGCTAAGTTACAAAAGTTGTTTAATCCAATACGAATGAGTCACCTTAGTGCCAACTTGAAATGGTTGCGGGGAAGGAAATGGTTGCGTTATGATGCAAGTCATAATGTAAGCATTTTCTCTCCCATAGGCAACCTAAATTGGCATAGATGTGCTCCTTTACACAGGTTGAACAGCTTTTGTACCTTGTGCATAACATGTAACTAATTTTACTTAACTAACTGAATCAATTCCGATAACTGAACAAAGTTATGGTGAAGGGACAAGTTTTTGTCGACGTATGTGCCGTCACGAAACTGAGCATGCAAGCATGACTCTTAAATCTTTGGCCGAATTAGTGTAAACTATTAATTACACTATCAAGATCACCAAGTTCTAATTAATCGTGTAAGATGCCGGATGGAATTCGATTGACTGAGTTATAGGTAGACACTTAGAGTACTTCACTTGTAAATCAATGTCTGGGGAAGGTACCACTTGTATACTTGGTATACATACTCGAAAGAGTAATCTATGGGGGATCGGATAGATCTAATTGACCCATAGTTATGCACATGGTTTATTGATAGTAATCTGATGAATTGTATTTTACATTGTTGCTGGATTTAAACATTTAAATCATTGAAGGCAAAAGATAGTTTGGGAGATATTAAAAAAATCCCTTAATCTAAAGCATTTAAAAGTAGGTGTTACACTAACCACTCCACATTACTATCTTGATACATTTAGCAGGAGAGGTGGACAGCAATAGCAAGATGGGGAGGTGGTAGCACCTTTGTTTAAGGCAGACAAGTTCAACTTGGCCCATCACAATTCAGGCAGTTCTATTCAAGCACTCTCATTCGTTAGTAAATGAGTGATTTTTATGTTATGTAATTTTGTAATATTATGTACATAATCATAGGTGTAATATTTACCTTCTTGTAGTATCTCAGCAGTCATCCTGAAGATGAACTGAACAGTCGTCATGGAGATGAACTGAATGGTCGCACATTATATGTACTTGCATCTCATTTTGAATCTTGATGAATACAATTTTGCATTTGCACATAGACAATTTTGCAATTGATTCTACAGTCAAAATTCCTCGCCTGACATTGGTATCAGAGCACAGGCAAAAAAAATGTCCCTCATGTCTTCCTCTTCCTCTCTATCTTCATCCCAATTCATCTTATCTGCAAGAAAGAGGTGCGACTCTTACACTGTTACAGCAAATGTATCTGAAATCTAGGTACCCATACCTGAGAGAGTGACAAAATCTATTTAGGCAATCCATTACCAATAGCCGATGTTGATGCTCATGCCAGCTGTGATTAAAAGACGGGTTGATCAATACGTGTATTTTTTCCATTCAAGTTGCATTTCACCAATGGTTTTTACCTTACACTAGATCTATTATCCCCTAGGCAAATAGTTGACATTTGGTGACTGATTAAAGAGTTCTTCTGCCTGTACAAATTTTCCACCCCATAGCTCTGCAGCATCCTTAGGAAGGCAAGAGTGCACACTGTAGACATGCACTGAACAGTTCTCCTTAAAATCTGCCTTCACTTCTTTAAGCATAGCCTTTGGAATGAGCCACATAGAGAAGCAACCAGGTTCCACTTTTGACCACCCAGATATAGTATATATAGCTTCAAGATCATCCTTGCACTGCTCAACAAACTCCTCCAGCAACCTTTAAAAGGGTTGTGTTGCACAGCCGATTCTCACCGAACAGTTTAAGCAGGCAAGCAAGTACACAAATTTGATATAGGTACTTCTAATTCTTTATCCCAGGAGGAAAAGTTTTCTCCAGGAAAGCAAAAGTATTGGAAATATTTTCATTTCAGAAAAAAATATATTATTACTTGTTTAAAATATTGAAATTTAGTCATTTTGATGCAATTAAAATTCAAAAATCAAAACAAATATTGCAAACCTAAACCAAATAGCAGTGTTTAGTATATGCAGTGCCTCTAGTTCAAGCTTACGATTGAAGTAATCATGCTCCCAATGCCTAACATAGTTGAGACAACAGCATCTGAGGCTTTGACCCTATAAATCACCAAAGAGTACTAAAGACACAAACAATTTATTTTCCCATTTACCTCCATTATCCATTCATCTATATCGTTAGACGTAAATCCTAGAATAAGAAATTCCAAGAATATAGAGAAGTTACGTCCATGTACAAAAATTTCTTTGTGAGCAGGTATCATTGATAAAACAATTTTTTTCACATGGTGTCTAAGTACCACATACAACTCTACTTTCACATGTTGTAAAGTCTCTTTTACATACTGACAAGTATACTAAAAGGACGAGCTTCTTCCACATACCAACGGGTACATAGGAAGAACGAGCATATCGAGAGGTTTGGTATCGGTCTGGCGATATGTAAAAAAAAAAACCTATTGGAGTGATAAGGTACCAATCCATCTTTCATTATCAACAAAATGCACTCGATCACATTAATAGTTGGTACAACACTAACCAGAAATGACACCTGGTTAGAACGGTCAAAACAAGTTGAGAATACTCTCATCTTAAATGATTTTTGGTTCGATATTTGTGATGGAGACACACAACTAGCTGAACCAACATTAAAAATTAAGAATTTGGATGCATAAAAATTCTAAGACATTGACTTTTATAAGGGCCTCAATTGATGCAGAAGTCTTTCATCACATACAAGGGCGGAACACACCACGGGAAGCACTACACAAGTTAAACGATTTGTATGATTCCCATTTAGAATTGGAATTCATACAATTACAATTGAAAGTTGAAAAATGGTGATTTAATAAGTCTAGCTTCAAAAATCCATGCAATCAAACATGATGTTGAAGTTGCTGGTAAAAAAATGATGTATATATGATTTGCTTTCATAAAAGCTCTTCTTCCCACATATTCAACATATTTGGAGTCTTTTCAAGCAAGTAACAATTGAAGACACTCACTTTTGATCAATTAGTTGAAAAGATGGCTGAAAGAGAAAAGGTCCTTCGAAGAAAAACAAAAACCACAAAATAAAGTATTTGCTATGCTCATCAAAAAGGCAATTCTTCCAATAACGTTTCATCTTCCAAAAATGAAGAAAATGATAGAGACCAAGGAAGATATAGAGAACGAGGCATAACTAGCAGAAATTATGGCCATAGTTACCATGTTCGAAAAGTTCGGGTTGTTCGGATAGGGAAAAAAGTTCGGAAGTTCGGAATTTTGTAAAAATTCGGTTCGGTTCGGTTTGGCTCGAAAAAATTATAAATTTTTAAAAAATATAAAATATGAATAATTACCAAAAAAATTATAAAAACTAAAATACTTATTAATAATATACTAAAAGTTAAACCTAAAATAATTAAATTTATGTAACTAGTTACTAAAGTAACTTAAACATTTGGTAATAAATTCAAGATTACTATTAGTAAGTATTAATCTCTACATATTGCTATTAAATTATTAATGTCTCTAAATAATAAGAAGTTGCTTTGTCCAAAAAGGTGCAAAAATGGATTTTATGAAAATAAGAAAAATATTGCCATCAATGCGTAGAGCTTGAGAAAATATACACTTTTGGAGAAAACGGCACTAGAAACTGAGCCATAGAATGAAAGTTATGGCACATGCAAGTTTTTGCTGCTACATCTTCCCGGACCCTTTCCAAAAATGGCAAATTTTTTTGTCCTCGTGAAAAAAATCCACCCATGAAAAGCATGATAATAGACAAAACTTGTTTTGCAAATGATGTGGTAGAAAAGGGAGTCCTGAGGCTTGTGAATGCAAAACATCATGAGATAGGATTGGGGCCTACCAAATACAAAAGATAGCAAATAGAGAAAAGGCGAAAAATCTTATAATTAGACTTGGCTCAGTTTGCAAGTGAATGTATGCTTTCTATATCAGATAACGTCAATTATGCCTCAGTGAATTCAACATGGTTTTATGTTTGGGTTCTAGATATTGGTGACATGCCCGTGACTCTCCGAAGGGACTTCTTTGAAAAGTTTCATGAAGAAAGATGTGGTCTTGTATATTTGGCAAGCAAATCTGCAGCCTGAAGGAAAACGGACAATTCGACTCAAGTCACCAAAACATTCATTCATTCTCCTCAATGTCCTATACCTTCCTAAACTGAAATGAAACTTGCCCCTGGCTCATTCAACAACAAGCCCACTCCATTTTGCTAGATGATGGAAAGATAAAAAAAAATAGAAAATGTGATAATACAATTGTCTTGACTGGAATTGAGGGAAGAAAATTGTTAAAACTCAAAGGCGAGCCTTCAATTTCAAGAAACTTTGTTCATCTCGTTGAAGAAGGAATGTCAGCAAGTCTTTTGTGGCATGCAAGATTTGGGCATACCAACTATGACAACATTCAAACATGCAAAATAATGGTGTTGTAGGTTTGCTAACTTTGCCCAGTACGATTGGAAAATGTGAAACATGCATCTCGGCCAAACAACAAAGAGAGCCTTTTCAAAAGTCAACCTCAAGAGCTAAAAGGAAATTGCAGTTCATCCGATATGATTTGTGTGATCCACTACAAGTTCCTTCTGCTGGCAGTAATAAGTACTTCATTTTGCTCATTGATGACTATAGCAAAATGACCTAGATCTATCTTTTGAAGCAAAAATCAAAATTTTCACAGAATGGTCAAAAATGAAGCACAATCTCATATTGGCACATTGAGGACTGATAATGGTGGTGAATTCACATCAAAGGTGTTTGAAGCCTATCTCAAGAAACATGAGATCAAGCACCATCTCACAGTCCTTCACGCTCCTCAACAAAATGGAGTAGCTGAGACGATGAACAAAATTGTGTTGAATATGGCTAGGGCAATGTTGTATTTCAAAGGAGGTAAACTGCATTTCAGGGTAGAAGCAACTCAAACAAAAGTCTATCTTTGCAACAGATCACCTTCAATAGCTCTTCAAATTAAGACTCCATAAGACGTTTGGTGTGGTAGTCTTCCTTCAATGCCACATTTTCAAATTTTCAGATCCACGTACTATGCATTGATTGCCAAAGAGAAAGGGAACAGGTAGGACAAAAAGAGTTGAAAATGCATCCTTTTGGGATATTTTGAATCCTAAAGAAAAACAAGAGCTTTCTCATTACAAGAAATGTTTTCAATGAAACAATAAAGGACACAACCAACATTGATTGACAACTAAGTCGCCTTAAAATATTTGATGTTTTCAAGGAGATTCTAGACATTACACGGGGATCATATGGTTTGGAAATTATTGAATTTGTTTTGCCTCTAGAAATTGAAAAAGAAATTCCCCCTAAGGAAGAAATTAAAACCTCATCAGAAGATGAAAACATATTTCCGAAGCTACAGCCAAGAGATAAAGGAGCTTCAGATCAAGAAAATGAGGCAGCAATTGTTCCGCAAGAAACACAAAAAATGATGGGCCGCACAATGACAAAGGTCAGACCTGATGAAGTTGGATAAACATGTACCAAAAGCACATACGAAGTCAGACAGCAATTAGACAAGTTCTTAGAAGAGATTGAAGATAAGCTAGAAAAGTTTACCTTGGAAGGCCATCCAAAAGAAGAAATTGATATTACTTTTGATTCAAAACCAACTTCCTTCAAACAAGCTGAAAAGTCTGATGCAAGGAGAAAAGCAATGAAAATTGAATATGGTGACTTGGTCAAGAATGGAGCTTTGGGAGTTAGTCGATCCTCCACTCAGTTGTAAATTCATGGATTGCAAGCGGGTCTTTCGAAACAAATACAAAACAAATGACTCATGTAACAAACACAAAGCAAGGTTTGTCACAAAGGGATATACTCAAAAAGAAGGAATAGAATATAAGGAGACCATTGCACCAACAACAAAGTGGACCACCATTCAGGTTTTATTGGCTTTAGCAGCACAAAACAGATGGAAAATCCATCAAATGGACATGAAAACTGATTTTCTATAGGTGATCTCAAAGAAACAGTCTACATGACTCGGCCAAAGGTTTTGCAATTGAAGGTCAAAAAAGAAAAATGTGTAAGTAAAATTGTTGTATGGTTTGAAAGGAGACCCAAGAACTTGATATGACAAACTCACAGAGCACCTCTCAAGCATGAATTTCAAGCGTTTTGAACTTGAAGATGCAACTTTTTTTGTCAAAACAGTTGACAATACAATTGTATCTCTAGTACTATATGTGAATGATCTGCTCATAACAGGAAATAACAAAAGGTATATGAGAAAAATCAAAGCATAACTGATAAATGGTTTTGAAATGACATATATATGGGTCATCATTACTATTTGGATACTGAAGTGATTCTGAAATCCAAGTATATTTTCATCACACAGCAGAACTTTACTGCTGAAATTCTGAGTAAATTTGGAATGACAGACTATAAACCACTTAGCATGCACATGGAACAAAATTTGAAGTTGACATCAGATGATACTACAAAGTTTGAAGACGCAACTAAGTATAGACAGCTCATTGGAAGATTAATCTATGTAACCACGGCTAGACCAAATATTTCTTTTACCATTGGTGTTCTCTCTAGATTCATATAACCGAGTGAAAGTAGTTCCATAGCAACAAAGACAGTTCTTCGATATCTAAAGGGAACTCATAATTTCTGGATGAAATCCTCCAAGGCAGCAGATTTCAAACTAGCTGGATATTCAAATTCAGATTATGGAGGTGATTTTGAAGATGGTAATTCTAATTCAAGTTTCCTAATGAACTAAGGATAAGGAATCATCACTTGGAAGTCAAAGAAGCAGTTTGCCAGCAATTTCTTCAATAGAAGCATAATAATATATGGCAACTTCAGGGGCATCCAACGAAATTTTATAGCTCGGAAGATTCTTGAGGATTTACATGAAAAAAAGTTTCATCAACACCACTCATGCTCAATAACAGTTATGCAATTTAAATGGCAAGAAATCCAGTTTTCACAACAGAACCAAGTACATCAAAACCAAATTCCATTTGATTTGGCATTATGTGAAAGGTGGTAGTGTCAATTTGATACATTATCCAACTGCAAAGCAACCAGCTAATACCCTGACAAATGTGCTTGGAAGAAACAAATTTGAAAAAATCAGAGCCATGCTTGGTCTCACAATAAACCCTATGGATTAAGGGGGGAGGAGGGTTATAATATTATGTACATAATCCTAGGTGTAATATTTGTCTTATTATAGAATCTCAACAGTCATCCTGAAGATGAACTGAATGGTCACACATTATATATACTTGCTTCTCATCTTGATGAATACAATTTTGGGTTTGCACATAGGCAATTTTGCAATTGACTCAGCAGTCCGGATTCCTGGCTTGACATATTTAGGGGTAGGGGTAGGGGTTGCATTATGTTATTTTGGTTCCTTACAGGGGCATCACACCCAGAAACATTCATAGAAATGTTAGGATGTTCCCAGAAATGGACTAGAAATACCATTGCAGATTTTGGGAGCGTCTCGATATTTCCAGGTTTTTGAAAACATTTTCTCGCAGTTTCTGTACCAATATTGAAAAGTGGGGGAAGATAATTTCTCCACTTAGATTGGCAAGAATGGATGTAGGAAAGAAATACGTAAACGTGAGTAACAAATGATCTGATAAACTATGAAACAAGTCTCAATCAATAGATAAACAAGAATATCAAAAGGACTCAAACTGTGTTACCAGATAATACTTTTGCCATCCCAGATATGGGTATCCCTGTATCCAATATTGATACAGATACAATGCTTCTCCAACATGCCCCCATGTGCCCCAGATATATATCTATATCCAGATGAGTTCCAAATGTGGTTGAAAAATATACCGGATACAACCAATACAAAATCTGCACAGTATCTTACAGAACTCAAAAAAAAGAAAAATAACAAAATAAAACTATGTGCACTTCAAAGAGAAGCTAAGCACCTGTCTTCTCACATATACCACTCAACTCTCTGCTAGTATTTGAAGGGTTTTTGGCTGAGAATTGTTTAGAATTTCTTGTGTCCTTAATACACACAGAGTGATCATAACAAAATCTCCATATTTATGGCAGTACTGACTTCATCAGGGCCCTACTTTGTGCTATAGACAAACAAACTCTCTTTGCAAAGCTCTAAGATAACCCTCGTCTACAATAATTATGTACATGTTCCAAGGTGGCACAAATTTAAATTCTTCTCCTATTAGTAATTTCAAACCTTTGAACAATTTGAGACTAGCAATTAATGCTACAAATATGCCATTGAAATTTTGAGAGAAGATTGCTCCTCTCACCTTCAGACCACATTAATGTGAGTCCTGAACTGAAAGCTATGACAGTTGCTCTTCAAGCTATCAATTCTTTTGATTAATTAGGCTTCTGTAGAAGCCCCTTTTCAATTTACCCATTGGGTTGATTGAGATGAAATTTTAGCTTTAAATTCGCCCATAAAATCACTTGAGAACTAATTTTTAATTGTCTGATTCAAAAGAATAAGCAGAAAATCATGCTTGCCACAAATCAGGGTAATGTTTCCATCAGCAAAACAAGGCACTTGAAAATATGTCGGGTCATAATTCCCTAAATACCATTCAAAAAATATTATAGGATAAAAGTAAAACAAAAGAAATGATCTAAAAATCTTCTTTAATCCCACAAATTGCACTTCAATTTGAACTCTCTATGAAAACATATGAATGTTGCAAGCTAAAAAAAAAGATTCCTGCAAAGATTGTCACTCAAATGCCATATTATGAACATCAAGGTTCATAGTTTGACATTAAAAAATTGATATTTAGCACAAATAGCAATGCCAATAATAATAAGGAAAGTAGCACGGCTCCAATAAAATTGATAACAAAACAAAGCTTTGGATAACAAGGATGGAAGCTTTAAAATGGTTACCCACTTGGAGACGAGACGATCTCCAAAATATCCAATAACCCAAATGGGGATCCAAGACAACATAATTCCACAATGCTGACTCCTGATTAAATAATATCTTATTCATATATAGTGGTTGAGTGTCATTAATACATGGGCCCAACTCTGAAGATGGCCTATATTACCCTTGGGCTTGTATATATTAAAATGTGTGCCATATGTTATGTTAGGATCATCACAACATCCCATTTAGTTCAAGGCAGCGAAACCCTTGACAAACCTCGAAAGGCAGATGACCAGTTTTGACACATTAAATACATGTCAAAAAAGGCTAGGAAGGAGCAATCAACCTTAGTAAAACTATCACTAATCAATTACCACTCTAGAATAGAATAACAATGCTTTTGAACTGATTTAACTTCGTGTCCAAACCTTTTAAACATAGTAAAATTAATCTCAAACAATTTATCAACTGTATTTTTTTGGTAAGAAATTTTTTTGAGATAACTGCTGTTACACTAGAAAAATAACATACCAAAAACCTTGAGATAAAATCTAGCTTGAAAATCTGAAATATAATCTTTAAATGTGTTTCTCTCTTCTTGTTTTTTACTGTACAACAATCTGTTATACTTTGATGGCAAAGAAAACAGAACCAAAATCTCAAAAAATAACCCAAACAGAAGTTTATTGTATTTCAATTAACATTTTCAGACAGCATACAAAAGTTAAAACAAAACAAAAAAAATGATAAGGTATGGGCGCCAACTCAGGCTTGATCCAAGAGCAGTATTAATGCTACTCGGCCAGACACAATCCTCAAGGAAGGCTCCTACTCCCAACCAAAACAACCTCAGTTAAGGCTCGAAGACCTTTAAAATTCATTTTCCCACTGACCCCAAATGTGGGTCAAATCCCCAACTATAGCTCTTGTGCCACTTATAAGTCAGATAATTCTGACTTATTCCTAATGATGACTGTATAGCCAAAGAGTAAATGACTGTATGGCTAATGACCACATAACTGATAATTAACTCACTTATTCCTGCATAATTGACACATTCTAAATTTCTAATGACTATATAGAGGCTAGAGGTAATGCTGTTTGAAAAAGAGGCATCCTTTCCTTCCAGCAACGTGAAATCAAACTTAGTAACTGACACATTCTAATGACTATATAGAGGCTAGATGTAATGATGCTTAACAAAAAGGTATCTTTTTATCCCAGCATCATGACAACAACCTTAGTAAATCTATCTCTAATTTAAATTAGTGAATTGCTTACCAAAAAGGAATCTTTTCCTCCCAAAATCATGACAACAACCTTAGTAACTCTTTCTCTAATTTAAATTAGTTAATTGCTTACCGACTAATATAACAAATCTCATAACATGTCCAAGGGGACATGATCTTGTGATGTGGTGGAGTAACGGCCATAATGAAAACCTTAGTAAATCTATCTCAGGTTACTATGATGGCAGCGCATGATGAGTGGAGAGCTCTACCACAGGAGGTACGGAATGCCTTTCCCCTCCACCAGTATTGTGTCAAAGGAGGGAAAGCTTGAGAGCTAGACAGGTACAGAGACCAAGAGAACAGCAGAATAGGGAGTTAAAGTAGGCCACCAACAAGGTGACCCTTTCCACATTTGATGGTAGTGGAAAGCATAGTGCTAGAGCATGGATTCACAATCTCGAAACATATCTCACTCTCAAGCATATGCAGGAGCAGAAGGCTATCAAATTTGCCACGTTGCACCTTGAGGGAGTAGCATATGATTGGTGGCACCATGGGCTTATCACACAGAGACATGATCTTCTGCAATCATACAGGGAGTTTAGTGAGAAGTTGACTGCGAGATTTGATCGTAGGGATGTAGAGCTTTACTATAGAGATTTGGCACAACTTCAACAGAGTGGACATGTTGATGCATACATCAACAAATTTCAGCGTATAGCAGTGTTGGTGCCAGAGATGCCTGAGAGGCGAGTGGTGATGTTGTTCATTGAAGGACTTCATGACAGGCTGAGAGGATTGGTCAAGGCTCTTAAGCCTACAACTTTGCATGAGGCTATTCGGACACCTTGGACTTGGAAACTACTCCAATGCAGCCCCAAAGGAAGAATGTCAAGGAGGAAAAATCAGAACAAAAAGAGCAGCCCACTTCTTCGAAGGTTGAGTTTACACCCAAGAGGGAGACTGTTTCAAAGAGTGAGCTTCACCGGAAAAATTTATGCTTTCATTGCAATGATCCGTGGGAGCCGGGGCATAGGTGTCTTGGGAAAGGCAAAATCCATCTCATAAAGGTTAAGGATGAAGAGTCCGAGGATGAACAGGAGCAGCCAACACTAGATATTGCAAATGAGGGTAGACTCACCTATCTTTCGGGAGCACCCAAGTATAATCCATTCATGTTTGAAGGCACAATGTTCGGGTGTAGGATCATGGCACTTCTGGTAGTGGATCTACACACAACTTCCTAGATGCAGGTTTGGTAGACCAAAAAGGTTTACAATGTGATAAATTTGAAGGCTTTGATGTGACTATAGCAGGAGGTCTCACTCTTCCATGCAAGAAGAAGGTCAACCAAGTTAGCATTTTCTTTGGTGAGTATACACTTTGTGATTATTTCTATGTCATGGATTTAAAAGATAACAATGTTGTTCTTGGCATGCAATGGCTTCATTTGTTGGGAAGAGTCACTCAAGATGTGGAAACTATGGAGCTAAGTTTCGACCACAATGGGAAACAAGTCACCTTAAGAGCACTCAAGTACACGCTGCCCCATCAAATGGTAGCTAAGTCTATGATAGTTTGTGACCAGGAACCATCTCGTGAGGACATCTACGCAGATTTTTCACTGCATATCAGCACGAACCAGAAAAGAGGTGATGAAGAGTGTAGGAAAGTTCGAAGCATACATGAGCACGTTGGTTTCACTAATGATAAGTAAGTTGCATAAGTTTTTTTCTGCAGTGTTTGAGCAGCACTGTATAGTGCACATGAAGCTATTAAAAAACCTTCGACTGGTCTGGGATCCTGGAACAGGTAGAATGCAGAGTTACAGTTTATGATTGCTTGGGGGCAAGCAATCTCAGGAAGGGAGGACTGTAATGTCCCCTTTTCCCAATCGAAGACCTTTGGCCCATTTTGTCAACCCGACGGCTAAAGGAAAAATATAAGGGTGACTTAAGTCACAATGAATTATTACAAAGTGCCAAAAAGAAAAAAATATTAATAAAGCACTTGTATTAATTTATTTGACTTAATAATAAATTTGTAATCTCTAAAGGGGTGCATTGGGTCTAATATTATGTTGTATCCTTTTTAGGAAAAGTAGAAAAAAAGACCCATGCCATTTTTGTGTCATCCGTAGGTAAGAATGCACCTTGGACAAAAGAGGGAAATAGAATTTAGAAAGGATAAAAGTTATTACTCCTCCCAAGGAAAGTGCAATTTGGCATGAGAAGCCAAAATAAACATTAGGAGTCATCCCTAGAAAAGTGCGACCTGGTTTGGGCATGTTTTTAGGGTATTATGGCACTCTTTTCTTATTGGAAGATGAAAAGGTTATTTTGTAATATTTTTCCTATAAAAGGAGAGGGGGCGGCTTGGGTAGGAGACCATAAATCATTTTTATCAATTCTTAAATTGATCTTAAGCCTGGTGCTTTTGTATTAAAATATTCTAGGGGATTAAAACCCTTAGTATATTGCCTCTAGGGGACGAAAAACCCTCTTGGAGATTAGGAGGAATTTCTATACTGGATTTTACACAGAGCCTACACAGAATTTTAGTATTTTGCAGCAGTAGTTGAGGTGTTTTTGCAATAAAAGTTGAAGACAAGTGTTGCAGCAATGTTGTACTGATTTTCTCTAATGAAGCGACTCATTCTGGGCTGCTTATGTGATGTTTTGAAGACGTTCCAAGGTCTGAGCCTTGTTGCTATCTGTTGTATGCATTTTTACAGCTCAAGAGAAGGTACTTTCTATGCTGTAATAAACAGGTCAGATCTGAAATTTATCTTATAAAGATTCTAGTATCTTTTCTGCAGCATTCTGAGTATCTTCTTAAGTTGATTTATGCCCATAAAATCTAGATTCATTAATATTTATTATTGCAAAAGCTTTAGATCTGTTTGGGAGTCAGTTTTAAACTACTTTCCATTCAAACCCTAGTCGCACTTCTTCACATAAAATCATATCTGTATTAGTGTGATTGCGATAATAGTCAAAAATAAGCTTTTGGGTATTTTTAATTGATTTAAATTGCTGGAGAACAACCGAGATCCATTTGGGGATCTTTCAGTCATAGAGGAAGAATAGTAATAAAGTTGTTTGAATGGCCTGAAGGAGCATTGTGAGTCCTTGAGAAACCCTAGCAAGTGTTCAAACAAAGTGAAAACAAAACAAGAAACCTTCTCAGAGCATGGTATACCCTGTTTCAGGGGCTTGGAAGCAAGAAAAGTGTCTAATGTTAACAAGAAACCATGGAACCATGTCATTATGGGTGATTGAGAGAGTTATAGTGTTTCAGCATGAGTGTTTGTGTAGTGAAAATCCAATGGGAGCAAAGATCTTGATCACATTTGTACGCACAGAAGTCTTCACTGTTGTGAACTAGTATTGAGGATTTGAGAAACCTTATGGTTGTCTAATAGAGAAAACCCCATTCCTTGGTAACTGTGGATAGTGATCCCTATTTAGGATGGAGATTCCATTCCTAACTTATCAACACGATTCTCACCATGCTAGAGTTCTGATCTGAATGAATTAGCTTGGTTCCCCTTAAGAACTATGTTGGAAATCAAATTTATGCTTAGAACAATGTGATGCCTTAAGTGCTCTAAAATTTGTGAAGTAGTTGCATGGAATGTAAGCAAAAAATAGACCGAGACAACCATAAAACAGAGAGAATCAGTGTAAAAATTTACCCTTGAAAAACCCAAAGTGTGGAAAATTGTTGGAATAGTGGTCAATTTGTGATACTACAGCATTGTTTGTTTGTTGTGTATATCCCATTATTGATCTGAATCAATGGAACTAGCCAAGCCAAAGAAAACCCAAGCATCAATGAAAAAACAAATTTATTGCTTGATGGCCCTAAAGAAGTTTCTTTCATGGAATGAGTATACAATTTCACTAAACTGGTCTAAAATGACAAACATATAAGCATGCCTTCTTTTGACATTGAAAAATCTCCCACAATACTTTTTTGGAAATGCTTTCCCATGGTCTAGAAAGAACTGGTAGTAACATATGCAATTTCAAATTTCTGTTGCGTGACTTAATCGTGGTATGCAAAACACATTCTTATGAATTTAACAACTCATTATCTTGCATTTTTGACCACATGCACATATCTTTGCAAAAGTGTTAAAGTCTCATTAGCTGAATTGCTTCCTTATCATGGAATACCTTAACTTGTAGGGAAAAACGTTTTGGAGATGATAGTCTTCTTTGTGCTCAAAATCTGAATTTTTCATTCTAAATTTGAAGTATATTTTTTATTGTTATATTTGGATGATCTGCAAGTGTGGAGATGGAAGACCACAAAATAATCACGGATTTTGATTACACTATATAATTGTACTAGGAACCAACCTTAGAGTCTGTTATCTGAAGACTTGCATACTGAAGCTCTGGTTAAGAAGAAGCTGATACTTGTTCTGGAATTTATAATATTTACATTTTATGTTCCTTTCATTTAGTTGTAAGCCTTCAATTTAGTTACATAAAAAACAATATGTATAGTTTGCATTCAAACATTTAAAGGTGAAAAAGAAATTCTCCATATTATTATTGGGACATGGCACCTTGTGAACCATCAAAAAAGGTACAATCAATATTGTAGACAGCTAGAAGCTGGCAAATAACATCAATACCAGTAAAGATGGTTGTGCACCTAAAACAATGAAATTATATAATGGACGCTAAGAAATCTGGATCTTAGATCCATAAGTATGACATTTCAAGTGTACGAGTATTTGGGCATAAAGCATTTAAGTGCCTACAAGCACATATATGGTCGTGTTTTCAATCAATTTTATCCATTGTCAGTTCCCAAGAAACTCATCAACAACTCATGTTGAACCTTAAACCCTTGTTGACCTGATTTTGCAGGGGTAAAAATATTCTTGAAAGACATAACAACCAAGTGGATTGTAAATTGTTCTAAAATCAACGAGGTAGAATTCTTCAATGCACTTTCTAAAGTGGTTGTTTAAACCATTGCATCCCACCATAGTTTAAACATGTATATATGTGTATAAATACTTTTTAAATCTTGTACATACTGCTATCAATTGAGACCTTTTAGTTGTTCTCTGACTATCCTTTCTGTAACATGACTTTGCATAGATGTAAATCTATGTTCTTCATCAGATTCAATGCTACTATTGGGTATGAAATTTACCAAATATATTAGGAATATCTAGGTATCTACATACTGCATTCAAACCTCATGATGGTTGCAAATTATGACGTTTTTTAAAATTGATCAAACAAAATGCTCCAAAATTCAATCTATAAGCCTTTTTTGTTGTTCTTTCAATGTGCATTAGTTAAGGGATCAACGTGGGTTCTTGTTTATTGTGAAGCAAAGGACAATAAATAGTAGTGAAGGATGGATAGAGTAGTGGAAATCCTAAACCAAGAGAAGAAAAGGGGGTTGAAAATATAGAATTGGTGTTGTTATAGGCAAGTCAATGTTATGTCTATATGGTAAGGCCTATAATAAAACCTCATGTCAAGGGTTTGGTTTTTCAATCAATTTTATATCGGCACTTTATTTTTCCCCTTCACGAATTTTCCTCTTTTGCTCTTATATTTAGTCATATTTCAAAATGGATCAATTTATGTAAAGGTGGTCAAGCACGTAATCAACATGTTCAAGAAAACACACCCATGCCCTAATGCTCAAAACATCAAAAAGGAGCTGGTGTAACAAAGGGGTGAGAAACCATCAAACCTCCTCTTTACGGTTTAAGATTTAGGTAACAAAGGGTTGAGAAACCATACGGATTAATGATCCTCTTTACGGTTTAAGGATTCCTCGTTTTTATTGTTATGTGTTTATACTTTCATGCTAGAACTTTAAGCTCTTTTACCATGATTCACATATGTTTACTGTTAACAACTTCTTTATAAGACAATTTTTAAAAACTTGTAGACAACTCTTTCATTGCAACTTAGGTGTCATCCCTTACTCTCGAAATATTTCATTACTTGGATTCTTATTAATGGTTGGATTGCTATATTTAATATAGTATACACATATATGTCTATTATCTCTTGTTTTAATGTTGATAGTTTTTTTCTCTCCCTTTGGCAGCTATCTATCACAATTTTGTGCCAAGTGTTTTTATATATATAACGTGTTTTGGAGAGTTTCTTTAATCCTCGATCTATGTACCATCTTAAAATCATTTACATGACTACATAAATTACCTCTGGTACTGTGAATTGACTTTATCTTATGAGAATAATCAAAAGTATAGTATGATATGTTTTTCATAATAGAATGTTTTAAAGCTAAATATTTTTTTGGTAACGCCTCTAGGTGTAATGAGAGCGAATAAGGGTCGCGGTTGTAAAATACTTGAAAAATTGTGTGAAGGTACCGATATGATGTTGGCAACGTGATCAAAAGCGTAGCAAAAGAAGCGTAGACCATACACCATGACTATTGTAGCCCATAGCAATAAGAGCAAAGCCATTCCAAAGCCTCTAAAGGTTGCAATAATTAGGTCAATAATTGTGGAGTGGCGTTATTGAAGAGAGATCTATAGCAAAAGGGATTCTATGTGGATACAATAAAGTGTATGGACAAGGAAGGAGATCAAAGTTGATAGAAATCACTTCTATAGAATTTGAGAAAAACGCAGCATGATTATGTGTTACATTGTGTAAGAGCGCCACCTAAAGAAGCATCAATATATAGAGATAAGGTTAGGCGTGTCTGTATGCAGTTTTATTTTTGGTGAGTCTATGTATGGAAAATGTTAAAGAGATGAGGAGCATAGTCTAACACCAATAGCAACAATAGGAGGCATTTGTTGGTTGTTAGGCTTGAAAGGCAATAAACATAAAAGGAATTCACATTTCAAAGAGGAGTATCGAGCATTGCACATGGTTGTTAGGCTTGTGAAGACAATGGGAACACAAAAGAGCATTTAGCGAACGAATGGAGTGGCACCATATGCCAAAGGCATCATAAAGAGGCTGCTAAAAGAGCTTGAAGCCTTTGAGGTGTGAGCAATAGTAATGGTGCTTAGACGCAATATGTTTTAAGTTTGTATAAGGTGTGCTAAATGAGCATGAGGAGAGCATACAGAGGATGCAATGTCACACAATAGAAGCTCATAAGCATATATTTTTAGCATAAATTGTATTAGAATTTAGGCATGACATTTATTTTTCAGTTCATTAATTTTATAGTTCAAATAAAAAAAATAAAGATAAAAAACTATTGAATCTATTTTTATGTTTTTAAGTTTATAAATTTGGAAAGATACTTAAATGTTTCTCTATAGTCTACACAAAAATAAACAAGTTAATTCGATAGCCGGGATTGGGTTCACGGATAGGGAGATAGGACCAGATATGGACAAACTGTGGTTGGCGGTGATAGGCAAGCAAACAAACACTCGGCCTATCTAGATCCTGAACGTTCAAGGCCCGATCCTATCTAAACTATCTGGGGCCATCGGAGCGCCCTCCCCTATCTTCTCTTGACGGCCCTATCCCCCTATCTAAATTTCTAGTTCGGGATGGGGGGCCATCTCGATCTCTATTGGGCAGGGGGTTGGGCTCTTGAGTTTAGACGGAGACGGAAGGATCCCCATTTATCTAAATAGGCCTTCTTCTTAACTTGGGGTCGGTTTTGGGCAAAATTTTGACACACTGTAAAATTGTCATCTAATCATCTTCGCAAAAGAATTTTGCCTTGTTTGTGACGGTTTGTGCTGTGAAGCCAGAAACGCCAAAGGGGGGTCATGTTTCAGGCCTGAAACCTTTCAGAAACGTGAAACGTGCACGAAACGCCTGAGAGATGTTGCTGATGAGTTGGTTGCTCAATACGTTTATGCATGTGGGTTGCCCTTCAATGTGTTGCGGTCGCCTTATTGGCAACAAATGGTGAGAGGAATTAATGATGCACCCCAAGGGTATAAAAGCCCTAGTTATGAAAAGGTGAGAACAACATTGTTGGCGAAAGAAGTGGCCCATGTGCATACTTCTTTGCAACCAATTAGGGATTCATGGAAGGACTCAAGGGTATCATTTCAGATGGATGGAAAGATGCTCGAAATAGACCCCTAATCAACATTGTTGCAATGTGCCCTAAAGAAGCAATGTTCTTAAGGGTTGTTGATTGTGAGGGTGAAGTGAAAGATGCTCAATTTATTGCTAATATTTTGATTGAGGTTATTGAGTCAGTGGGCCCTTAAAACGTTGTCAAAGTCATCACGAACAATGCCAAAAATTGTAGAGCAACAGGGATGATTGTTGATGGGAGATATGAGCACATTTTTTGGACACCTTGTGTAGTACAATCCTTGAATTTGGTGTTGGAGAAGATTGGCAAAATGTCATGGATAGAGGAAATTTATACATAGGCAAATGGGAATCAAATGTTTGTCACAAATCATCATATGTACCACACTATCACGAACAATGCCAAAAAATTGTAGAGCAACAGGGATGATTGTTGATGGGAGATATGAGCACATTTTTTGGACACCTTGTGTAGTACAATCCTTGAATTTGGTGTTGCAGAAGATTGGCAAAATGTCATGGATAGAGGAAATTTATACATAGGCAAATGGGAATCAAATGTTTGTCACAAATCATCATATGTACCACGCTATCTTTAGGTTTCTGATTTTTATTTGCTAACTTTCTATAAAATATTAAATTATCAATTGAATTTCTTTTAAATTTAATTTTATATTTTATTAACTTGTTTTAATTTATTTTAATAGGTTGTTGAAACAAGATTTGTCTCTCACACGCTCGTCTTGAGACAACTTGTGAAGGTAAAACAAGCTTTAAGGCTTATGGTGATTGATGATGTTTGGTCCGTGTGGAGGGAAGAAAACACAAAAAGAGCCATCAAAATAAAATCATTGATACTTAGTGATAATTGGTGGGCAAAGGTTGCCTACTTGCTTAGTTTTACTAAAGCCTATTTTATCTATGATTAAATATGCAGACACAAATAACGCTTGCATAGGGGAGATCTATAATGGCATTGACTCTATGCTTGAAAAAATTAGAGACATCATACAACAAAAAGAGCAAGATCCTGAAGAAAACTTTTACAGTGAAGTTAAGAGCATGATCATGAGAAGGTGGAATAAAATGACCACCCCATTAGATCTCCTAGTGTATGCCCTGAATCCCAAATATTATGGTAGTGAAGTACTTGGGCAACCTGGTAGGCAAGCACCTTATAATGACCAAGAAGTTGCAGCTTTCCGAAGGCTTTTTCCTGATCCAGATATAGCTAGTGCGGTCCGCTATGAAATGGCAGTCTTTGTCTCTTCATCTAATGGTAGCATGGGTGAAATAGACGCATTAGTTGACAAGTAAAAACTGACCCCATTCATGTGGTGGTATACACATGGCCATGATGCCAAGTACCTACGACCTGTTGCCATTAAAATCCTCTCACAGGTATAAAATGTTAAAATGAAATCAAAAATTTGTTTATTAATTTAAAATGTATGTTCCTACTTCTTAGTAAATTAATATTATTACTAATTGAATTCATACTTCTTTTTTGTAATAGGTGGCTAGCAAATTCTTTAGCAGGGCGGAATTGGAGTACATATTCCATCATCCACTCAACCAAACGAAACAAGTTAGCATCCAAGAAGGTTGAGGATTTAGTGTATGTGCATTCCAATTTATGCATCCTATCACACAAGATTGAAGCCTATATTAGAGGTCCCAACAAACTCTGGGATGTTGATCCTGAGACTAGCGACTTTGATGCTTCTGCTGCAACTCTTAGCCAATTTTCACTACTTGGTATTGATGAAAAAGAATCGGGACCTTTTGCACAAGGGATGGAGAGTGGAGCTAGTGGGAGCGGAGCTGTCAGTGGTGTTCATGGAAATGATTGTGAGGAAAATCTAGATGATATATTCTAAAATCTAGATTATTATCATGTATATGCGAATCATTGAAATTGTAACCATGTTGAATGATGACTCTTTAGAAGTTCAAATTTCAATGAATACAAAATATTTTGAGTGCTTTATTAGTTATCTCTTATGGTCTACAATTATAAAATGAATATTATATATATATATATATATATATATATTGTACGGACGTTTCCCGTAACATTTCGTATCCAAGGTTTTTTGAAAATTGTCGTTTCCCGCGTTTCGTATCCGTTTTCATTTCCGTTTTTGTTTCCTGGCAACATAGAAGTAAATATCCTATCATATTTCAAGGGTGTTAAACACTAATGAACAAAAGGTTGAAACTCTCTTGTTTTGAATCCTAATTTATGTTAAACGTAAGTTCCAAGCATGATCCTATAAGGATTACTTATTACTTTTTATCTTTGTGTACAACTTGAATTTCCTCGCATGATTTGACTATTGATTTGGTTAGGATGTTTCTATTGTTATATTTTACCTTTATAATAAAGCTAGAAAATAAAACAGCCCACTTCTAGGGTTCATGGAAAGTGATTACTACAATTGCAAAGACAAGATTCCACAGTAAGATGCTAACAGAATGGTGGTTGTTATATGCATATCTGGTCAAGGGTGAAAAGAAATAACTCGTATAGAAATCCCTTATTTCTAGTAACTAAGAAAGACCTAGTATAGAAATGCCTAAGCTTTAAGTAACTACTTAATCCACAGAGCTACAAACAAGTTCCGGTGCACTTATTATCTAAGATAGAACGTTTCTTACATCATTTAGCTAAACAGTAGAATTAATTTATATGCTTGGCAAACTTGAGCAATGAAACTGTTATGTGTTAGACTAAGATGTTATTAAAGAGTTTATAGAGAGTTTATTATAGAGTTTATTAAAGATGATATTAGAGAGTTTATATGGACTCTCTATAGCCTACCCATCTGATTTGATTTTTGGCTGGTGATACTAAGCGCTCAAATGCTAACCCAAGCTTTTAGATGCCTCATTTCTTATTGGGATGCCAATAAAGTCCCGAGCAGGGAAGTTTACACTGGTCACTGGAGGCCATTCCGCCTTGGTGACCTGGGATTTACACCTAACGAAGATACACTCCAACCATACAAATAGTAAAAGCCCGTTAGCCTCACCTCAGTTTACTCCGCAAGAGTGTTTGCCCTAACTCTTATCCCGCAAATTCCCGTTTAAAGTTTTGTTGTCCCAATTCCGAAGAGCATTATCACCAATATAGCATTGATTCAAAATGTCAAAGCCCCAATAATTTTATGCCTACCGTGCAAGCAGTCCAAGTATTACAACTTGATGCCCAGGAGATTTACGGAATAGATGGTGAGAATGGGTCGGATGAGGGGAAAAAGTAAACAACAGTACCTATATTTATACTGTAAACCCCTTACATTCTCCACTTTTGCATTCAACAATAGAAAAAGCTGGTGGGGATTGTAATTTAAATTTAATGATTTGAGTTTGCAATTGTTGCATGAAATCTCTACAGCATTAAAAAAGAAAAAAGGAATGGTTTAAGGATTTTATCCATACCGTCTAACTTTATCTTCTCGTTAAGGTTATTGATGTAAATGGTCATATTTGGAGAAATGTCGGAGGACTGCATCCTTTCAGGGCTCTGTAACCACTGCCGCTAATTCGCAAAATGGGGTTTTATCTACCTTAAACCCTACTCTTTCAATCTCTCGAAAAGTTCGCTGGTGCTTGGGAAAATGTTGAATTCCTAAACAGAAAGCAAAATCCCGCCTCCCCTGCGATCATATAGAATAAGACATTGGTCTTGTGCTGGATTAGATGGATAAATGGAAATTTTGAGCAAGCCGTGTCTGGAGTCTTTGTACTTAGTGATGCTAAGCTTGGACCCTCTTTTTATATCTCAATATCGTCGGTACCATTTAAATTTGACGATAGGATCGTTCGGGGGCGATAAAAGTTTTATGTTTGGGTTTGGGTTCATTCCGAAGAGGGAGGGTCTGTCACATAGTTTTGATAGTGACATTGGCGTTAAACAAGGATGTCCACTTTCACCCATTTTATTGAGGAAATATCAAATATTTATTGTCGGTACCATTTAAATTTGACGGTAGGATCGTTCAGGGGCGATAAAAGTTTTATGTTTGCGTTTGGGTTCATTCCGAAGAGGGAGGGTCTGTCACATAGTTTTGATAGTGACATTGGTGTTAAACAAGGATGTCCACTTTCACCCATTTTATTTAGGGTTTATATTGATAAGTTAAAGGAGTAGATAAACAAAATGGACAAAGAAGGTTTCTGCTTAGCCAACTTTGCAATAAAATTGCTCTTTTATGGAGGCACCCTCATCTTAATGGCAAAAAAAAATGCATAGTTTGAGAGAGCACTTGAGAGGCCTTGAGCTCTTCTGTCAAGAAGATGAAATGCAAGTAAACATCAGCAAAACCAAAGTCGTGATCTTTTCAGTATAAAGAAAAAAGAAGCAAATTAGCTTTCTTTTTCTATGGAAAATCATTGAAAGTAGTCGAAGAATACAAATATCATGGGTTAGATTTTCACAACAAGCTCAACTAGGAAACAAGCAGGGTAATAAGAATTCAAGATGGGTGGAAGCAGGGGTTAAATTTGACGCTCGTTTAGATATTTTTTATATTTTAACAGTAAAACACAGTAAAATTATATTTTAAAACCGTGTCAAATGATGGGCAAAAAATTGCACAACCTGTCATATTGATGCTCACTATTAAAAATAGATCATTTAAATAATGTATAAAGTAAAAAATATGTGATAGAGTGATATACAACTACAAAACTCAATTCTATTCAATCCACATTTAAGAGTTTTTGATAATAAAATAGAGAACAACTTGCACACTGCAATATTATGTATTATCTAGATGAATATTAATTACTCATGTCGGTTGTCCCTTCTTATTTAATTTTTGTGAATAATTTTTCTTTCATATCTTGTCATTTCTAAATTTTAATCTACTACTCTACTTGTATCGTTGTACCATCTACTTCTTACAATATTTTATACACTTTTTATCCACTTGTAAATTTAATATAATTTTTCTATACATCTACAATAAATATTTGATATTTCCTCAATAAATGAATTCGATAAAATAGATTTCCAAAGATGTGGGCTTTAAGTGTTTTTTTCGCTTTAGCAATCAATTTATACGGAGACTTTCATCGCTCATAGTTTCAAACTATTTCAAGAATTATTATTCAACAAATACATGTACAATTTGCTAGTTATAGTAGCATGCATATGAGGATGAAACAACATAAGAAATTGTAGTTTGTTGAGCTTGGAGCTTGGATAATTTGTAGTTGTGTCACGGTTGTTTGTTCTTGTTGCAAATCTCTAATGTTGCACTCAAGTTTCGTGGTAAGTCTACTTTCAGTTTTAGCTAGTTAAAATTACTTTCCACTTCTTTTTAATGTAATTTTCATCTTCTAACTGATATTAGAATTTGATCGTTTCATTTAAATATTGTGAAGTGTGGAAGTGGGTATTCTTAAATGTTATTATATTATATCAAAGTGTAACTAATACACTCCAAAAAGAAAGTAATTGTTTTTTTTTTAATCTTTGTCTATATTTTATCGTTGATATTAAGTTAGATCTGAAGGAAATTTTGAAAATACTTCTACCCTTTTAACATAAAACTTAGAATATGAATTAAAAACAGATAAAATAGTGGGTTAAATCTATATTTGTAGGAAAGATTGGTAAGGGATTTTTTAGAAATGCATGGCCATCTTTGTTCACCCCTATTGAGAGCCCTAATTTAGTTACAATTTTATGTATAAATCAATTTTCCTGATTTGCATTTATTAAACTAGAAATGATTAGAGTTTCTGAAATGATTAGGGATAAATCACTAGAATTCACCTTAAGAATAAGATGTGCATCCAATGTCCTTTAGACTTTGTATTCTAGAAGTTTAGCATAATTTGGGTTCATTTTGTATTATCATCTCTAGATTGGTTAACTCCAAGGATGAGCTTGATTTAGTTTTCATAAGATTGATGGGAGGCATTATGGCCTTGATATTTCTATGTAAATACATCCATATAACATTTAAATAGTTTCATAGTTACTTCCAATCGTGTGTGTCCCAATTAAACCTTATCTGTATCATGTGTAGTTCATCTTATGACCTTAAATGCACCTTCTATATTGTTGATTCTTTATGGCTTATGATTCGTGTATGGAAAAGACAAAGGAACCACAACTGCCTATTTTGAGTATGATATACTTGACATAACAAAGAAACTTAAGTTTTAAATGAGGACCTATGAATCTCTCGTTTGGATATTCAACCATAAAATGGTTGCCAACATTGAAAGGTTTAGGAAAATGTTATTCATTTTTCAATGATTTGTACATTTTGCTTGACATTAGGTTAGAATCTCCTCTATTTCTATATGAATATTCTTAATTTGTTATATGAACTTTGTTGTTTTAGTTTGCTCTCATTGAGCTTAAGGTGTGAATGGATCAAGAAGGAAATAAGAATACCAACCTAAGGATATATTACATTAAGTTCATATAATAATACGACACTCTCAAATATGACTAATTTTTATTTATATTATCCACTGACTTAAGGTTTCTAGTCTCCATGTTTATCCAAGAAATACATATCACCATAGTTAAGGAACATAAAACAATTAGACATATAACCATAACTTAAGTATGTAAAATGCTAACCCAACACTTTAGTATAACATAAGTTAAACAACTAAAACTATAAATAATAACCAAACCTTATTATTTCTCCTATATGTTCTTTGTATCTTTCGTTTTACTTGAAAAGGAACACATAAGTTAAAGAGTTTTTTATAAGCTTTCTGGAAAGGAACACATAAAAATTGTATAGATAAGAGAATATAATCTATTTATTATAACTTAAGTTTATGATAAAAAAACATATATTCTATTAAAGATTAAAAATATCAAAATACCATACCATTATATCATAGTTTTCTAAAACAAAAAAAGGTAATTCAACATATTGTAGTTTACTCTAACTTGTAGAACTCTTTAGATGTTTTCATTGTTTATTCAATTGAAAATATTTCATCATGTTGTTAATAGTATTACAATTATTAATGTTGTTAGTATCAAATTGTATAGTTAGATATTCTTTATTATTTGGGTTGTATATGTACATTATAAGATAAAATGTCTCAAAGTAAAAAGAACCAATCTTCAATCAACAAGTTTTTTGCATGGTCAAATACATCACAAGCTTTATCGCGAGAGGGTCGTAATTTTGATTTAAATGAAGACTTAGATATATTAGGGTATGATGATGAGTATGATGAGGAATTTGAAGGAAGAGAAACTTCGACACAAAACAAAAAAAGGGCTAGAGCAAAAAGAGGGTTTAGAGATGAATGGCAATTGAAATTTTAGTGGTTAAGGCATGCAATGCATGAAGGGAAAACAATCGTGAAATGCATATATTGTGAAGAACACAAGTTTGTTGGACCATGGAGAACTTGAATAGGTTGTACTACTTTGCAACATGATGCAATAGTTACTCATGATGATTAAAACAACCTCAAAATTGCACAAGCAAAATGGATATGTGGAAATGAAGGGAAAGTAAAATTAATTCCAAAACACATTGCAACTATTGATGACACCAATAAGAAACAAACCATCACAACCATGAAATTAATTTATTGGGATGTGTAAGAATACTTGCCCCTCATAAAATACGAGTCCCTTTTCTCTCATGAATTGTACGTAGATACACCAAACATGCCCAAAAACAAGCACTACAAATCATATAGCTACAAATGATTTCCTTTTTTGATATCTAAGTATCTCGAAGAGAGAAAAAGTGTAAAAATATTAAACAATCCATATTTTTCTTTGATGTTGGATGAAAGTATTGATCGAAGCCTAGAGAAACAACTAGTGGTTTATGTTACTTTTCTATACTCAAAAGGGTTGGGACCACCTATTTCACAATTCTTAAAGCCCATCAATGTGTGTGATGGAAGAGGGAAAACATTATATGATGCAATTTGTGTTTTAAAGAAAGAAAGAGGTCTTCCAAATAAAAGATTGATTGCATTTTCTGCAGATGGTGCTGGGGAATGAAAATAGTTTTTTTACTCTTTTAAAAAAGGATGTTATATGTATTCATCAATTATGGGGAATGAAAATGGATTTTTTACTCTTTTAAAAAAAGATGTACAAATCTTATAGGTATTCATTGCATTGCTCATCATGAGTCTTTAATTGCATCAGATGCTATTAAAAAATTACTTGAATTATTATTTTTTGAGAAGTAGACAAATAAGGTAAAATTCCACTAAAAGACAATGAATTTATTGCTCTTTAGGAAATCATGCGACTCGAAACACTTCAAGATCTTCAAATTCATAGAGTTAGATGGCTCTTAAGAGGACAAGTTATTGAAAGACTTATTGTGTTAATGCCTCCATTGTTGATTTTGTGGAAAAATGAGAAGAGAGACTCGTGGTATGATGAGGCTAGGATCTTCTCATTACAATTTTTCTTAAATATGTTTGCAGATGTATTGTGTGTGCTAAACAAGTTGAATAAAAAAATTTAAGAAGAGAATGTGGATGTTACATATTTGGGGGCAACCACAAATTCTACCATACAAACTTTAAGTAGGTGGTTTCTAAGGACTGACAGTTTTGCAAATGACACAAGTTACCTATCTAAATTTTTAAAGATCTCTAAATATGGTTATTTATAGATCATTGATAAATATGGACATATTCATAGGCATGAGTTATGATTTGTGGCACTTTCAAATGTGCATGATGATTATGTTGATGAACCAAAACAAATAATGAATCTTTGCATTGATGGGTCACTGGACAATTGTAAGAAACTTACAAAAGACTATGTTAAAAAACTTATAGATTGTTTAAATGAAAGATTCCTAGATCTTTCATTTTTCAATTATATAAATTTGTTTAGTCTTTGTCATTATTCAAAGGATGCGTGTATTAGAGAAGGCACTTTAAAGCGATGGCTTCTTAAGATATTTGATCACTTGTAACATACTTTGTGTGAGGGAGAATAAAATCCTTTTTTATTTTGAAGGTTGTCCAAAAGAGTTGTATAATCTTGTTGATTGTATCTGCTTTAATTGTGAAGGATTTCACATGACGGAGGCTTGGAGGGTTTTTTGCACTACGAATTCACATACAAGTTTTCCAAATATGACAAAACTATGGCAAACAATACTTACCATTCCAACAAGTACAATGGCATGTGAGAGAGTATTTTCAAGACAAAATATAATAAAAGATATATGAAAAACAAAACTCTTATTGGATACAGTGGATGTCTTGATGCAAGTTTCATTGACAGGACTTCATATATCAACGGTGGACTGGGACATGATTTATGAAATTTGGAAAGATGTCAAACAAAGAAGGATTTAAATTATCTTAGAATGTTTTATACTGACATATTTGTAATGATGGTGTATTTGATATGAGCCAAAGAATACTAGAATTTTTGTCTAGACTACTTGTTTAATGGTACTTTCTCATGTCAAAAGTGGTGAATCAGTGATATAAATTTGATCTTTTTTAATGTTAATGTGTATTGAGGATGTTATAATACTTCACTTAAAATGCTTTCTCAATTAAAAAATGATATCATACATTTGATTTTTTTTAATATAAATAATGTTTATTGGGAATGATATGAGACTCGTATAAACATTGTAAAATATGTTGTACTAATTGACTTTATTATTAAATAAAGATATGTTATCTTTTATGAAAGTATTTTTTAATTTTTTAATTTTCAATATTTTTTTATGTATATTATCTTTATGATGACATTACTATTGATTTTATGATTTTTAATTCTAAATTAGTCTATACATTCTATCGAGATTATTGGGTTTCAATATGAAAACATCTAAAATATTATAATTTAGTGTTTCGTAGATATGTTAACACATACTTATAATAGAATAGAATAGAATTTATGTTAAGAATATTTTTTTTTTTAAAGTTTTATTATATGGATAAAATATATTTTTGTATCTATATGAAAATCATGAAAGTCAACAATGAAAAATAAACGTCATGTGCAAGGTAATATTAGTTAAAAACCATCTCAATTTTTTTTCTTAACGGGTAGGGGTGACCATCAAATTTAAACCCTGGGTGGAAGGCATTATATTCATTACAAAATAGGTGCAAAATTGTAGAATTATGGGATTGGGAAACTACAAAAAATCTTGTTTGGATTACTTGTCACACTGATAGTACTTTTATGGTTGTGAAGTTTTGGGTAGCAATGTTCAAATCTTAAGTGGAGACAAATAGAGAGAATCCAAAAGCACTTAATCAAAAGCAGCGCCAAAATTAAAATGTTAGTTACAAATGAGATTTTGTTAGCTAAAGTGGGAACTTTCCCTTTAGAGGCATCAATGATAACTTGGTTGGTGTCCCCTTAATCCTAGGTCATATATCAAGATATGTATGGTCGATTTGTGGCTAACATAATCCCCTAATATGTGATATCTCATTTTATGTATGCTTTTGTACCCTTAGTAGTTCGGTCTAGGTGGTTTACATAAGTAGGATATATATACGAGGTAGTAATTAGTAGTTGATCATCATATTGAGCACTTAAGTCTTATTCTATGGTTTGGAAGTTGCCCCTTGAAGTGACTAAGTTGTTCTACATGCATATTGTGATAGCATCTATCTTTTTTGGTGTTATTTGGTGTTCTATTGTTGCTCATATTCATATGTATCTAAGTAATTTTGTTAAAAGTACCAGTATAATATCTTCGATTTGGACCAAAATTAGGTCAAAACCTTGATTTTTAGGATTCCTTATATCTCACAAACTATAGCAAAAATTACATTTTTTATTGGAGTTGAGACATAAGTATAGGAAGTGACCCTCCAAATTTCAATTTATTCTAGTGTGTTTTGAGAAAGTTATAGTCATTTTAGGATTTTTCATAAATTCACTCCTTAGGCCACAAATTGGGGAATTTCTCTATTTTTTTTACATTTTGGGAAAGCTCTCTAAATTTGAATTCGAGTTTTTTCTTTATGTATTTATCTATCTAGCCGACATCATCCAAAGAAACTAAACCTTAATCAACATGGCAAAGAGATCAACTAGAGGCCAAGGAAAAGGTTTTGCCACCCAAGGGAAAAGTCCTAACAATGAGGAGGTTGAATCGGAGTTAGAGTGGAGTGGAGTTTCTAATGCTAAGTCTTCCTTGGTGGATGAAAAAATACAACTCCTAGTGGACAACATGCAAACCGTTAAGGGAGATAGCGATTATAAGGGTCGTAACATGCAAGGAGAGGTGAAAGTACTAAAATGAGATATGGCTAAGATAAATGAAAATATTAAGTTGTTATCCTCTCAAATAAATCAAGGTGGATCTAATCGATTACATCTTGTAGGGAAACCATTAAGTTTGGGCCACATAACCTACTCCCAAAGGTGGACATGTGTAAGTTTTATGGTAAGGACTTGATTACACCCTTATTAGATTATATGATATCTAGATTAGTGAATTAAGTACATTAAAGGATATAAGAGAGTTGTATGAGTTTATCTTGATTAATTAACTTCCAACATTAATTATTCAATATTAGAACAACGCATTAATACTTGAAGCTAATTTATGAAATAAGATATGAACTTGAAAATGCAAGAGGATAAGTGCACTTAGTTGTTTATAGATGGACCTAGGAAGTTTTGGGTATTCACACTATTGGAATTGAGAGATCTAAGAGTGATGGTGATTCATTCCTGGAACTATGATTGGAAACTAATATGGGGTAGAACTATACAACTTTATTAGGACCGTTTGTACAGTCTTGACACTATTGTATGGTCTTGGACCTGTTTGGATTCCAGATTTGTAACTTTCTGGAAGCGTCACCTACCTGGAAATGTTTGTCACTATCAAACCCTAGTTATTGGTTATGTTGCAAAGCTCTCTAAACACCTTGAATGACATTTTAAACCCTAACCATCGGTAGGAGACCCTGCAAAAAAAATATTAGCTCGGTCGTGGGTGTCCCCGTGCACTACCGATGTTGGCATTACTCTGAAGAGGCCTCAAACCACATGTTATTATCCACCTAGCATGTGATATGTGCATGAATGCAACTAGATTTTTCAACTTCGTTGACAATGCTTGAATTGAGTTTGGCTCTTAGTAAAATACTTGGATAAGGGACGTTTGAGTACTCACATATTAGATAGGTTAATTCTTTGATATGGTAAAAAGATTCATATCTATTGTGGTTACTTCCCTAATGAATGTGCATGTGATTTTTCTAGATTTAGGGAGCCTTGAGTGCCTTTTTACAAGTGTTGGAAGCGAGTGTATCAATCTAGTGCCATAGAATTTCCAAGTTAGTAAATAAGGTAGTATTAATTTGCTTATATAGGGTTTCGAAGGTAAATTATAGAAAAAAGGTTGACCCAAAGGGATTAAAGGACCCATCAGACAATGCGAAGTTGAAAGCAAAGATGGAAGATATGCAGGTGTAAAATTGTACAAATAGGTAAGGACCAGATATAAATTCCTAACCAAATTGTATGACCTCGACCAAGGATGAAAACATGATAAATGAAATTTGTATATTAATAGGTTGATTTAGTACATGGATTGTATGTATTAAACTCTCTAAATATGTCAACATATCAGTATGTATGACTAAACAAGCTAGACAAGAGATCTCAGGGTGTACTAAGCGGGAATAGAAAGTTTGGGTTTAGATTAGCAAGAGTGCATTGTCAAAACTAACAGTATCAAAGAGTAAATTATCAATTGTGAGTGTCTACAGGTGGATAATAAAATACAACCCTTTTGTGGTGTTTAACCCTTATGTAAATTTCTTGTTCAATTTAATTAGTTGTAGGATATATTAGAGTTAATTTAAAAATCTTATAAAGATGCAACAATACAAGAACTAATTTAGATTTGCAAATCGGATCAAATAAGAAATATTATAATACATAACTTAACCTAACATCCAATCATAAGTAAAAAAATGGAACTATAGAGGCACTCAACTTGTCACAACTAAGTTTTTGAAAGCTCTTGGACTTTTCACTAGAGAAATTAGGAGATTGAACCTGGGAAACCCTCACAAACTGGACTGGGGCTGTAATTGTGATAAGTTTGAGGCCACACAACATGGTTATGATTGTACCATACGATATAATAGCTTATGTATGGTCTTAGACCTACTCTGAGTTAGCTTTTGAAACTTTCACAGTTTCTCACCTTCATGGATTTGTCTATCGTTGTCAAACCTAGTCGTTGCACATGCAATGAAGCTCTTTGTGTGAATTGATCATCATCTTAAGCCCTAACCATGGATGAAGAGTCCTACAAAGCAAGAATTAGAAGGGTTGTGGGCGCCCTCGTGCATCACTGATGTTGGTACTACTTTGAATACACCTCAAACCACACTCTATTCTTTATATAACAAGTGATATCTAGATAGATCAATCAGATATGGAAATTGTTTATACCATGTTTGCTTTAACTTGGATCCTTATTAAAATACTTAGAGAGAGGATATTTAGATGCTTTTAGATGAGAGATATATTTACCTTGACCTAGTATGTAGCTTCAAACCTAATGTGTGTGTTTCCCTAGTGATTATAGATTTTGTAGACATAAAATATATGCACTTGGGTACATTTCTAGGTCCTAGAGCATGCTAATATATACATGATTCCTAAACAAGAAAACTAGTCATTGACAATGTCTTTTGGGCCTTTTTCTTTATTTGTTATGCTTTTATTGACCTTGCACACCCTATATCCATGACAGTATTTGAATAATTTATATATATGGCCTTGAATACTAGCACCCAGGCACCAATGTCCCTCCTGGGTGCTCCTAACCCTTTCTCCCCTTTTCTCACTCTCTTGGTTCTTTTTTACTTCTTAGGCATCTTTTATACTTTTGGGTTAGTCTTTCAATTGTTAATTATGCAATTCAAACAAGGGAATCATATATACATAGTTATAGCTCTCAAATAAAGGACCAAACACTAAGCATTACATAATATCACCTAATCTTACATCAAAAGGCACAAAAGCACTTCAAAGCATCCATCTAGCACACTCATTCAAGGGACAAGGGATGTATTCTTCTACATACACAACATAGGAGGGAAATTTTATTATATTCCATACCACACATTTACATACTTGGAGCATTTTAGATCTATTCTTCTATCATTGTGTAACTTCAACAAGGGAATCCTAGGGCATCATTACACACACTCACACACAAAACTACATGGAGTCTGAGATGTAGTTTAGTGTTTGGTCGTAAGTTCTCTCTTTAGGTGACCGTCGGGGTCAATCTAACTTAACATTTTACATCTTTTTTATTAGATTTGATGTGGTTTTTGGACATGTGTAGGTAGACCATTTGTTGTACATGTTACATGTACATTCAATGATTAAGGAGTGAAATCAGAGCGACAACCAGGGACTAATAGTGAAGCTTATCTTGCATAGAAGAGACCAGATCCTAATTATTCATACAAACACTAACACCCAAGTGCTCCTATCCTCATGTAGGTACTCCTGTTTGGCACATTCCTGAATCTCAAAACCTCCAACAAGCATTGACGAAAATCTTCTCAGTATGTTTTAGTTGTTCACCTACCCAGATCGCTTCTAGATTACTTGGGAATCAACTAAGTCTCTATATCTCCCTCTCTTTCTTAGTGTTTCACATTTGCACATGCTTGTTTACTTGTATCTTACTGTATATTAGCATTTGCATATCATTCATTATAGTAGTTATTCTCAAAATTAGATTTAATTCTATTTATATTAAATCAAATGTGTAATTCTGAGATTTAGGGAGCTTTGGATGCCTTTTACAAGTGTGTGAAGTGAGTTAATCCAGTGCATTTCCTTGGGAGTTCTAGGTGTAGCAAATGGGGTAGTGTTTACTTTCTTGTATAGGGTTTTGTACATGATTTATCCAGGAAAGGTTGACCTAGATGAAGTGTAATACCCAATGAAAGATTTCAAATTAAAAGTGCAGTTGGAGGACACTATCAGTCCAAAACGATACAAAAAGATGTCAAGACCGTTATGGTACGATTCCTTGACCAAACTGTATGATCCTAATTAGGAGGAGGAAATCATGCCAAATGAAGTTTAGAGCTTGATAGAAGTAATGTTTCTCTATTGATTTTGTGCATTGTATTCTAAAAAATGTGTCAAAATATCAGTGTGCAAGGATAAACAAGCTAAACAATGGACCTTATAAAGTTTTAAGAGGGAGTGGATAAGTTAGAATTTATTATATCAAGAGTGCATTACCATCAAGATTCACATCAAGGGTTGTCAAAGTGTAGATTACCAAATTTGAGTGTCTACATTTGCACCCCAACTTTAAGTATAAAATTGAAAAGTTACACGCTTAAAGGAAATTTTACCTTAGTTTGTATAACCATGATTTTAAATTTTCTTGAATGTTTGTTTTGTAGTTGCGTTGTTGTGCTTGGTATTGGCATGCTCCATGACGAAACTTGTAACATAGCATTGTAGTTAATGTTCCATGATAGATAATTGACCATAACTCAAATAGAACATAGTAATAGAAAAGATTTACATTTGCATATGTGTAAAGTGAAAATATGTAAATAAGGAAATAATAAAAATGTTTTCTCATTCTTTGATTCTTATGCTTGGATATTTTGTATCTGTTTAAACTTCACTGAAGGATTAGGGGTGATCAGTCCTCAATTAGTACTAAGGAGAAATCGAAAGTGTTAGGTGCATGAAACCCAACACATAGAATGTGCAAGAGAATGAAAAGAAGAAAGAGGTAAAAATGCACCCTTGTGAAGGAAGAAGACCATGTACCAAAGTAATATAGACAAATTTGATATCTTCCCCTTAAAGTGTAATAGGAGAGGAAATCCTTCCCACAAAGACCCCTTAATTGTTTTGCTACCTTTTATAATCCCTACAGATCACACCACTGCATAGATGAATCTAGACTCGGTTTTACAAATAAGGAAATACAATACAAAAGATAATAGCTGACCCCAAACTCTACCCTATATGACCCAAACAAATGAGTATAAAATGAAACAAACACTAAAATATGATGAAAATGTTATAACAATGTTAAACTAGGAAGGAGACCCATGCCCCCAAGATTACCCGAAAACTGAGTCTGAAACTGAAGCGTTAGTACGAATAAGGAATGAAAAATTCCATGCCCTCTTATATTGATCTTGAACTAAGCAATCTCGATGTGAACAATTTACATAAAGACCTGCATATATAGCTGAAAATTTTGAAAACTAATGAAAAACTTGCTAAAATTGCCCCTTGTCAAGAATGCGTGGGGGGGTTAGGACCATACCATAAGGTCTTTACCAAAGTGTGTGGTTTTGACCCGATGTATTGATTTTGTTAAATTAATTTGTTTGTAACTAAATTTTTGGGTGCCTGTACCCTGTATATACCTCGCATTTTCCCCCAAAATTTTGTTTTGTGCTCATGTTAAAAATGTAGAATAAACATGGATATAGATACCCTCTATTTTGAGGCATGTGTGAAAATTGTGTTTGAGCATGTGGCTCAAAATAAATCGGTGTGTACTGCTGAAAGAAATGTCTAAAAAGTTATGTATAGTTATAAAGAGGCGGCCACCTTTGAAAAAATGTACCTGTAAAAGGAAAAGTGTTTGTACATGGTGGACAACCATAGTGCACAACAAAAATAATGCTAGTCAACAAACACAGTATAATAACAATTAAAACAACCAGTAGGAATAACACATGTAGAAGAAAACAATGAATAATAGTTATGCATCCAATTGCAAACAATGACACACACGATCATAAAAAATGCTTTAAGGCCTATAAACATGGAACACGTATGATGTCACAAGCTAATCACGGAATGTAAGCCTGGGACAAATAAGATAGGCACAAATTACCCTAGAAACATAGAGACACCCATAACATGTCACATAGACAATTGCAAGGCAAGATAGGCATGACATGAAAGAAATAACATGGGACACACACACACACACACACACACACATCACACACACACACACACACACAGCACACACACACACACACACACACATCACACACACACACACACACACACAAGCTCACATACTTGAAACAAGAGTGGAAACACATGATAGCATGTGATGTAGTAACAAACATAAGTGAAATATATGAAATAATAAATGTATCAACACTCCACAAGACACATGCGTTAGTCATTGTTAGTATGAAAAGTATCAAGTACACAATGTATATAATTGATGTGTAAATTATGAATTGAAAATGAACTGTATGATAGTACAATAACATCTATAGGATATGGAGGGATTTCCCCCAAATGATGAGAATGTAAGGAAACATGAGTTCTCCTATAAACATATATCAATCTGTGTGTCTTGCACCCATCTCAATACACCTAGTGAATGCATGTGTGTAAAGAGATAAATCATATATGTATCAAACCAAAGTAACCAACAACATTCATAATGTAAAGTGCCGACAATGCATGTAAAATACACATGTCCTAATTTTGTATTTTTGCAAATATTTGAATGTTTTTGTATTGTTTCAATGCATAACTATGTACAAAATATGGACACCCCAAGAGAGCTATCTAATGACAACATCGTGAAAAGGTGAAGCAACTAACACATGTTAGATGGAAACTTAGTCCCCAAACGTGCCAAATAATTTCTAAGAAAAGTATTGGTGAATCCATAAGTGTGTGCAGTAGAATACTTAAGATCCATTGGAGATAGTATAAGTGAAAGGATTTGATTTGATAGTTGTGATTATAATATGATACTGAAAGAGGTAAATGGATTGATATTGATTTTGAGTGATGTGTAAAACACATTATGATTAAAGAGATATCTTTTGATTACCAGGGATAATATTAACAACATTACAAAACATGTGGAAAAGGTGACCCTTACCAAAGTAGGCATGGGCATGCAAGAAAACCTATTCTCAAAGAAGAAGGAAGGGAGATCCAAATATGCCTCTAGTCATTTGAGAGGGGAAGAGGTATAATTATGTGCCATGATATATAAGTGAATGGAATAGAAGATGCATGAAGGTGCATTATTACTTGATGATTTGATTGTGTGCTCGATGGAGAATTACACATAACATTATGAAGACTTTTTAGAAACATATTTAGGATTTAGCCTATATGTTCCCATGTTTGTAGAGATCCACATATCATCAGGTAAGTCATCGATACTTATTTTGTGATAATTTTTAATATATGTTTTCTTTCTAGTAACAAGTGTAGAATCATTTGTATTGTTATTGAATCAATATTGATAGGTACATTATAATTTGTCTCAAGTTGTAGTGAAGAAGTAGAGATATCAGTAGAATGTATTGTCGTGTTGCCCCTGGATTGGGCTTGTGGTTGATCTAAGTGTTGTGAGGTGGTGCGATTGGTCATGATCAATTGATATTATTTTCATTGTGGTTTGCATAATAGTAGGAGATGAATTGCTTACTAAGAGTGGCTCTACCAAAGGGGGTATTACATTCTTATCCCCTTTGTGATTATATGATTCTTGTTGTAACAATGTATACTTTATTATCATAGTATGCTCATCAGATGTAGCTATTGTAACTTTTGGTTTTCCTTGAGATTTTTTTTGACTTGGGATGATTGCATAAGATAATGTTGTGTATTAAAGGATATATATCATGTATGCTCAAGTTGTTGGATTTTTTGTTATAAAGCATATCAATCATTATCATGATGTTTGTTAATTCCATGATAATTGAAAAATGGTTGACCTACGAGTTTTGTAATCTGATAGCAAGGGTAATAAATAGTAGGTAACTAAGTGATTAACCAATTATTGAGTAGCTCAGATAGAATATTGTGTTGTCAAGCATGCTTGTCAAACCAAAGAGGAATTTTTTAATGTAGGAATTTGAATTCACTTGTATGGGCACATGTATCATGCATGATGTGTGTATAACATTGCTTATTAGTGGTCTTAGAATTATATTGATCATGATGTGTGATGATGGTCATCAATCCTCACCATTAATAATATCAATCTGGGTTGGTGTCCGAAGGTTGTATGCATTAAGAGAAGAAGATCTTGGAAAACAACTCCTTTAAACACAAACCAAACTTGTATAAAATAAATCACACTTGCAGAAATTGAAAGGCACACTTACAGAAATAAAGTTTGCATGAAAGAAACACACTTGCATAAATTGAAATTGCTAAATTAGAAATAAAAATAATTGAACAAAACACTTGCAGGTTCAGAACAGATTGCATTTTCACAATACAAGGATAAAAACAATACAACATAATAAATTACAGATAAATGAATAAACATAAACATAAATACACAGATCCATCTTCCTTGGAATGAGTGGCCAGCTCATTCCTTAGAAGAGGATTTAAATCATACTTTTGAGATCTTAAAACTACAAAATATTTGAGAGGAAAGAACAGATCTTTATTTCTTAGGAGAAAAGCATTCCATATCTAAGTGTGGAAGGTTGTATTTATAATTTATGCGTCCAACCAACTCCTTATTTTGGGAGATACAATCTGATCTTATATTTATTATAATCCTAACAACTAAGATCTCCATCTCCACAAAATATGGAGAGAAATCTAATATTGGAGTCAAAGTCTTATCTCACTTATTTTAGGAAGATTTGCTCCCAAATCTTCTCCTTGCTTTTCAGTAACAAGAATCATAATGATTTTATTCTTCTATATTATTGGAAGGAGGATTTTTCTCAAAATATGATTTTGACTAAATACCTTTCTCAGATTTTCCATTTGACTTTGTTGTTTTTGACTGTGGAACTTTTGACACTTGTCTGATACACTTTTTCCTCGGACTGCAGTTCATTAAAAGTTAGATTTATCTTCATTGGTAAAACCTGTTATAAATCTGAATGAGAGTTTTGTTAAACACATTGCTATGAACAAAAACCTCTCTCATATTTTCTGTTTGACTTTTCTGTTTCTGTTTATGGAACTTTTAGCGCTCATCTGATACACTTTTCCTCGGACTACAGCTCACTAAAAGTTAGATCTCTCTTCATTGGTAAAACCTGTTGCAAATTTGAATGAGGTTTTTGTTAGTTTTTGTTTCTGTTTATGGAACTTTTAGTGCTCATCTGATACAATTTTCCTCAAACTGCAGCTCACTAAAATTTAGATCTGTCTTTATTGGTAATACCTGTAGCAAATCTGAATGAGGTTTTTGTTAAACACATTGCTATGAACAAAAACCTCTCTCATATTTTCCATTGGATTCTCTGATCTTTCACAATTCCTTAAAAACTGTCAAAATATGCTTAGTTTCGGAAATAAGCTTGCGAGTTCCAGAACTAACTCTGCGAGTTCCGGAATTAAGCCTGCGAGTTCCGGAACTGAGTCTGCGAGTTCTGGAACTAAGCCTGCGAGTTTCAGAGTGAACTTAAAATAGCTATAACTTTTGCATACGATCTCGGATTGAGATGATTCTTTTTTTGAACTTGCATAATTTTTTGAGATGAATCTGAATATGAAATCATATTTGAGTTTAGATATACCATACATGATCAATTCCACTTTTCTCAATACTAGCATTATCTTTCCTTTATGGCCTACATACATAAGACTTTGCATCTTTCCCAAATAATAAATAGGATTAATTAACAAAATAGTAACAAAATATTTCTGAATAATGAACAAGATATATATCCTATATTCTATCTTAAGAAAACTATACGTTCCTAGATTACATTTAAATTCACTTTCAAAAGTAACCTAGAAGGCCAAATAATGGTAATTTATGGCCAATTTATGGTCTCATCAATGTGTAGATATATGATGGATATGGGCATTGGAAGAATACTTTAGATGCGTTATCTCATGCTTGAGAGATGTGATCTCAGTATTCATAACTTGAAATTTATATTGAAAAGCATGGTGTCACGCTTGCATACAATCTAATATAGTCTTATGAAATGTGTTATTATTACCAGTAGAAGGAGCTGAAATACCACTCAAAATTGAATTCACATGGGAATGTGTTGTATTATTAGGAAACTTGATTTTGTGCACTAGTTTTGTGAGAGTATCTCTACTTATCGAGTGACGTTGAAGTAAATGATATAAGGAGACTTGAGAAACTATGACATGGGCCATGGTGGAAAAAAAAGATATAAGAAACTCCAATCAGATACAAAATAATAAATATCAATGTATGGAGGGCCAACAATTAGGATACCATGGGGATAAGACCCAAAAAGTGATGTTGAGCAAAAAGTCACCACCGTCAAATCAATAAAATGACCATATCTCGAAATAGAATTTGAATTTTACAAAATGAAAGGAGTTATTTTGGAATCTAATTATGTGAAACAAAATTTCCAAGGGATTTTTCTAAAAGTGTATATTTTTTCAATTATGACATAATTACAAGAAATAGTAATTTTAAATTTCCAAAAAACATGCTAAAAATTAAAGCAAACAAAAAGAGGTTTTTGTTAAATATGTAAAAATTAAAAATAACCTCAAAGGAATTTAAAAATAGAGTCATTATACTTGAAATAAGAAATAAAAGGTGATTTAGTGATTAAGAGTCTGAGAGAAAGACCCAAAGGGTAGGACCAAACATGAAACCCTAGGAAAATTTGTGCAAATCAGATTTATGGAAAATGATAGATAAAAATAAGGTGTGGATATGAAAATAAAATGCATATATAAACCCTTAAGAAACTAGGGTTTGGAGATCAACATGCTTAATACACAAGGAACTAAAAAGATCCTATATTAGGTGAAGGGTCCGATCAAAAGCGGGTTCACCAAAATGTTTAACCCTTAATTAAATTTTTGGTTCAATTTAATTAGTTGTAGGCTATATTAGAGTTAATTTACAAATCTAATAAATATGCAACAATACAAGAACTCATTTCGATTTGCAACTCAGATTAGATTATAAAGATTTCAATACACCACTTAACCTAACATGCAATCGAAAGTAAAAAATAGAAGTATATATGCACTTAACTTGCCACAACTAATTTTTGGAAAGGTCTAGGACTTTGTACTAGAGAAATTGGGAGAATTGAACCTAGGAAACCCTTGCAAAGTGGACTGGGGTTACAACTGTGCTAAGGTTGGGGCCATACAACAAAGTCAAGACCATACAACATGATACAAGACCTTCTATATGGTTTTAGACCTTCTCTAAGTTAGCTTCTGATACATTTTGGGTTACTTGCCTTTCTAGATTTTTCCATCCCTATCAAACCCTATTTGTTACACATTCAATAAATCTCTTTATGTGAACTGGTCATCATCTCAAACCCTAGCCATAGATGAAGAGTCATAAAAAAATAAACATTAGAAGATTTATGGGCACCCCCATGCACCACCAATGTTGGCATTACTTTGAAGGGGCCTTAAACCACACGCCATTCTCCCCCTAGCACATGATATATAAATAGATCAATCTGATTTGGCAATTGCTTTGACCATGCTTGCTTTGACTTGGATTTTTCTAAAAACACTTGGAAGAAGGATGTTTGGATGCTAGTAGACGAGAGATATGGATGCATTGACCTAGTTTGTAGCTTCAAACATAATGTGGTTACTTCCCTAGTGACTGTAGATGTGTAATAATGAGATTTAGGGAGCTTTGGATGTGTTTTGCAAGTGTATGAAGTGATTTCTCTAGTGCATTGCCTTAAGGGTTCCATGTTAGGAAATGAGGTAGTGTTTACTTTCTTATATAAGGGTTTGTAGATTATTTTTATAAGAAATTCCAAACCAAAATAAGTATAAGACCCAACTAAATATTTCAAATTGAAAGTGTGGTTGGAATACATGTCGGTCCAAGATTGTACAAAGAGGCCAGGACCATATAGTATGGCCTTGACCAAACTGTATGGCCCCAAACAAAAGCATAAAACATACCAAATGAAGTTTGGAGCTTGTGAACCGATGTTTGTCTATGGATTTTGTACATTACATTCTCATAGTTTTTTGACATGTCAATGTGTAAGGATAAATAAGCTAAATAATGGGACTCATAAAGTTCTAAACAGGAATGAAGAAGTAATATTTATCATAATAAGAGTGCATAGTCAAATCAAGGGTTGCCAAAGTGTAAATTACCAAATTTGAGTGTCTAAAAGTGGACAACATGCAAACCCTGAAGGGAGATGTTGACTATAAGGGTCCTAACATGTAAGGAGAGTAGGAGGCACTGAAAGAAGATATGGATACAATATTTGAAAATATTAAGTTGTTGTTAGCCTCTCAAACAAATCTAGATGGATCTAATGGAATCCAAATAGTGATTCAAATAGTGCATTGCATCCCTTAGGGTAAACATTAGCTTTGGGCCACATAATGTACTCTCAAAGGTGGACATGTATAAATTTGATGATAAAGACCCGATAAATTAGATCAACGAAATGGATAATTTATTTGATCTACATCATATCCAAAGTGGGAAAAATGTTAGGATGACATATTTATATCTAAAACTAGAATAAGCAACTTTATAACATTGGTTGTGCACTCATAATAATAAGAAGAAGGCTCTAAGTGTCACCTGCCAGTTTTTACGGAGGAGTTACAAATTCACTATAATAATAGTGTGGCCAAGAACTACTTCATCCAACTAGAAAAGTTGCATAAAATGGGGTTAGTGAAGGATTATATTCAAATGTTCCATAACTTGTCCTTGCATGTAGATATAATTACAAATTATAGTATGAATTACCTATTTTTAGGTGGTTTAAAGGATCACATTTAACATGAGGTACTAATGTTTAATCTAATAAATGTTTCTAATTTTATTATCATGGAACATAGGGAAAAGGAAAAATTCCTCACCATGAAAAGGAGTACCTTCATTAACCTCAGAGATTGTAGCACCACCATCATTCCCTCAACCTACCCAATTGACTCCTCAACAAATTGAATAGAAATGAGTAAAAGGGATATTCTTAAATTGTGATAGCAAATGGAGCAAAGGACATAAATGTGTTGACAAGAAATTGTTCTTCATTGAGGGAATTAATGAGGACAAATAAGATGAGGAAGCATCCATTGAAGATGAAGAGGTACATAAGGTTGACATCAAGGAGCCTCAATTAACTATCTCTTGCAATGTAATTTTAGGCATTAACACCTTGAAAACCCTCAAGGTCATCAATTTTGTGAAGAAACACAGGGCGATAGTATTAATTTAATCTAGACGTACTCACAAATTCATCAATCATCAGTTGACCTTACACTTAAATTACTTTGTTTATCCAACCCCAAAGTTTCAAATCATAGTTACAAATGGTGATATAATTAGCTATTCAGAAAAGTGTCATAATATTAAACTATCCATGGGAGATTATGTACAAAATAGCCCCATGTATGCCACTTCAATGGGATGCACAAACATTGTGTTGGGGATCTAATGGATTACTACACTGGGAACTGTTGAAATGAAATTATAAGATTTATTCATGCATTTTCATTATGAGGGGAAGTCTTTTTAGCTGTGTGAGATGAGGGAAAAAACTTCATAGTTGGCGAGCTCTCATAAAATATAGAAGATTCTTAAGAAGCATGTAGATGGTTTTGTGGCACAACTATTTTCAATGGAATCTCAACTATTAAAAGAACATATACCATCATATCTATAAGTTATTATGAATCAACACTTAATTAGTTTTTGGGGATATGCTAAAGAGGTTTTCTCCCAAAATTGATTATGATCATGTCATTCAACTAGTACCAAATAACCAACCACACAAACATTCAACCTTATCAGTAACCATGTATATAAAAGAGTGTGACTAAAAAACTGGTATATGATATGTTGGAAGAAGGAATTTTTAATCATAGGTAGAGTGCCCACTCTTCTCTAGTAGTGATGGTATGGAGGAAAAATAAAACCTAGTGCATGTGCTTAGACTATGGGGAACTTAACAACTACATGATAAAAGATAAGTTTCGTATTCATGTCATTGATGATTTGTTAGATGAGTTACATGATGTTGTTATTTTACAAAATTAGATCTTTGATTGGGATATCATCAAATCAAAATTTGAGATGAGGATATTCATAAAAAATCATTTAGGATGCATGAGGTGCACTATGAATTTGTGTTGATGTTGTTTGGACTTAAAAATGCACCCTCTATATTCCAAAGTTTGATGAATACTATCTTTCAACCATTTTGTGAATGTTTTTCCTAATGTTCTTTGATGATATCTTAATCTACAATAGGACATGGGAGGAACATTTGCTTCATGTCAATAAGGTTTTAGAAACTCTTAAACACCAACACATTTATTCCAAGCCCTCCAAGTGTGCCTTTGGAGTTAGGGAAGTAGAATACTTGAGTCATATCATTTCTCATGAAGGTGTAAAAGTGGATCCTCACAAGATAAAATCCATGGTGGATTGGAAGGTACCTAAAACCCTCAATAACCTCACAGGATTATTAGGGATTACAGGTTATTGTCATATATTTGTGAAGTATTATGGTAGCATTATAACACCACTCCTAACTTCATTGAAGAAAGACACCTTTCATTGGAATGAGGAAACAACATAATGATTTGAGATAAAGTGATAAGTCCACGAGTCTTTTACAACGTCTACATAATCATAATGAGTGGTGGGAGGAGGTTTCCTTGTATTTCATCACATGGTTATCAAAATCTAAGGGAAAAAATGTAATCATGGTGGTTGTGGATAAACTCACAAAATACACTCATTTTTGTGCCTTGTCACATCCCTTTAAAGTGATTGCAATTGCTATATATTTTATGGAAACAATTAAAAATCTATGTGGTACATATAAGATTATAGTTAATGATCATGACCCTATATTTACTATCTATTTTTTTACCGATGTGTTTTAATGCTTGGGTACTCAATTAGCTTGTATTTCATCTTATCATCCCCAAATTGATGGGAAAACTAATGTAGTAAACAAATGTTTGGAGGGGTATATTTGATACTTTATATAAATAGGAGATATGGTTTTAGTGGTTTTCTCTTTCATAATTGTGGTATAATGCTTCATTTCATACCTCATCCAAAATGTCTCATTCCTCATCTCCTCCATCTCTCATCTCCATGTTGAGGGTCTAACCTAAAGTGAGAGTTGTTAAAGAGCTCATTCAACGCAATTAGGAGGTACTCTCTAACCTTAGAGAGATTTTGGAATTGACATAAAACTATATAAATAAACAAGTTTATCAACAACGTAGAGAGTGAAGCTTTGAAGTTGGAGACTTTGTTTTAGTGTGATTGTAGCCATACAAACAACTATCATTAAAACAATTGAATAAGGATAACAAGTTTTCACTTAAATATTATAGTTCTTATCAAGTTTTATATAAAATTGGTAGTGTGGCATATAAACTGGAGCTTCCTCAGTCAACCAAAATACATCATAACTTCCATGTTTCTTTCTTTAATAAGGTCATTATATAAGAGGTGTCATCCCATTCATTGTTACCTGATCTTCATGAGGAGGTATGAACCATCTTAGAGCCTGAAGGAATCATTCAAACATGTAATAAGAGGTTATGGAAAAGGGTCATCACTGAGTATCTGATCAAGTGGAATAATTTAGACATCAAAGATGCAACATGGGAAGACTAAGTATTCCTACAACAATTAGAGATAACCAATATTGGGGAAAATGTTGTTTTGAAGGAGAGGAACATGCTACACCCTTAATCGTAGCTCATATATCAGGATATATATGACCTTCTTATGGTTAATATAATCTCTTAATATGTCATATCTCATTTATTTATGCTTTCATGTACTTACAAGGTTGGCCTAGGTGGTTTACATAACATAAGTAGGGTATATATAGCGGATGTAACTAGTAGTTGATCATCATATCAAACACTTGAATCTTATTGTATGGTTTGGAGTTTTCCCCTCAAAATGGCTAAGTCATTCTACTTGCATATTGTGACATTGTCTTTCTATTTTTGTGTTATTTGGTGTTCTATTAATTTGAATATTTAGATTTATCCAAGTAATTTTATTTCTAAAGTAACAAGTTTCCCTTTAGAGGCATCAACAATAACTCAATTGTTAACATATTTGAAGAATGTGCAAAGCAAAGAAATTCACAAGTGTCCTATAAGGGTTGTACAGGAAAATTTAGGTAGGAGGAAGAACACATGGATGAAATAGAAAATCAATTGGATGAGCAAATGGAATGTTAACATGTAATAGTTCCCAAACACTAATAAGGAAACAAAAAAAGTATGTGAAAGAAAAATTCAGGATAGGCATGTTGACACAACATCTTGGGTAGAATAAATAATATTACATAAAATAATTTAACCCAACGTGTGACCATGGGGAAAATTCCTACTTAAGGTAAAAATAAAATGGAAGGAAAATTTTTGATGGCCTAGTTAAGGACTAATTCACACCATCTTAGGTGTGAAACTGATTACTGGATATCTCCTAAGGAAAAGTGGGTAAAGAGAATGTGCTTTTTTTACAACATAGGGGTAGTGGAAATAGAATGCCACTACATCGTAAAATGCACATCATATAATGACATCCATATCAATTATGAGGATAGTTTGAAATGAGACAACCTAACATCCTTATTTGAGGAAGAAATACTTTGTCAGAATAGAAAATCTTCTAGTCAAGATCCATAACAAAAGATCCAACATAAAAAGGCAATGGATTCTACTCAAAACTGTTATGGTAGCTCTTGTGGTGGCTCTATACACTTTAGTTGTGGCTTTGGGTCCCATATATTGTTTGGTCTCATAGACGTTATTAAAATCATCCAATTCCAATTCCAATTGATCATGGCCATTATTTTAGATAACCTAGTTCTTGGGTTCGATTTCATTGAAAAGCAATGTGTGTGAGGATAAACATTGAAAAAAAACGTGTTGTTTAAAAAAATGGTTATGTGTTTAACATTGCTTTTGGATGTTATGATAGTTAAATATGAAGAATAAAGATTATAAACAATAATACAGGGATGCAATGCTTAGCCCCTCTAATAAATTTAAATATCATTATGATAGTTCAATGTGATGAAGGAAGATTATAAATAATGATGTATGGGTGTTAAGCTCATCCCATCTAATTAATTTAAAAAGATATGTGATGGTTGGTCCTATTTTTCAAGTAAAATTTTAACGGTGGATTATGTGTTTATCCTTTCCCTTTAGATGCTATGATAGTTTGTTATAGAGAAAGAAAAATGCAAACAATAATGGAATTTGAAACGTGCTTTCTAATAGGGTTTATTTTTCATATTTATGACAGTGGGTTTTCCAACCATGCCCTTCTAAGTCATCAAACTACCTTGCAAGGAAATTATAGGCTTGTATTTGCATTAATTTCAACATTTACTCACTCTCGTAGGGATTTAACCTATTTATATGGCTCAAAACCAACCAACTACAATATTTATTGTAAATGGCATGAAGCATGACACCAAGGTGAGTACAAAAGTTTGTTTTGAAAGTGTACGACAAGGTAGTGACATTTTTAGTCCCTCTTAGTGTATAAATGTGCTCTTAGTTGCACATGTTAATTGTGTTTGTAACATGTATGACAACAATAACTTTATTTCATGTTGTGTTAGTCATATTTTTTCTTTTCCTTTAAAGATTTGTGTCAAGTGCATGCATTAGTAAACAAATCTAGTTGTTGGTTCATGTGCAATACATTAATGGTCTTATTATGATGGGCAAAAGATTTTAAAGTCATTGAACATGCCTCTTTTACAATCCCCATGCGGGTCAAATTGTAAACCTTCTCATTTCCACATTAGACCTTTTTAAATATGATAGATAGTCTATCTCTTAATACATTTGATTTTCCATAAGCCTAATAAGTTTTAAACTTAACCCAAAAACACGTTTGTGTGAGGTGGACCTCACAAAATAATTGAAATAATATATAGATATACAAGTGGGTCTAAATTTTTGTTTTAGAAAGCCACTTATATAATCCTTCCTAATACTTGTTTCCACTACCACACCCCTAACATAAGATACTGAAGTGTCTTCTCATGGCCGGTTTTAATTCCAAATTAACTTCTAAGACACTAGTGATAGACAAGAAGTAAGAGCAATGCACTACTCTTAACAATAAAAATCCACAACGACATCTAAAAACCCTAAGGTGAGAAAAGTGTTAACAAATGCCAAACTGTAACGATATTTTTAAAAAGTTGAGTTTACCAACCATTAGCCTAACAATATATTATAGCATCAAGCTTTGCAAGATCCATATACTTAAGGAAATATATTGAGGGTTGTGATATCATCAACAGTTCCCCCATCCTCTAAGTGATAGTGTGAACCACCTCATTATGGCTATAAATCACCAAGGAGAGAAAATGGATACACACTCAATTCCATTTTTCTTGGTGATTTACTTTTTCTAAACTAATACTCTCTTAAATAGCTAGTTTATAACACCATCAGATGGGGATGATTAAAGAAAACTACATATGGAGGAATCTTCATGAATATTTTCTCGTGGAATCTATAGCCTTACAAAGTCCTCTAGGAATTCCTTTGTTAGGTCTATTTATTCGTGACTTACATTATTTTCTTGCAAGATGTGTAAGTTTCTGGGTTTTTTATAAACTATAATAAAACTTATTTCGTTTGATGCCTAATAGTACACCACTTCTCAAGATGAATGTTATAGTGGCATGATTATTTTGATTTTTCCAAGATTACCTCTTCCATAATTTCCATAGAGGAATATTCAATGCATTGTGTCGCGCGGGTCATATTTTGTATTGATGGTTAAGATTTGGCCCTTATAAATGTATACACATCAAATGATGGCCTATAAATACTATTATAATGATTGGTTTGCTAATAATTTTCCTTTTTCCAATTGGTTAATTTTTAGTGAATTTAACATGATTGAATCTCCCAAGGATAAAGAAAACAATATATTGATGTGATTATGCATTGGTGAGCATGAAGCTTTGTTTTATTTTTAAAATGTTGGGGAATGTTAAACCCTAAATTTTGGTAGTCATTTCATAGCCCAAATCCTTAGTTTATGTGATATAATTTCTTGGTAGGCCTTGATTGGGTTCTTAACATAACATGTCATTCTCGCTAAGTAGTGCATGTTTAAATTTTAGGTCAATAATGGATGAGTTTTCATTGTGCATCTAAATGTTGTTCTTTCTAACCATAGACCCATCATGTTTCAACTTCCTTGGGGAGATGGACCACAAGAAATCTCATACACATAGCTCTTGGTGAGCATGTATGTCCTTTAACATGAAAGTAATATTCATCTTATTGTAAAAGTTTGGAATTCTGTACCACATCTACCAAATGTTGTGAGTTGTATTGAGTGATGAAATAATGTAGTCATGCATGTTGTAATATAGAATGTAAGTAGTAAGAACTCGTAAGTGAGATGACAATGACTTTGACAATGAATTTCATCTGATATCCTTTCATCTCAAGCTTAACCTTTTTGATACTCAGTTCTGGTCTAATAATGCATGTATTAAACGTAAGATCAAAACTGTATAGTACCATGAGGATAAAGGAGCTCAAATTCACGCGCATCGTCACTATTTTAAGGTTAGAGACAAGATTCAAAATATTTTTTAGATCTCTAAGGGATAAGAAAGTCATAAAGCATATAAAATCCATGAAATTTTACCATAGATAAAATTTTATGACTAAATTGTGTCCCTCGATAAATTAACATTAAATTTTATTGGGGTGTTTATCTAAAATTTTAAAGGAGGAATAATTTGATTGTGATGTTTGAATTGGTACTGTGTTGGTGAAATATTTTTTCAAGGGAAAAATATGGGCTTTTCCACTAACACTCTAGGACTAAGTCCCTCCTCTTAGGAATGGGGAGGCTCCCATTTATTAAAAGCTAGAAATATTATACATTAATATTATTCTTTGGATGGTAAAATACTTGGGATCACACAACAACACTCCACTGAACCTATGACAACAATGTATGAAGAAAAGGAGTATAAGGTATGAGTGAGATAAGGGAAATGGAGAAAGGGGTTTCAGGTAATAAATAGAAATGTTTAATTTATTAACCATAAAACCATAAGTATTTCTAGATTCAATGAAAAGACAACAATATGCAAAGAAAGATGAAAAACACAATCAACACAAAGTTTAACTGCATTATATTCATCAAAAGATTCATTCTTTGCCTGGTTTTTCTAGATTACAAATCTCTATTAGAGTAGGAGTTAAGAAAGAGTAAAATACATTAAACAAGAAATATAATAAATGCAACTTTCTATAGGAGGAGAAAAGACATATCCTTACATCAGAGAGAAGGCTTTAATATATATCCCAAAAACTTGTGGCACTTCACATTACTACATGATTGTTCACCTTCCTTTCTAGAATAAGACACTATTTCTTATTTTAAGAAAATTACTTTTACAAAATTGGAAAGGAAGTGACTTAAGTTACATTTTGAAAAAGTGCTTTTCCCAATGAAGAATTAAAAAACTTTTAAGTTACTTTTGGGAAAATTTTACTACTACATGAAAGAATGAGAGGGAGAAAAAGAGAAGAAGGAGAAGACATCAATCAATAGAAGGATCACACAAATAAAAATATCCTTTGATATGCCTTACTAAAAAAATTCTAACTTTCAATCATTGAATTATACCTAAACATGACTTTTAAAACTTCTTTCCCATGGGGAATGCTAGTATTAGTGATGATGTCCAACCAGTGATCAAATGCACATTGGATTACCTTATAATGCTTAATCCAATTTAGAATATCTTGAGCTGCATCTGAGATGATTGAGCTTATCTGATATAACATGTCCATGAGGTCATCTCTGTAGAGTCTTGGATTAGACAATTCACCCCTTATAATGTTCCTAAAGTTCTCTTGAAATTAATTAAGTGATGTGGACTCATAGTGGAATGAAGGACACCTCATCCTACTCGAACGATCATTGATTTCTTCCTTTATTTTTCACCCTCAATTTTGGTGATGTAGATAATCTTGAGTAGCCCTAATGAGGTCTCTCATCTTCCATTCAATTTTCCTTATCCATGTGTGAGAACAATTTTCATTTGGGCTTAAGAAAACCTTCCTTTTAAGTAGTGACCTTGGATCCACAATGCTCATTTCATGAATGAATGGAAGGAGCTCGTTCTAATGATCTTCTTCTTTTCTAATTGTGGAGAGAACATCTGACACCTTCTTAATTGACAAGGAAATGATTTATAATATCTTGATGATCTATAGAAGGAGTTCACAACCCTTGTGTATGATGGATTCAACCCAAGATTCAGTCATCTTCCTTAATTTTCCAAGTCATTTGAATTCTTGAATTACATGGGGGTTAATCATACTCAAAGGAGTAATTGACTCAAAGGGGGCAAGAGGAGGAACATTTGGGTCTAAATTTTTTTTGTACATATGAATTCAAAATTCTCAGTTGGCTTTGCAATTTCTATTTAGATACTTCACTTTCCCTTGTTTGTGCGACGAGCTTGGAGAAAATTTTCTCAAAATTGTGAATGTATCAATCAAGACCTAATTATCCAAGAGGATATTGAGTCATTTCATAGTCATGTTGGCAAGAAAAAATTTTAGTTGGGAAAATTAGGTGTCTCCACTAAGGTTCACGGGGCTACGCCCCTTTGCATTGAATGGTGTAACTCCCATTATTTAATGAAACTAATCTAAACCTAAACTAAATGTTATGGGTTGGCCAAATAGGTCGGGGATCACACAGGGAAACTCCATTGAACCTACAACAAAGTACTTGTACAGAGTACAAGGGAGGAAATCACAATGATGAGGGGGAAGGAGAGAAATTAGGAAAATAAATTTACTTCCATGAGTAGGCCAATTGCAGAGTTCACACCCAGTAACCAGAGTAGTTCAACATTCAATATAGGAGAAAACAACAATGAAGCTAACGGGACCAATGAATTAAAATACAAAGTTTTTAGATCCATCTATCGAGGAAGAAAATTTCCTCTCCAAATCCATACATGATCAACTATGTTTACGAAGTGTATAAAAGAGAGAGACATAGGAAACACAAGAAAAGGAGAATGGAAGAAATGTAGCTTTATTTCATATATATTCATACAAAGTTCAACAACTACAATCCATAATTGTTATAGAGTGGAAATTTTCAAAATCTAGGATCCTTTAGAATGGATAAGCCATCCCAATTTATAACAATGTTAATCAACCTCTCATCTCCCTTACATGACTCTCTGTATTCCATATTCCACTTATGACCTTTCATTTTCCATTAGAAAAGACAAATTATGTATTTCTCTTATAATTTTAAGAAAATACTTTTACAATTTTGAATAGGTCACTTAAGTGAATAAGATGAAATACAATGATGAATCCCAACGAAGAATTAGAAAGGAGAGAGAAGGAAGAGGGAGAAAGAGAAAAGGAGAGAAAAAGAGATGCTCTAAAACATGGATGAAGAAAACTCCGTATCCGATGAAGATCATCTCCACTAATGAATCGGTGAAATACTCCAATGCAATGATGAATTGTGAACCTTTAAATCATGAGAAGACTCCTTTTGAGAAATCCATGGAAAGTTGCCCACTCCTTTTGACCAATTATGCATGTGAATGAAGGATTGATATAATTACTTGCACAATGCAACCATGGTGATTCTATCACCTCGAGGATGTCTGAGGATGTTTCTCTAACCACTTATGATCCTTCACACTGATGAAGGTTGCTTCTCTAAACACCTTTGGACACTTTTCCTCTTGCCATCGATGTTTCATAATTTTCCCTTTGTATGATACATGGACTCCCTAAATTTGAGTGTTTAGAAACACTGTTGAAAGATTCCCTTAAGGAAAATTCAAGATGACCTGTGGGTAATGCTCATGAAGATTCGCTTTAGAGGTGATGAAGATTGAAACTAATCCTACCATGTTTCGCTTACAAATATCGATCATAGAAGGAGAAATTTCTCACACAACGTCGAGAGAGTAAGCAATGAACATTGATGAGAACATCATTGACAATAGCGAAGAATTCCCATTCTAAAAACATAAAGAAACCGATCCAGGCCATTAAGTGTCACCACTTCTTTGTTCTTTTGGTTACATGCCTAAGTGAGAGACTGGAACAATCACCTAGAAGATGAAACCATGATAATATTTTTATACAGATTTGAAAGTTCTGGTGAAGCACACCCTGCAAAATTTGATGATGATGATTGTAGAATCTTCCTCGTACATGATACAAAAACAATCTAGACCATAAAATGAATATCGAAAAAACACTATTGAGAACTCCTGATGTGAATTCTAGATGACCCATGAATATTAAAATTCATGATTGTTGAGACACTTCCCTACACCTGAAAGGGGAATTTACTATTTTTAGAAAATGGAAATTTTTAACCCTTTTCGGTTTCGATCACTCCGTCTGTCCTTCTGGATGACTCTGCACACCACCTTTTTTAAAACTGCTCTTTGTGAAGACTTACTAAAAATAGTAGGTCCCTATGTATGAGGCTTACTCTTTTTCTAAACTTCCTTTATGGACCTTGATTTTTGATGAAATGAATTTTTCTGATATGGGTTTTTTCATTTTTATTGCACCTATGAAGTTTTAGATCAACCTGATCTTTGGAATAAGAGATTTTAAATTTCTAAAATTTGTTGTGGGGAAGCTGGGGTTTCTTTTCTGAAAAAAAATCAAGGCCATGCATGTGAAATATTTCACTTGGAATCTCAAGGTTCCTAATAATGTGGATGAATGCAAAAAACCTCGCGTTGATTCATGCAACGGTCTTTAAGATACAAACAATTCCTCTTCGTGGGTTACAGAGTTCATTAGGTAAAAACTCTTCTCCATAGTCTTCAAAAATACATTATTTTCAATGGTTTTCTCTTTGTTAGGTCATGGTAAATAAGGGAAATCAACGGAGAATGAAAATTGTGAAGGAGGAATCATAGAAAAAATTCACCAGAGTTCTGAGAGAAAACGAAAGAATGTGGGGGAATGAGTGAAAAAATGGTTAAGTCATGTATTTATAAGCTTTGGAAACATCAAGGGGGTAGGGAACATTTTTTTCCCTCTTTTCCCCATGTAAAGGGACAGAGAGGACACAAAAAGGTTCCTCAGTCTCATGCTGCCATGTGGTATCCAAAAAAATTGACTAAGTATCGAATGCATACCTTGGGCGACAACTTGAAATGACTATAACTTGAGCTTCTGGATGACTTTTTGCATGCTTATTTATATGAAATTACATGGATATGAAATTTTGAGAAGGATGGGATGGGTCTCATGGCTTGATTTTTATTGTAACCTTATCAAAAAAACTATTTTTTTCTTAGGATTACTACCTATTCTTGGAAAGAATGAGTTACCTAAAAAATGCACGAGGCTTATGATGGATATGATTTCACCACCATGTAGAGGACTGAAATTATTTCCATTGATATATTTTTTGTCATTCAACTCATTTCAGAGCTCCCAAAATCACCTCTTGAAGTTTAGGTGCTCTTTCGCAATGCAAGCTCCTTCGACCTCAAAAACCCACTTTTGGTGAACTGGTTCCTAAACCTCCAGATCTTTCCCGAATCTTCCTAAATCAGTTGCACAATGACCCTAGATCTTGAATACAATTCCTTTATTAATTTGGGCCCTCGTTACAGCTCCAGAGATTATGTACCTATCTTAAAAAGGCTGATGATATCTCTTTTTAAGCTTTCTTGGAAATACACTTTTAAAGATAATGCTCCTAAAGGGCTTAAATGATCTATGTATTCCTAAATAACCTACAGGGGATGATGACACACACATATGAACAACTAGAAGGACATGATAGGACTGATGTGGGTAATAGGATAACCTAGGAAGTGTCTTGAAAGGTATGTAATATAATTTTTTTTTAACCACTAGGGTATGGTTGTCCTATTTTCAAGTGAATTTTGCCCATGCAAAAACATTGGAAAACAACTTGATCTAGCTTGGGGACATGTTATGGATTAAACAATACAATAAAATGACATGAGAAATCCCAAAATATCAATTATTTTTCATTGACCAGTGCCTTATCCATTGGGCTTTATGGAGTCATTTCTTCCAAACACACAAACAGAAGGGAAACACACTGGAAGGCAAAACACAAAAGGAAACATGCAATAAAAAAAGGGGAACAACCTAATTCACCTATGTACATGAAGGGGGACAAAACCAATTTTATTGACGGAAAATTTTGAACTATGGGCTTACATGTAAACGGGTATCATCATATGCCTTTCTTCTGCAAATCCATTGACAGGTTCACTGAAGTATGAACCTCTCCTTAGCTTCTTGAGAAGTATAACATGATCGCTAATGCAGTAAACGTTCAAATTTTCCGTTATATCACCTCTATTACTTTGAAACTTTCTTTCTGGCTTCTCCTTGTCTTTTAGGTTCATTTCATTTTCTGATTCTTTGCCGCTATCATGAAGATGTTTCTTAACTACTCTTAACTTATCATTTCCATAATAAGACATTTTTTCTTCATTATACATTTGCTTCATGACTGCTACTTTCATAGGTCGATTCTTGGTAGATGTCTAAGAGATTTTGGCATCATTACCCACCTCTTGATGTTCTATGTTTTTAAATTATTCTACGAAGTTGTATTTTTCATGCTCCAGATATTTTTCCATATGCTATCCTATACAATGTGTTTCCTGTATTGCATTACCATGTTAGAAAGAGAATGAATTCAAAATTGGGTGCCCAACCTAGAAATTGTCATCTTATTTTCCTTGTCCATTTTGGGGTTAATCCTCTATTTTTGTATTGAGGGCATCTATCTCTTGAATGGAGTGAGCACTGAAACGTTGAAGTCTTTTGAGAAGGCTTCTATTTTTAGTAAAATCAGCCTTAGGACCAAGAAACAATATGTTTCTCCATTTTTTGTTGATAATGTTTCCATCCTCATGAAAAGGAAATGAGCACAACACTAAAGCTGAAACGTTGTCATCATCATCTTTTTGTTCTTGATCACTAAAAAAACTGAGAACCAAGAAGTCCATTTCTACAGTGAAATCATCATCTTCTTGGGTATGCTCCATTTTCAAGAGGTGGGGGCATGCTGCGATTCTTTTTTTATAATCCTCTTCTTCTAGTGAGAAAGAGAAAAATTCAAGTTTAGTAACATACTCATCATATGGAAACTCATTCTGATTCTCCGGAACATGACCAAGAACATTGAAGTTATATGTTAAGAAGGTACTGAACATCATTCCTTTTTCTTGATTTGCATCTCTCATCATTTCAAGATTTATTTGTTGCTAGTCAAGGTTATCATCGCTAACATTAGAATCCATTGGAGCATCTTCATTTATACCCTCATCCCATGAAAAGTATACCTTTTCAAACTCAGATTTCATCAACTCTTCATTATGTTCTTTTATCGGCTTTGTGATGCTTGGACATTCCTCCACCAACAAGGGAAGCTCAAGATCCTCTTCGAAGGTCATGAAGAAGTTGCCAAATTTGGAATTTTGGCATGAGATGTTTGTTGTTTGATCATTTGGCCTTTGAAAAATATACTTCATTTTTCTGATGGGAAGTAGCTTCTTTGTTTTACCATTGATCGGGATGGTGGTGTGTTACCAATTCAACTGCATGTCTCCTCTAACATCTTGGCAGAAGCTTTGGCCCAACCACCTGACATATAAGGTGGGCATATCTGCTACCAAGATTTTCATTTTGATTTTATTATCAGTAAAATATTCCAATGCTACCTCAACATCTTTGACTTGTTCTATCTCATCAATGGTTCTATCTCTTAGCGGCAATTATTTTGTATTCCATATTCACAATTTATAACAATGTGAATTGACCTCTCATCACCCTCACATGACTCTCCGTATTCGGTATTCCATATTCCACTTGTGACCTTTCATTTACCATTAGAAAAGACAAATTAAGTATTTCTCTTATAATTTTGAGAAAATAATTTTATAATTTTAAGATAGGTCACTTAAATGAATAGGACATAATACAATGATGAATCCCAACAAAGAATTATAAAGGAGAGAGAAGGAGGAGGGAGAAAGAGAGAAGGAGATAAAAAGAGATGCACTAAAACATGGATGAAGAACACTCTGTCTCTAATCAAGATTAACTCCACTGATGAATCAATGAAATGCTCCAATGCAATGATGAATTGTGAACCTTTGAATCATGAGAAGACTCCTAAGCAATCCATGGAAATTTTCCACTCCTTTTGACCAATTGTGCATATGAATGAAGGCTTGATACCATTTTTTGTACAATGCGAACCATGGTGATTCTACCACCTTGAGGATGTTTGAGGATGATGCTCTGACCATTGATGATCCTTTACACTGATGAAGGTTTCTCCTCTGAACACCTTTGGACATTTTTCCCATTGCCATCGATGATTCATTATTTTCCCTTTGTATGATACATAGACACCTTGAATTTGAGTGTTTAGAAACACTTTTGAAAGATTCCCCTGAGGTAGATTCAAGATGACCTATGGGCAATGCTCATGAAGATCCACTCCAGAGGTGGTGAAGATTGAAACTAATCCTACCATATTTCACTAACAAAGATCGATCATGGATGGAAGAATTTTCCCGCACACATCAAGAGAGAAAGCAATGAACACTAATGAGAACATCGTTGACAACAGTGAAGAATTCCCCTTTCTACAAACATAAAGAAATCGAACCAGGCCATGAAGTGTCACCACTTCCTTGTTCTTCTAGTTACACACCTGAGTGAGAGACTGGAATAATCACCTGGAAGATGAAACCATGAAAATCATTTTATGATGATTTGAAATTTCTAATGAAGCACACCTTGCATAATTTGATGATGATGATTACCGACTCTTCCTTGTATATGATACAAAGATAATATGGACCATAAAATGAGTGTCAAAAAACACTATTGAGAACTTCTTATGTGAATTCCAGATGAGCCCTGAATCTTGAAATTCATGAGTGCTGAGACACTTCCCTTCACTAGAAAGGGGAATATACTATTTTTAGAAAATCGTAATTTTCACCCTTATCGGTTTTGATCACTCCATTTGTCCTTTTGGCTAATTGTTGTGCACATTGCCTTTGCCGAAACTGCTATTAGTGAAGACTTACTGAAAATAGTAGGTCATTGTGTAGGAGGCTTACTATTTGTGGAAACTCCCTTTCTAGACCTTAGTTTTCGATGAAATCAATTTTTCTGATATGGGTTTCCCAATTTTATTGCACCTCTATAGTTTCAGCTCAACCCAATCTCTGTAATAAAAGATTTTAAATTTCCAAAAATTGTTGCGGGAAAACTGGGGTTTCTTCACTATAAAAAAATTCAGGCCATGCATGTAAAATATTTAACTTAGATTCTCAGGGTTCCTGGGAATGTAGATGAATGTGAAAATCCTCGCGTTGATTCGTGTAACAATCTTCAAGATACGAATAATTCCTCTTTGCGGGTTACAAAGTTCATCATGCAAAAAATCTTCTCCAAAGTCTTCAAAATCCATTCTTTTCAATGGTTTTATATTTTTTTATATCATGAAAACATGATGGAAATCAATGGATAATGAAAATGGTGAAGGAGGAATCATGGAAAAAATTTGCCAGAGTTCTTGGAGTAAATGGAAGAATGTGGTGGAATGAGCGAAAAAATGGCTAAGTCATGTATTTATAAGATTTGGAAACCTTGAGGGGGAGGGAACCTTTTTTTTCCCCTCTTGTCCCCATGTAAAGGAATAATGTGGGACACAAAAAGTCATCTCATCCTCATGCTGCTACGTGGCATCCAAAAAAATTGACTAAGCATCGACTGCATACCTTGGGTGGAAACTTGAAATGACCATAACTTGAGCTCCCAGATGACGTTTTACACACTTAGCTATATAAAATTGCATGGAGATGACCTTTTGAGAAGGATGGTATGGGTCTCATGACTTGATTATTCTTGAAACCCTCTAAGAAACCTCATTTTTATCGGGACCACCACTTGTACTTTTAAAGAATGAGTTGCCTAGAAAAATGCGCGGGGCTTAGGATGGATATGATTTCACTACCATCTAGAGGAATACAAATTATTTCCATTGATATTATTTTTGTCTCTCAACTCATTCTAGAGCTCTTGAAATCACCTCTTAAAGTTCCCTCAAAATTTTTCTTTTGGTGAACTGGCTTTTAAACCTCCAAATCTTTCCAGAATCTTCCTAAATCATTTGCACAATGAACTTGGCTCTTGAATACAATTTCTTGATGAATTTTGGCCCTAGTTACAACTTCGAAGATTATGTAATTGTCTTAGAAAGGTTGATGATAGCCATTTATAAGCTTTCCTGAAAATCTACTTTTAGAGGTAATGCTCATGAAAGGCTTGAATGATCTATTTCTTCCTAAATCACCTACAGGGGAGGATAACAAACACATATGAACGACTATAAGGAAATGATAGGACTGATGGCGGGGAATAGGCTGACCTGGGAGGTGTCTGGAAAGGTATGCAATAGAAAATTTTCCAACACTAGGGTATGGTTGTTCTGTTTTTAGGTGAATTTTTCCCATGCAAAAACACTGGACAACAAGCCTTTATCCCCATATCTACTTCATCCTTATCTAATATTGGGTTAGATAACTTGACGAATTACAACCCTGAAGCATATTTCATGAGATGAGATATCATCTTGGCTTTCCGAGGGGTAGGAGTAAGCTTCAAGAGTTCAAAATATATCTTGACTATCAGATTCTCTACCTTGTCCACAACACATTGGTGATAACTAATGATGTATTGAACCTGTGAGAAAACATGACCAGGAGATGATGATGAAGCATGTACCATTAGGATATATGTAGGAGAAAATATGATCACTACTTAATTTTGTAATGGAGAGGACTTATGATCACTGCTTGAACGAGGTTTTGTTGGAAGCATGATGGACCTTTGACATGATTGCATAAACAACTCAGGATACTAAGGACTTGTTTCTTATAGGAGAAAAAATGAATTCCCCTAGCTTGAGAGCACATGTGTTAGTTATTTTCAATGAAAAATTCCTATGGGGGAGTCAGGTGAATATTCTGGAGATGTTTTTGGAAGAAATTGCTTAGTTTGAGGGGCATCATCATTATTCAGGCCTCTTACTTCCTTGACATACACCTTGCTTCCCAATTTCTCTAAATCCCTATAAGAGGACGAAGGATTGTGGATATGCTCATGAACCTTTTTGACAAACAATTGTTTTAACCTTTGGAGAATGGATTCCATTTAAGTTAAGATATGAATAGGCTCCATTACTAGCTAGTCTATGAGAGGGATGTGCTTGAAATGAATGTTCTCCAAGTATTCAGACTCAAACATATTACTACCACCATATTCAATGTCTACGGTAACACATTCCATTTAGAAGTCTTTCATCTGTTGTGCCCCTCAACCTTGAAAATTCCATTTTCTTGACCTTTGTTTCATCTACACAGTGTTTATAATAGTCTTCCAACTTAGGCTAATGGAACATGCCGAGGTACTTATGTTCTTCCTCCATGTATTACTTGCTATCAAAATACATTTTTAATAAATAGGCATACAGATTGAAGGATATTAGGGAAGCTTAAATATTTACCACATCTATTGAGTTTATACAATAGTAAATTCCCAGTTGAATTGTCAATTTCACTCCTTTCATCTTTCTTTTGTGGCATTTAACATGCACTCTAGATAGTTTATTTGCATAACTTAATGAGCACCAATTTTTTACTCATGTACCGTGGGAGTCATAATGGAACTTCATAGAATCCTCCAACATGAATGTAGGAGAAGGTGTTGAATTATGAGAAATGGATCCCATACTTGTTGATTAAAATGTAAGCTTCCATTGAGAATTGGCAATTAATGTCACCCTTCCATATTCCTGATCAAATGCATTATGAAGACATCATTAACCCTGACATAGTGCCTTGGATACTCTGTTAATGTGAAATTTGATTATTTTTTGGTTTATCGGTGTGCCCTTCAGAAGATTTCTCTCTAGATTTGACCATGGTCACTTTTGTAGTGTTACAATGACATATATAAAATAGGAATTCATAGTGAATTTCTACGTCTCTTCGAGTTTGATCAATTAAGAGTACATTTTATCTGATAATTTGACTCCAATCTATTCATTAAGATCCCTCGATGGCTATCAACATGAACTAAGACATCCATAAATGAAACTCCTTGATCAACACTTCTCCCATGAATCAGATGAGTACAACAATGCAATCAAAGATCTCTTCAATGAAATCAAAGTGAGAGAGAGACTTTGGTAGATGATAAAGCTTGTGTGGTATCTTCATCTAGTTCCCTATTATCATTCATTGCAAACATGACTCATTTGTTTCCCACTTAAGTAATGCATCCTCCTTGTTTAGGTTTACTATGTTCCTAGGTCTTGGAATGAATAGGCATCTTGAAATTCCTTCAGGGGATAGTATGGTGATGATGGAGCTATCATTAGTAGTGATGGTCTAGATTTCAGCTTCATAATTCTTGTCACATGTGAGAATGAAGTCAGTATCTTAAATATCCAAGGGGAAACTAGCAGCTTGGTAGAGTCCACCATGAAAGACCTTATCAGCTAGGATAGAGCAAGTTACTTCCTCCATCCTCTAACCCAAATCATAAAATTCCATATGTTCCACGTTGTTTTCTCCAATTTCTGGGTAATTAGACACCAAAATTATAATGGACTCACATTCAGAGTAATGGAACTTTATCTGTCAGGGAAATTATAGGGATAAATACTTGCATAAATTTAATTATCAGCCATAATAAATTGCTAAATATTATAGTTTATGTTTGAACAACAAATTGTGAAAGATTACGTCACATAATGAATTATATATTAAATTATATACATAAACATGAAAATAAATGAACACAAGAACAAAATATAAGTGGGAAAACCTTTCGGTAAAAAAACCAACTGAAAAATCACTTAATCTTTATTGAGAATAAACATTTCACCCAACACTCCCACTATTTCCAATAGTTACACCTTCATGGAGGAAGTACAAACTGTCACATACATTCACTCACGAGTACATCATTCACACCATGTATCTTATCTCTGCTTGCATATACTACTTACATAAGTTTGTTAGTCATTTGTTACATACAATGCTTCGTGGTAACCAATATCTAATGAGATCACCTTGATTTATATCAAGGTGGGTGGTTTTGTTTTGGGTCACTCTTATATTTTAAAATTTAAACACTATGCCGACCCAATATGGAATCCACAATACTTATATTTTAAATATGCCATGACCGTTTAGTCTTTGGCAGGTTTCTTATTAAGTCAGTCTCCTGCTTAATATTACAACCCCAACACTCCTCCTTGATTTTAAGTAGGGAAACATGCAAAATTACCTTTTTATACAAAAGGACTTACAATCCATAAATCATCACATGAAGATTTAGGCTAGCATGCAAATATATAAATCTTGTTCCAAATAACAAAAGACAACGTCACCTTTTTGTACAAAAGGAATTACAATCCATAAATCATCTAAGTGATTTAGGCTAGCATGCAAAAATCATGTGTTCTGCAGATTTTGTAACTCCGCGGATACACTACTTTAGTGTTTTGTGGGTTTTGCAACTCTGCAATACACTACCACAGTATCCTTCAGACTTAGACAAGCTGCAAACCATGTAATTGTTCCATGGGTTTTAGAAAATATGTGGTACATTGCTTTAGTGTTAGCATACTTCAAGAATTGCAACACAAAGCAAATGTTCCACGGGTTTTATAAAAACCACAATACACAGAAACAACAAATAATTCTCAAGATAAAGTGATTACCTATGAAGTCTTACATAATATTATGGAGTCAACAACTCTCATATCTAATGTTTTGTTGGGTATTACAAGTAAACTCACATAAAGTGATAGTTTACTCAAACAAAATAAAAATAGTATAGGGAGATTTTACATTTGACACAATCCAAGGTCGATAAGAGGTGGCATTGCAACAAACATGCAAAACATGTTCAAAATCCTCTTTACTTCCCCCTCAAGGGAAACTCTGAAAGGCCAAAGCTCATATGATTCAGAGGTGAAGATCAACATCATTCACATGATCATTTGAGTCTTGCTCATCTGATTCAGAGGTGGAGATCAAAGTCATCCACATGATCATTTGAGTCAAACACACATGCTCATCTGATTCAAAGGTGGAGATCAAGGTCATCCACATGATCATTTAAGCTAAAATATGAAATTCCCAACATAGAATGAAACTTGTAGAATTTGTAGCACATAAATGACTTTGTAAAAATATTTGCAACCTGATCTTTAGTAGAACAAAACTTGAGATCATTGTCACCATTCAGAACTTTCTCCCAAATGAAGTGCATATGGATCTCAATATGCTTGGTTATTTGATGATGAATTGAAATATTTGCAAGACCAATGCAACTTTTGTTGTCACATAGAAGAAGTGTACTTCCTTTGACGCCCATATGAAGTTCATACAATAGTATTTTTAGCCACATAACTTCCTTTTATTCTTCCATAACACTTCTATACTTTGCTTCAATAGAAGAGATAGATAATGTTGGTTGCTTCTTGCTACTCCAAGTGATTTCACCTTGAACCCAACTTGAAAACATATCTAGAAGTAGATTTTCTATCCACATTATCAGTAGCATGGTCAAAATCACAATAACCAAATAAATTTGCATCATCACAAGAAGAATAATACAAACCATAATTGATTGTACCTTTGATATACCTTAGAATCATTTTTTCCATTTTTCTAATGGTCCTCATAAGGATCCTGCATGAATCTAGAAACAATTCCAACTACATAGGATATATCAGGTCTAGTGATAGTCAAATAAATCAAACTACCAACAAACTGTCTATATAAAGTAGGATTAAATTTATCACAAATAGATTTTGGATCTAATTTAACACCAACTTCCATAGGAATAGAGACAAGCTTATAATCAATCATGTTAAATATTTTAAGAAGGTTAGAAGCATACTGTGCTTGAGATGCAACAATAGATTTTTGATTTTGACAAATAACCATGCCTAAGAAATGATTTAACAGTCCTAAATCAGTCATTTCAAAATGTTGTCTTATCTTCTCTTTGATTCTAAGAATTAGATTCTTATCACTACTAGTAATCAAGAGATCATCAACATATAAGACAATAATAATAACATGATTGTTTTCATATTTTACAAAAAAATCATTATCAACAAAATAATTTTTGAAACCAAGATCTTGAAAGAAACTATTTATCTTAACATACCAAGCTCTAGGAGCTTGTTTAAGACCATACAAATATTTTTTAAGTTTACACACATATAATTCCTTACCAGGTTCTTCAAACCCTCTAGGTTGATGCATGTAAATTTCTTCTTTCAAGTCGCTATTTAAAAAGTATTTTTAACATCCATTTGGTGAATCTCCCATCCATGTTGAGCAACTAATAGCTAGAAGAATTCTAATAGTGCTCATTTTGGAAACAGGAGAAAAGGTTTCAACATAATATAAACTAGGTTTCTGAGTAAACCCTCTAGTAACTAATCTTTCCTTGAATTTTTCAATCTTACCAGCAGAGTTATACTTAATTTTATACAACCATATAGATCCTACAATGCTTCTTTTATGAGGAAGAGGGACTAATTCCCAAGTTTTATTTTTTATTAGAGCATTGTATTCAAATTTTATAACATTAATCCATCATAGGTTGACTTTCTTCAAAATATTGAGGTTCAACCTCATACAAAGTTGACAAGGCATGATAAGAATGTTGACTACGGGTCATCTTTCTCAAATTATTAGGCTGAGAATTAGAAACTAAAATTTGAGCCCATTTAGGAATTCTAGATTGAGACATGCAGATTGAGAAGACTCCCCTCAATATCTACATCCATCATATCAGAAGAAGGATGATCAACCTCTTGGAAATCATTTTCCATATTGTCTAAGAAGGATTATCAAATTGAAGAGATTTAGACTCAGGAAATGCAAAGGAGGGAAGAGAGGAAGCTTCACAAAATGGTTTCTATAGAACATGAACATTCCTATTTTCTATAATCACATGTTTTACTAGATCATACACTCTTAATCCTTTTGTGCGACCACCATACCCAACAAAAATGCAAGAGTAGGAGGTAGGATCAAGTTTTTGTCTTTTGACTTTAGGAATGAGAAGGGAAGCATGACTACTAAATATATTTAAATGAGAGATATCATGTTTTTGTTTAGTCCAAACTTCACGAGGTGTAGTTTGATGTAAATATTTAGTAGGAATTCTATTTAGAATATGAACAATAATGTTCATGGCTTCAACCCATAGAAACTTAGGCACTTTGGATGCATGAATCATGGTCCTAGCCATTTCTATGATTGTCTTATTCTTCCTTTCAGCTATGCCATTTTGTTGTGGGGAATACAAGAGTTGTTAACTCTCTTTGAATTCCACAAGACACACAAAACTCATCAAACATTTTATTAACATACTCACCTCCATTATCAGTTTTGATTCTCTTAATTTTTCAGATTAGCCATATTTTCAACTAAGGCTTTAAGCTCTTGAAACTTAGACAAAAATTCAAAATTTTTTTTCTTATAATAAGACAAGTCATTCTAGAAAAGTCATCAATGAAACTAACAACATATAAGGCTCCACCAAGAGAAGGAAATTCCAAAGGACCTCTTACATCACTATGGATTAATTCAAACAAGTTAGAGGAATTAGACTCATGATGTTTGTGAAATGGTTCAACATGTTACTTACCATGCAAGAAACTTTCACAAGATTCATGGTCTGATTTCAACTTAGGAAGACCTATAACAAGGTTAAGACAAGACATTTCAAATAAAATCTTAAAGTTCACATGCCCAAGCCTTTCATGCCATAATTGAAAATCATTACAAGAAGAAGAAGAAAGACAATATTCTGCAACAAATCCTTCAAATATATACAATCCATTCTTTTGAAAACCAACAGCAATAATCTTACCAAGATCATTCTTTACATACCATTTATCTTTTAATAACACAACTTTGTAATTTTCTCTAGCTAGTTGAGAACAAGATAAAAAGTTTTTCTTTAAGTTAGGAATGAATAAAACATTACTAATGGTTCCATTTTCTAACTTAACATTACCACTGGATTCAAATCTAATGACAAAATTATCACCTAGATATATATTCTCATGACATTCTACAACATCAGAAAGAATTTCATGAATATATGTCATATGCCTAGATGCACCACTATCTAGAATCCATTCATTGTCATTAGAGGATGAAAGAGCAGTGTAAAGAGCAATAGCTTGTTCAACATTATTAGCTTGATTTTTAGATTGATTTTTGATTCATCTTCTTTTTTATTGTTGAAGTTATTATTTTTAGCATTATTATGAACCTTATTAACATTAGAATAACAAGCTGCTGCTTTATGACCAAATTTACCACATTTGGTACATGTGCCATCAAACTTGACCTTAAAATTTTGATTATTCTTAGGTTTGAACTTAGATTTAAAGTTTGATTGCTGATTAGTATTGTTGTTATTCTTATTTTTAAATGATTTCTTATTTTGGGAGAACAATTCTGTGAGAGGCATTTTCTTTTGATTCAAAGTTCTCCATTACTCTTTCTTTTTGAATGAGTAAAGAAGACAAGGTATCTAAATCAGGGAAATCAGATTCATTTTGATATTTATAATTTAAAATAGAAATGTAATTTATGAATTTATCATGAATATTAATCTAAATGATAAAATATAACAACTTATCTTGAAATAATTCACAATTACAACCATCTAATTGTTCCTTAATGTTCTTAATCTTAGCTAGATAATTAACTATCTTTTCATCTTCTTTCATTGGAGTTGTAAACAATTCCATGATTAGTTTAATTATCTTAGAAATGTGACTACCTTCATGCATAGTTTACAATTGATTCCATGCATCAACTAGAGACTCCATGTGTCCTATATGCAACAAGAATTCATATTTGATACTTTTCAATAGGATTGACATGGCCTCTTGGGATTTTTGGGAGAAGATACTCAAGTTTTTTAGGTGTAGCTTGTCTCCTGTGGGTCTCTTTTCAATACCACTAACAAGATCCCATAGATTTTTTCCATAAGGATGGATTTAAGTCTAACTCTCCAAATACTATAGTTAGTACCATTCAACAACTGAGATTTATCCATGGAGAAATTAGAGGAACTAGCCATATTTTAAAAAAACTTAGCAAATTTGAAAAAATTAGTGTTATGCAGGTTTTAACAGTTGCAGATATCCACGGTTAAGAAGAAAATAAACTTCAGCAGATTTGAAACAAAGGGAAAACCCTTTAATGCTTGAAACTTAATTAAACAAACTCAAACAAGGTATGATAACCAAGAAGGGAGGCCACAAAACACAAAAAATAGGTTGCGAGAGGCTGCAAGGCAATAAGAAAAAAGATAAAACTTTTTCAAATTTTAATACCACGGAACAAGGAAACAATGTTGCATGGAATTATAAACATGAATATTTCTCAAACATAAGAAATCCTTCAAACATAAAGTCTGTAGAGGAAAAATCAGTAGAGAGGAACCGTGAAAAAAAAAAATAATCCATGAGAGGAAAGAACAAGGAAGATAAATAACTTTCAAGTTCAGAAACAATCAATGACACATAAGAATAAAGTTTTGTGAGATTTTTGAACATTTAAGGTTCTGTGGAATAATAAGATAAAATCCTGGAACAAAGGAATGCCCACGGAAAAGAAAAGTATTCATGAGACAAGGAAGTAATTTATGAGAACAAAAAATATTGAAACAAATAAAACTTTTGTGAGATAGATAAAGTCTACGAAGCAAAAAGAAAAAGGAAAATAGTTTCAACAAGGAATGTTCACGGAAAAAAAAATTTTCTAAGACAAGAACAATTTCGTGGAGAAAAGAATAAGTAACCGATAGTGAAAGAAAGACTTCACGAGGGAAAAAACAATCGTGCCACAAAATAAAATGCAAATATCTACGAGAACAAGGATGTGAAACTATAGAACAAATAGATCAGGGATCCACAAAGAAGTCACTACACTAATGCAAAAAACAAGTTTACAAAACAAAAAGCAAGATAGTGAAACAAAGTCAAGACAAAAGTGTGTGAAGCAAGAACACTACGTACAAAAAAGCACAGAACAAGGACTGGAAACCATGCATAAGCAATGGTTCCTCACAAATAAGAGGAGTCTATGCAGTAGGGCAAAATACTGTGCAAAAAGAAGAAATGATGCACAACTTGAGTACAAAAAGATCTGTAAAAAATACATAAATGAAGCGCAACTTAACAAAATGCCGCGAAAGTAAAGAAGGCTACAGAACAAGCGAAAATCCTAAAAGCTAAGGAAAAGTCGATGAAATACTCAAATAAGTTATGTGAAAAATTCAAATAATCCACATAACAATTAGAAATCCATGAAACACTTAGAATGTGACGCTTAAACTAAGGAACAAATAACGTAACAAAGGAAAATGCTATGAAGCAGGGGAAAGGCGAAGCAAGGTGGAAAGCCGTGAAAGTCTTAAAAAAATAGAGGAAGGTTGCAGATGAATAAAACAATAGATCTAACCATGTAGAGCTCAATAATAATCTAGGTTTTGATCATTCATACATATTTAAAGCATCCAATCACTCCACAATTATCTTAAATCACATGAATTAGGGTTTGTGCACCTTGTAGGATTGAAACATCCCCATGTGAACACTGATCAGGTTGTCGTGGATCTTGAAAATTTTCCAAGTTCTTTAGATCTACAAGATTCTTTGCACTTGCAAATCACAAACAACAGATCTATCTTGCACAAGCATAAACACTTGCTTTGATACCATGTTAGGGAAACCACAGGGATAAATAATAGCACAAATTTAATTATCCACCATATTAAATTTACGAAGATTATAGTTTATGTTTGAACAACAAATTATGATAGATTACATCACATAATGAATCAGATATTAGATTGCATACATAAACATGAAATTAAATGAGCACAAGACATAAGATTTAAGTGGGAAAACCTTTTGGTAAAAAATCCATTGAAAAATCACTTATCTTTATTGAGAATAAAAATTTCACCCAACACTCCCACTATTTCTAGCAATTACACCTTCATGGAGGAATTATAAACTATCATATATATTCACTCATGAGTAGATCATTCTTCATCATTGTATCATGTATCTCTGCTTGCATAAGTGTTTTTACTCGCTTGTTACATACATAGTTGCTTTCGGTAACCAATCTCTAATGAGATCACCTTGATTTATATCAAGGTGGAGTGGCCCTATTTTGGGTCACTCTTATATTTTAAACTTAAAACACTATATCGACTCGATATGGAATCCGCCACACTTATATTTATGTGACCAAAATAAAGGACCAATATCTAAGAATCTATTATCATCACCTAAGGTTGCATCTAAAGGCATCTAAGAGCATTAAAGCCATCCATCTAGCACTCACACAAGGGACAAGGGATTACATTTTTCTGCATACACGCATATGAAGGGAAGTTCATTTTCCATCCACGCATATATTTACATTGGTATATCTATCTATCGCCCGCTATCACGTGAACTTGCACAAGGGATTCTTAGGGCACAATTCTATCACACATGTACATGAAATACATGGAGTCTGAGATGTAGTGCAACGCTAGGTCATAAGTTTACTCAGTCAGGTGACCATCGGGGTCAGTCTAAATCCATATATTGCATCTTTTATTTTTTTGATTTGATGTAGTTTGAGGGTTTTATAGGTCATCATCTCTTTACATGTTACATGTGAATTTTGTGATCATAGTGCGACATATGAGCGACCAACAATGATTATCAGTGACAATCTTACCACACCAAAAGATTTCAGTTCCAATTTTTTTTGAAGTCATAGGCACCCAATAGAAAACTCTAATGCCCAGGCGCCCCTAACCTAGTCCAGGTGCCCCATACTAGGCACATCTGATAGCTCCATAATTAACGATTCTCAGTTACGAAAATTTGCCCTTCTTGTTTATCAGTTTTGCCAGTATATAGAATCTTGACATCATGCGTAAATGAGCCGAGTCCTTTTCTCTCTCTTACACCTAGGGGTTCATATTCATTACCTTATTTTCTTATGTCAACTTGTATTGAGCAGCTGCTTATTATAGTTTACATTCATTACTTTGCAATATTAGGGTTTAACATAAATTCTATTTTTGTTAAATCATTAAGTCAGTTTCCCATTTAATATTACAACCCCAACATTATCATGCAATTTTATATTTTCATAATCCTTATAATGATGGTGGGATTAAATTTTGCAAGTGAAATGAGATTCTGAGATGGCTATCAAAAATTCAAAAATTTGAATGGCTTTTAATAGTTTCAGTAGTTGAATATTTGTTTATGCCATTACGAGCACAAATAAAATACAAATCGTAAATGAATCAATTTTTTATAAAGGTATTCCTAACACGATGATATGCTCTAAATTATTTTAAATCCCTATTGGAATCAATGGGAAATGGAGAAAAAAATTCCAGTTGAGAAGGAAGCTTACAAAACGGATTTAATGGGGGATATACAAAAAACTCAGTTATTTATTTTAGGAGCAATACTAATCCAAAAAAATTGGATTTTGATTCATTAGAGAAGTATTGGGGAGGGGAACCAATGCTCTAAATTTGGTGAATATCCATCATAGGGTTCGGGAGAAAACTATGAAACAATTTTTAGTGTAAAAGAGGTTTTTGAGTGGTTTTAGAGGAATACGTGGGTTTTATCATAACCCATGTGTTTCTCCATCATAACACATGTTTTATGGCTCAAAACATAGGTTTTGGTAAGGGGATATTGTTGAAAATTTAAAATTTTCACAATCATAACCATAATTTTTGGTGGTTTGGGAAAAACAAGCTTTTTTGGGAAGATTGTGTGGTTAAAATTTGGAAGGGATATGACTATGGGATCACAACTTACAAGGAAAACCACTTTTGGATGGGCTAGGGAACTATGATGGTTTTGGTAGCATGAAGGGTGCAAGAATAATTGTTTTTGGTGGTTTTGGTGCTCATTTTATGTTTTAATGGAGAATTGGGTTTTTGGGGTAAAGTGGAGTTTTGAAAGTGGCTTGCACATGTTGGTGGAAAATGGACTTTGCGAATGTAAAGTGAGTTTCCACTTTGTTTACACTCAACCACTTGAAAATTCACCTAAGAAAGAATAGGGAAAAATTTTGGGGTTAAATTTCACCTCAAAAGTGGACCAAGGATAGACGGGGAGCAAAAATGTGCCCTTGGTGGAGTTTGTGGGACCCACATGCACAAAACTTCTTCATTTTCCTCATTTTCCAACACTTTTTCTTGTCATTTTTGTCAACCAATTATAATGGGAATTTTTTTACAAGTGGAGATTAAAAGTGGATAATTTAAAGTTCATTTCACCTACAAAAGGCCGCCAACCTCCCAAAGTGTGCTAGTGGAGATGATGACATCATCAACACAACTTGAAATTATAACATGGAGAGCACTTTTCACCTTGGGGTGTGAACTTAACCATTTGGGGACATATAATATATGATTTTGACTATAAATGGGCCAAAAAATCCAATGCAAGAATTTAGAAACTATGAAAATGAGTTATTCATGGATGTTTTCTCATATCTCCACTTTTTCCTAAGAAGGCTTACATGTGAACCGAACTATCAGAAGAGTTTGGAAAAAGTATTAACCAAACCATCAATTGGGCCATGGATATGGGTTTAATGTTCTTCAACTATCCCCTTTGTTAGGATCCCAACTCTTCTTGAGATGTTTGAAACGTTTAGTGCAAATTCCTTGTTTAGAAAGGCCACAGTGCTTCAGTGTTGGGAAGGTTTCTTATTTTTGTGATCTCAAAACCTTGTCTTATATATTACATCATGTAGTAGACCATTTAATATCTCCTATGACTAGGATTTGAGATCCCAAAACCACATAGATTTCTTGAAACCTTTAGCAGAAGTTGATCCTTCATTAATGCACACACACTCATTTTCCCCAAAAAGCATCTAGAGATAAAGTTTTCCCAAAACCATTCCAAAGATTGTAAAATATCTTCTAAACCACACTGTCATGGGAAAAAATCTGATACCTTTCCATTGACTACAATATGGGCTCTTTAAATGTTCAGAGGCTCCTGAAACCTTTCCTAGAAGTCGTTATTTTAAAAGTGGCAATTTCAGAAATTTGGACCAATTTGAAAAATTTGACTGAAAGAGGTAAAAATTTCAATAGGGTTATCTGGTAAAATGTGGTAACATTTTAAAAAAACTTGTCTTGGGTTGGACACTAATAAAAATGATGCAATTACGAAAACTAGAATCTCATGAATCTAAGTTGACCAGTGCCTTATCCATTGGGTGTTAGATCCTCTTATGTTATACTAAAGGAAAAAATTATTATTTGTTGAATGTAGTTTATTAAAAACCCACACAAAATAAGAAGGAAACACACATGAAAGTAAAAAATGCACATAACACACAAAAATAAATGGAAACACACAACAACAACAACAAAAAAAAACCTAAATCACCTATGGTACATATAGGGGACAACCTGCTTTTAGTACTTGCACAAAATTCTAAAGGTTTGTTTATCTAGGTACGATAGATAGGAGATGTCTCTGCATATATATCTAATCTGGAATTGTCCTAGCCATAATGAGTAAAACTTCCCATGAATTCCTTTTGGTTGTCTTCATTTTTCCCACAGTAGGACTAGATCTCCGATCTGGAATTTTTTTGGTTGATCATTCTTGTTGATGATAGTTTATACCTTCAAGTAATGTTCTTTGATACGATCTTCCACTGTAAATTTGTTTTCACAAAGCTTCTCAAGGTACAAAATTCTCTTATCTAGGGGCCTTGAAATTGACTATCTTCAACTACTCTTACCAACTACCACACAGGTAATTCAACTAATATGGGTGTCTTTGCATAAACACCATATAATAATTTAAAAGGAGACATACCTATGGCTTTCTTCTAAGTGATCTGATCAGCCCATAACATGTCATAAAGCTTCTTTTTCTAGTTTCTCTTACTTTGGTCAACTAGCTTATGAATGATGGTTACACTATTCTTGTTTCTATATTCTGATTTCCCATTTCCCTGGGGGTAGTAATCGCATGTATGAGATAAAGAAATTCCATATACATCTAGAAAAATTCAATAAGCTCCACAAAAGAGAAGTAGGTGACATTGCCAACAACAATCTTCTATGGTACACCAAAATGGACTATGATATACTCTTTGAGAAAGTTACAAACCATTTATGTGTTGGAATTCTTAGTTGGGATAACCTCCATCCACTTGGTGAAATAATCCATAGCCATGAGAACATAAGAGTGACCTGCACTTGAATGAGGATTGAGAGCTCATACAAAGTCTAGGCTCCACTGTTGGAAAGATTCTTTAATCACCACGGGCCGAAGTGGAAGTGCAACAACCCGCGGCTTGCCTACATATTTTTGACATAGTTAGCATTTAGCTACCCATTTTTTATCATCTTGGAAAAAATTAAGCTAATAGTATCTCCCTCTTATGATCTTATTATCCATTACCATAGATAAAAATTTCCCTCTACAAGCTTGATCATAGTAAGATTTTAGTAGTTTCTCTTGTTATTATTTATCTACGCACTGTAAGAAACAACCATTCAATCCTATGTTATAAAGCACATGATTCCATAATACATACCTTATTGCTCAAATTTTGAGAGTTCTTCACTACTTTTCATTGAGGTGGGGTGGAAAATCACCATATGTAAAGAAATGGATGATATCTGAATACCACTCTGAAGTAGTACTAATGAGGAGCATTATAGGAAACTTATGATATGTCACACCATCTTGAGGGTCTGATCCAGTATCCATGTCAAATTTTATGTTGTTCTCAACTATCATTTGACATAAGCCTCTCCCTCATACCAACTTTGTGGGTTGTATCTCAAGGTCATATTCTTGAACTTTCAAAAGCCAATTCCCTCTCTTGGAGACAAATTCCTGTTGAGTGAGAATACTCTTCACTCCAGAGTTAAGAACGAACATAATCACATGAGATTTCAAGATATAGAACCTGAAATTATTCACTACCTTGATCTCTGAGAAAACATGTTTCTCCATGGTTGAATATCTCATCTTGTGCTTCTTTAATGGGAAAATCATGAAGACAATGGGAGATTCAAAGACTTCATTTTTCTGTACCATAATACCTGAGAGAGTGTGTTCAGAAGTATTAGGACTGAGTTTAGAATTAATGTAACAAATAATATTGAATAAAAATTATAATAGACGTGTGAAATAAACATATTTACACAGAAGCACTAGATTTAACGTGGAAAACCCCAATGGGGTAAAAAACTACGGATAAAGAATTTTCCATATAAGAGAAACTTTTATACAGTCCAGTAACTCCTTTCCTCACTTCTGCTCCATGTTTTTACGCGGTGTGAATTCATATCACCTGATTATGGCCCTTGACCATATTTATATAACCCTAAGGATTATGAACATATAAGTGAGGAGGCGTACCCCCAATTTAAATAAATAAATTTAATTAAAAATCAATTAACCATAAACTCATAGTTTATATTAAATAATTCAGAATATAAATAGTCTAAATTATTTAATTATAAACTAAGGTTTATAACAACACTTAATATTATGTTCTAACACTCCCCCTTAATATTAAGTGGGGAACCATATGCCAATATTACCTGTTTGTACAACATGATTTAGACATCCATAAACCATTAGTGAAGGTTTAGGCTAGCATATCACTTTTGAAGGATTTATAACACCTTCATCATGCTCAACTTACCTTTTGGTACAAAAGGATTTTGAATCCATAAATCAAAAGTATGATTTAAGATAAACATGATTTATGAGACTACATCCCACAGTTTCTCATAAGTTTTTTCTTAAAGTTACATCTCTAGGATACTATTATAACACAAGGAACTCCTTTACAAATAGATGCAACACACTGGACTGTACACCATAAAATTTATCAATTTACAAAGATAATAAATATCTATTTACAATGCTTTATACCAGAGCAAAAGTATAGAGGAGGAGTCATCAACCGGCCAACCATTAGGAGGTGACATTGAAATGCACAATCTCCCTCAATGGAAACTCTGAAAGGCCAAGCATTGCATGAAACTTGTAGAACTGTACAGCACACAATGGCTTTGTAAACATGTTTGCAACTTGATCTTTAGTTGGGCAGTACTGAAGATCTATATCACCATAGAGAACCTTCTCTTGGATAAAGTGCATATGTATCTTGATATGATTTATCCTTTGATGCTAAACTGAATTTTCAGCAAGAGAAATGCAACTCTGGCTATCACATAAAAGAGGAGTACTTCCTTTAGCTTCCATGTGAGTCTCTTCCAACGGTCACTTCAACCACATGGCTTATTTCGCTGCTTCCATTACACTTCTATATTCTACCTCAGTAGAAGAAATTGAGACCATTGGTTTCTTTTTACTGCTCAAAGTAAAGGAACCTGGACCAAAATTGAACACATATCTAGGTGTAGACTTACGATCTATCACATCACCAACATGGTCAGAATCACAATAACCATATAAATATGCATTGTTAGAATAAGTATAATGTAAACCAAAATTAATTGTGCCTTTAATATAACACAATATTCTTTTGGCTAACTTCCAGTGATCCTGATAAGGCTCCTGCATAAACCTTGAAGTAATCCCTACTACATAAGTAATGTCAGGTCTAGTAATAGTTAGATAAATCAACCTACGTACATGCCTGTACAAAGTAGGATTATTTTTTTTCACATGCAAGTTTAGGATCAAGTTTACATCCAACTTCTATAGAAATAGCATTAGGTTTACAATCAATCATATTAAACCTTTAAAGAAAATTAGTGGCATATTGTGATTGAGATACAACAATAGAATTTTTATCTTGAAATATAGCTATGCCTAAGAAATGATGCAATAATCCTAAGTCACTCATCACAAAGTATTGCATTAATTTAGCTTTAATTTTCATAATTAAACTATTAGAATTACTAGTGATAAGTAAATCATCAACATATAATATAATGATAATGATACCATTTTCTTCAATTTTAACAAATAAATCATTATCAGAAGTATAGTTAGAGAAACCAACTTCATTGAAAAAAATGTTAATCTTTGCATACCAAGCTCTAGGAGCTTGTTTTAAACCATATAAAGATTTTTTCAATTTACAAACATACATTTCCTTACCTGGTTCTTCAAAGCCTTTAGGTTGGGTCATATACATTTCTTTTTTTAAGTCACCATTTAGAAAAACATTTTTGACATCCATTTGATGGATTTCTCAACCATATTGAGCAGCTAAGGCAATCATAATCCTTACTGTGCTCATTTTTCCTGCTGGTGTCTAGGTTTCAACGTAGTCAATATCAGGTTTTTGAGAAAACCATTGAGCTCCTAATCTAGCTTTGAATTTATTGACACAACCATCAAATTTATATTTAATTTTGTATAGCCATCTAGATCCATCTATAATTTGTTTTTTAGGAGGGACTAAATCCCAAGTTTGATTTTTAATCAAGGCAATATGTTCAACTTTCATTGCATTTATCCATCTTTTGTCAGAAGAAGCTTCTTCGAAATATTGGGGTTCAGGAACATACAATGTCATCAAGACATGGTATGTATGTTGAATTCTTGTCATTTTCTGAAGGTTTTCATGATTAAAGTTTTGAATAATAGACTCAACCCATCTATGTATTTTGGTTATAGAGGAAACATGTACTACCTCTTTTAAACTATAGATTCATTACTAACTTCATCGCACACATCATTTTCATTGTTATTTTCATAAATTTCATTTTCATTTTTATTATAATCATCATGGATAATAGAAACAAAAGATGAAGAAGATGAACAAAAATATTTTTCTAAAACTTTTACATTCTTGTCTTCTATAACTTATCTTTTTGAAGGATCGAAGATTCTAAGACCTTTAGTTTTGACATTCTATCCTATGAAGATACAATAAAAATAGGTTTGATTAAGCTTCTCCCGTTTTGATTTCGAAATGAAGAGAAAAGCAGGGCTACCAAAGATTCTCAAATGAGACACACTTGGTTTTTTATTTGACCACTTTTCTAGAGGAGTGGAATTAACTAAGGCTTTAGTGGGTACTCTATTCAAGATATGAACAACACTGTTCATTGCTTTAACCTAGATGAATTTAGGAGCTTGTGTTGAATGCATCATAGTTAAATTAAAATTAGATTTGATCATTACACTCTCTAAGGTCAAATAGGATATCGGATCTGAAATTCATTTGCCTAGGGGCACTACTGTCCAATATCCACTCATTTTCCTTTACAGTGACAAAGGTGACATACAAAGCAATTACATTGGATTTTTGGTTATTTTTTTTATTCTTATTTTGGTTTTAATTTTGATCTAATTTGTTGCCCTTTTGGTTTCTGAAATTTTACTTATTATTTTTAAATTTACAATCTTCTTTCTTATGGCCAAAATTTCCATAGTAATGACATTTACCATCAAAGCTAACTCTTAAATTTCTTGGTTTATTGTCTTTACTAGGAGATTTAAAGGTTGATTTTTGATTTTTTGTTGAATCTATAAGGTTTACTTTTTGATTTTTGAATGAGAAGTTCCTGAGTGACATTCTCTTTAGAATCAAAATTTGTCATTACTTGTTCTTCCTAAATCAGGAGAGCACTAAGGGTTTGTAAATCTGGAATGTCTTGTTCTATTTGACATTTCAAATTCAAAATTGAAATGAAATTTGTAAAATTTTCATGAATATTTAACTGAATATAATGAAATAAAGTAATTTATCTTGAATTAAGTTACAACTACACTCATCTAACTGAGACTTAATATTTTTATTTTTTGCAAAATAATTAATTATTTTTCGCCAAATAATTAATTATTTTTCATCTCCCTTCATGGGAGTTGTCATAAGTTCTAAAATCAATTTTAATGATTTTTGATAAACGTGTACTTTCGTGCATCGATTCTAATTAAGTCCAAGCCTCACTCAGAATTTCTTGATTAACGATATGAAGGAGAAAATCATCTTGTATGCTTCAAAAAATGATGGACATCACTTCCTGCACTTTTTTTTGATATGCAACAACATTGTCTGCAGTTGCTTGTCTTCTAGTAGGAGCCTTCTTAGTTCGGTTTACAATTGCCCATAGTTTACAAGCCATGAATTCTGCCTTCAATCGAATTTTCCAAATACTGTAATTATTCCCATTCAACATCTGATATTTATCAATTGTAAATTAATTAGAACCCATTTTCCTATAAATAAATATAAATAAATAAGAATAATGAGGATTAAAAAATCAAGGTTAACAAGGATCCCCCTATCATTTTTTTAAGCCTCGTAATCAAAATTCAATGAATTTATGTCGAAAAAAGGATCCTGTCAAACATGCAATCTACACAAAGATGTATTAGATTGGAAATTAATAATATTCAATCGAAATGTGAGTGGTTTTTTTTATTTTACATATAAATGACAACGATGACAAATTTGTCGTCATGTCATAAAAATATACTATTTTTGGATTAAAAATCTATCTAATTAAACTAAATTTCTCACCTTTTTAAAATAACAAAGAAGAAGTTAAATTAAATTTAATTAAACTACGAAACGACAGAAAAAAAGGTTTAGCATACAAAAAATTTTGTGGAGCATTGCTCCTATAAAGATGATATATCTTAATTAACTCGACTGAGTTGGTGAAACCAACTCAGTGAGTTGAGATGCTAATTTATATACCAACTTATCCATTTGAACCACACAACTATTAACCATTTAACCCAGTAAGCCAAATTTTATATGTAAAGCGAGCTAGGAGTCGAGCTCCTCATTATATTGCCAAGAATGAGCCCACCGCACTGAGTTTAGTCATTGATCAATGACGAGTTGAGCCAAGTTAGAGCCTTGTTGGATCTTCAAACAAAATGCAATTGGTATGACCAAAGTCACAACCTAGACGACACAATATTATTTATTTAAGCTCTGAACAAACCTACTTTCCCATCGATGTGGGATAAAACATTTAAAATAAAAAATAAAAAATATGGGATAAAACATTTAAAATAAAAAATAAAAAATACACATAGGCCTATGTAAAGGGAGAAGGGTGGTCGGCCCTGAAAGAGGGTTTAAAACCCATAAGCAAGGATCATGAGGGATGATGTGCACATCAATGGACGTGTGAATGACAACATGAAGAGATATTGGAGGAGCGAGCATCAACCGAATGTGCATGCAAATATTTGAAACACGGGCAGAACCTGGTTAAGCCATAAAACTCTCCTCTATCTCATAGATCAAATGGGGTGTACATATAGGAGGTGCTGAGTAATCCCCAGTGCTACAATCATGACAACTCAAGTAGAGAGGGGGAGTTACATTCCCAGAATAGAAGTGTAACTCCCAATGACGCATATGACGCATTGATGCATTGGTGCATAAGAGAATCTCATAATGACTCCTAAATGACACATGGACCTATGATCTCACCTAAGTGAGATGAATCACCTAATGATGTGGAAAATAACACACACCAACACCCCCCTTCATTGTAACTTAGGATGAGGTGGCAAGTTAGAAATGAGAAATGGGTCCCGGCACAAAGTTTGATGAGGTACCCACGTATAAGAAAAAGGTCCCAAACAGTGAAGGAAAACCCAGTGGGAAAACATCCACTATAAGAGAAAAAAACACTCTCTAATCTAAGAAAGATGCCAAATATGGGTCCTAGCTCTAGGTGAGTTTGAAAAGGTACACATGTACAAAGAGGTAATCTCTCAGAAAGAAGAAGAAGAGAGAAGAAGAGGGAGACGAGAGGAATGCAAAAAGATGCCATGGACGGATCTGAACTTTGTAGCTCTAGGAAGTCTCCCAGAAGAATGTCGATGACGAGATCCTCTGCCTCTGGACTGAAGAAGAGCCACCCACAATGAACTGTGCACCTGCCCTTAGGAAGGACAAAAATGATGTGTTGAAAGTCTTCCCACTCCGTAAAGGAAACCGAAGGCAGTAGCACGAAGAACTCTGAGTCTAGTGCACGGAAGTGTGACATAGGTCTAGTGAGTGAGTGCCAAGGAACCAAAAGATAATGCCACGTGTGTAGAACTGTTAGAGTGTGAAGAGTGAACACCTGTAGAAAGAATGTCCACGTGATGTGAAGGGAACAAAACATCCTCCATAACAGAAAAGGGATCCACAACTGAGGGTGGATCAATGAAGGTCTATGGAAATGTGGAAGTGACATGATTCCCGGAAGGGGAACTCCCAACAACAGAGATGATGAACTCCTCTGAAACACCTGTAGATGGATGTGGAACTTGCAGTGCATCACAAGTAGACTCTACGAAAAGATGATTAAGGTCAGGTAGATACTCATCCCAATGAGGGGGCTCAACAAACAGAAGAGCGATGTTAGATAGGTATGAGTCATCCAATGAAGGTAGAGGAGTGGAAGGGGCCTCGCACACTGGAAGTGGAAAGGAGGTGGGTGTGATGACTGTATAATAATAAATAGGAGACTGCTTGATATCTGATGAGATGTGAGGGATGAGAACACTCTCTGGAATAGTGAGAGGAACAGGAGAAGAGTCCTCTGTAGTACTCTCAACATTAGAAATGGGTGCACAATCCTTGTCATCAGAAGTAGAACGAAGCGAGTCTATGTTAGTGGAATTGTCATCATATGAAGAAGAGGAGACAACTAAATCAGCAACAGCAACAACAACTGCTGTATGTGAAGGGTCTCCATAGAGGGACTAAAGAATGCTCCAAACACGGTGAGGTGGATTTAAGTCTGCCACGTGAAACCAGAGAGATCGAGAGACATGCATCATCATGTGACCAAAGACATGGTCACAAGTGTCAAGAAGTTCCTCTAGATGATGATGATTAACGGGTGTAGGAATTGGCCCAAGCAAGAAGGGTAAAAGACCCTCGTGGGCGAAGTAACGTTCCATGAAAGCACGCCAAGATGAATAGTTCCCTCTCCCGGTGAGAAGTGGAAGAGGATGTAAGGTGATCCTATGACACTCAAGTCTGGAAATAACACTCTCCATGATGAAAAATGCAAGATGCACAAAAGCAAAACGTCGGACTCGATCGATAATGCGTTTGCATGTGAAAGCCCAAGAGTACAATCAACCCCCCAGAATGTGGAACTTTATAAATTAGTGCATTTACAAAATTGATAATCCCATCATGTAGAATGTGAGAAAAACATGTAACTTTGACTAAATAAGTGTTCAGATCCGAGCAACGAGTCAAAAGTTATAGCACAAAACAATTCCCACAACTGATGAGAAAAAGTAGTAAATGCTGCCAACGCATTAAAAAAGTACACGAGATGGGTGCAAAGGGTATTGTGTGGGTACCCATTGGAAACAACATGAAATTTTAGGTAGGGTTTGTTTTGACTGTGAGGGGGGATCAGCCTCCTGCCAACCCCGAACCTCGCCCTCCGTCTTCGACGCTCGAAGGAAGAATGAGCAATACAAGCCAAAAACCCAAATTTTAAAATGTTACAATGCCAAATGAATTTTTAATTTTTTAACACCTTAAAACATTAAAAAAAAGGTGGATAAGGAAGGGGGACCCACATTGAAAAGCCAAGGCTGTTCAAATGCCATGCTGAGCTATTGAAGTTGCAGCAAATGGAGATCTGCCAGCAAGAAGAGGGTTGACTGTGGACCGAGCCAAGATGAAGAGTCAGTTTGGAGGCTGAGTTGTTGGTGTCCACGTGGTGTAAGGAGATATTGTGTAAATCTCCAATCAAGACACGTGTGACTGTAACCGGTCTGGGTTAAACTCAGCAAGCAAAAACGTTTTCAAATGGCATAATGCAAAACGTTTTTCAATGCAGAATACAAAAAACATTTTTCACTGCAAAAAAAATGCAAGTCTGGATTGTTGAAACCACCAAAAAAATAGGTCCACGTGTAGTGTGAGGTGAGTACAACAATCAAGTGGGAGGATGCAAGTTGTTTGACCAAGTTGGAGCTGGAGTGGTGGAGCTGCAGATTTGAAACGGTTGGCGAGTGGGGTGTTGAAATGGCCAAACAGAGAACCACGAGCCAACTTCTAATGCGCAGACCCAACACGAAGAGCTAAGGCATTGTGAGAAGAGTTTAAGTCGGTCACAGTCCACCACAGAGGGAAATACGAGTTGAAACAGGGTTACCACGGATAGTACAGGAGACAGAGCACCACGCAGGTCCACGTGTAGTGTGAGGTGAGTACAACAATCAAGTGGGAGGATGCAAGTTGTTTGACCAAGTTGGAGCTGGAGTGGTGGAGCTGCAGATTTGAAACGGTTGGCGAGTGGGGTGTTGAAATGGCCAAACAGAGAACCACGAGCCAACTTCTAATGCGCAGACCCAACACGAAGAGCTAAGGCATTGTGAGAAGAGTTTAAGTCGGTCACAGTCCACCACAGAGGGAAATACAAGTTGAAACAGGGTTACCACGGATAGTACAGGAGACAGAGCACCACGCAGAACCGAGAAAACAATTGGGAGCAACCAAAAAATGAACTTACTTTTAATGTTTTGTCTAACAATGCATCCACATTTGAGAAAAGGATGAGGAAACGTCTAGCACACAACATAATAAAAATGCCAACAACGAGCATATAATAAACCAAGAATGTATGCAGAGATCCTATGGGTTGGAAGAATAGGTAAAGGCCGTGGGAAAGAACCAATCATTGCTAGTCTGAGTGCCATGAGCAACACAATCGCAACAAATAATGAATCAGGAATACCCACTAAAAAATCATTACTGCAACATCAAGGCCACGCGGAAGAAGCAATCACGAACACAACAATGGATAATGCAAACCCGATACACAACAACACGGTAACCTCTTAAGACCGCATGTAAAAGCTGTAAAACCACGAACACCCCAAAACACCCACAAACAACCCGAACGGAGGTATAAATGCCCAAATCAATGCATTGAAGCACATAACGGAATATCCATTACGACACACGCAATGAGATCTGGATATCACGTCAGAAGCTGGAAAACACGAGCATCACCGAAGAGTGCACGGATCCACAAGATCCACTCTGATACCATGAAAGAGGGTTTAAACCCACAAGCGAGGATCACGAGGGACGAAGTGCACATCAACGAACGTGTGAATGACAGTGTGAAGAGATCTCGGGAGGAGCGAGCATCGACCAAATGTGCAAATAAAGATTTGAAACATGGACAGAACTTGGTTAAGCCATAAAACTCTCCTCTATCTCAAAGATCAAATGGGGTGTACATATAGGAGGTGCTGAGTAACCCCCAGTGCTGCAATCATGACAACTCGAGTAGAGAGGGGGAGTTACATTCCCAGAATAGAAGTGTAACTCCCAATGACGCATATGACACACTGATGCGTAAGAGAATATTATAATGACCCCTAAATGACACATGGACCTACGATCTCACCTAAGTGAGATGACTCACCTAATGATGTGGAAAATAACACACACAAACAGGCCCAAAGATAACTAGTTCACCACGTGGCCAGATGGGAGTGGGGCGGGCTGTGCACGACCAATTTTTACCAAGTGGCAAGTAGAGGCAAGGGTGAAAAAAGAAGGGGGTCTTACATGAGTATAATTTTATGGTATTTAAGCTAAGAAACCAAACCAACCATTTTCTAACATACAATAGCCAAGTGCCCATGTTCAAAGCATGGAGATGGTCCTTAAATTAAAAAGAGGTTTTAAAAGATTTTAAACCTTAATTTTTTTAATATAGTTTAAAACTATATATTAGTTGATATATTATAGCATGGGTCCCATAGGATAGAATTTAATATTAGATTTTTTTAAAATAACAAATCTCAAGACTATAGTTTGAGAAAGGGTCCCGATACATAGATTTTAGGGTATATAAAAACAGTTATATAAACTATAGTTTTTGAAAAATTATTTGAAATTTAATTAATTTAAGGGGCCTCCAAAGGAGACATACTCAAATATTTTTGAATTCCAAAATGTTTTTACCAGGGTTTTATCAACTTTACCAGGGAACATTGATAAATGCTAAACCAAAATAAAAAATCCATTTCCTATTCTTGTGGAATTTGTCTCCTTGCTTCTCTATAGCCTTTCTTTTTACTTGAAATTTTATCCTTGAAAATGTTTATATGCACACATTTGAAACTATAGAAAAAATAAAAAATATTTAAATAACCCTTACATGTTCCTGGTATTCACACAAGATTTCACATGCGAAGGTAAGTATCCAAAGTCCCCTTTCACCTGTGCACACACCAATATTAAAAAATATGTCTCGGAGGGACGAGGGGATTAAATAAATATCAATAATTAACCAACCAACCACCCAGTCATCATGTGTCTATTGATTAATTAATTTAATAAACATTACCAAACCACTCTGATACCATATTAGGATCGAGTTTAGAATTGATGTAACAAATAATATTAAATAAACATGTGAAATAAACATATTTACATAGAAACACCAAATTTAATGTGGAAAACCACAGATAAAGAATTTTCCATATAAGAGAAACTTTTACATAGTTCAGTAATTCCTTTCCTGACTTCTGCTCCATGTTTTTACCTAGTGTGAATTCAAATCACCCAATTATGACCCATGGCCATATTTATATAATCCCAAGGGTTATGAACATATAAGTGACGGGGAATACCCCCTGGTTTAAATAAATCGATCTAATTAAAAATAAATTAACCATAAACTCATAGTTTATATTAAATAATTCAAAATATAAATATTCTAAATTATTTAATTATAAACTAAGGTTTATAACAACACTTAATATTATGTTCTAACAGGAAGCATAAAAGTATATGATGAGATCTTTGTTAAAATAAAGGCTTATTAGTGTAACGGATTTAACAATGGATTTATTGATATCCTCAAAGGTATTCTTACATTCTTTTCTCTACTTGAAGCTTTCTTGATGCTTCATCAAATTTGTGATGTGTTTAGTCAGTTTAGTAAAATAAAGGACAAAGTTATGGAGGAAATTAAATTTACCAAAGAAATAATGAACTCCATACTTACTCATTGAAAATGAGAGTTTTTGAATGAATTAAACTCTTTTAGGATGGATCTCAGTGCCTTCTTTGTCTACAATATGTCCAAGAATTTTTCCTTGTATTACTAAAAAAATTGACTTCTTAGGGTTGAGTGATATACCATGTGCTCTACACTAGATCAAGACTTGTTCAAGGTGTTGCAAGTGATCACCTTGCTTCTTATAGTATACTATGAGGTCATTAAGGTACATCAAAGTGCATTTATTATTCAAGTATTTAAATGCTAAGTCCACAGCTCTTTGAAAAATGGCCCCTATATTGATAAGACCAAATGGCATACACTTGTATGCAAATGTTCCCCATGGAGTTGTGAATGCATTCTTGTGCTGATATTATTTTGCTAAATAATTATGATTATATCCAGAGAAGCCATATAGCATAGAAAAAATCTCTGAACCATTGACTACTTGAAGAAACTGATCCATGATGGGAAGTGGGTAATTTTCCTTCATCGAAGACTAATTTAAATTTCTGAAGTCAATATAAATCCTTATTTCACCATTCTTCTTAAAAAATGGAACTGTATTTTCCACCCAGGTGGAATGGTTTATGGTGAAGATGATTCTAGAATTCAACATCTTGAGCATTTCTTCCCAAATTGTTCTAGCTATGTTAGGATTGTATTGCCTCTAATTTTTTCTCAAAGGCTTCACCTCCAGTTTAAGAGGTATAGAATGTTGCATCTCCTTGTGTTTAAATGACTTCAATTCATCATGTGAATATGCCAAGGCATCATAATATTTCTTCAAAAGTGAGACGAAGCTTCTCCAGTCCTCTGGAGAGAAAAATTTACCTATGTTTACCAGCCTTGGCTATTCTTTTGTTCTTATGTTGACTTTCTCAAAATAAACAGAGCTGCATGGAGAGTCTTTAGATTTATCTTGTACAAAATTATCATGCTTATTAAAGAGTTCTTCAAGAGAAACTGACCCTTTTGGAATCTTATTACCTTTTAGCTTGATCACGCCTTCTGAATAAACTTCTTCAATTTCACTTTTGTCTTTATCCGCACTCGATTCCCATTATGGAGAATTGTTTCCTTCATATAAAAGGTTATTGAAATTATTTCTTTGCTATAAGAATGATATAATATGGTCATCATCATTGAATACTTGCTAGTTATCAGGATTATCATGAATGTTGGGATTGAAAATCATCTCAAGAAAGAATTTTGGCATATCAAGTAAAAGATGAGGAGTCATCATAGAATCTGAGACAACAAGAGAGTCCTTTTCATTATGTTCTCGAGGGAGAACTTGAATGGAGAAAGCTTCAAAGGCTTCCATATAGCCCTAAACTCTATTCCTATAGTGTTTGGGATTCAAATTCTTTTCTTGGTACCGATTCTTTACTTGTTTTACAATTATGTCATCAAATACATGGAATTTCAATTTCTTGATTCCCATGGCTTCAACAGTGCTCATACCAAGTAGAAGGGATTCATATTCCGCTATGTTGTTCATGTTTTCAAACTGAAATTTGTATGTAAAGGGAAGAACTATACATGAAGGGGAAATAAACACAACATCTACACTAAAACCTGAGTGAGAGTGAATTTCATCAAACTCTGAAGTCAACAATTCATCTTCATCTTCCTCCATTACAATAGGAAGTTCTTCATCTTTATTATATGTCATGAAGTAGTTATCATGTTTGTTGTATTGGTATAGAATATACACTCTTGGGTTATCCAAATTCTGAATGATGCACTTAATTTTTGTCATAGGTATTATTTTCTTCATTTGACCTTTGATTGAAATAGTTGCATATGACCAATCCATCTAAATTTCACTTCCTACATCATGGAAATTTTTTTTACTCAACAAAATTTCGTAAGAGAGTAGAATGTCAACTACCAATATCAAAAATTTATTGTTTGGAAAATCATTGAAGGCTACTTGAGCATCTTTGATCCACACAACAAGAGGAAATTCTTTCTGTTGGCTAGTTTTCAGCACTCCCTGTGGGATTCGTGACATGGACTAACCACATCCCATGTATTCATTAACTCCGGTGATTGTATCGAAGACTAACACTCATGGGTTTTGGTCCAATGGCAATCTTGATCCTAACAAATGGTATCAGAGCAAGGGGTCATAGGTTTGAATCCCCTCAGGTAATGCTGAGGGGGGGTTTGTTGGCTAGTTGTCAATGTTCCCCCGTGGGATTCATGACATGGACTAACTGCCTTCCGTGTATGCATTAAATTTGTCGATTATATCAGAGACTAACACTCATGGGTTTTGGTCAAACAAAAATCATGATCCCAACACTTTCATCTCCATAGAGTAAGAACGAGCATGATCTCATGTCAAAGTGAGACCAAGAGCATTTGCAACTTTAATAGACATCACATTGCTAGAGGCCCCCAAAATTAATTATGTAGTTATTCAACTAATAACCTATAATTAGTAAAGATAGATATAATGGATCAACCTTACCTACGGTGGATGAAATTAAAGAAAGAATATTCTATGGTGGGAATGAGGTAGGAGTTGGTAGTAATCCTTTCAAAGTATGTGAAATGGGATTAGGCTTTGGGAATACTATTTTTAATAAACTTAATTACCTTTTCAAAATTTTCAGGATGGGTTTTGCAAGTACTCTAATTATGAAATTTGTACTTTAGATATTTTCACATGGTCAATGATATCAAACAAGGTGGACACAAACATTTCAGGGGTCATAGATGTCTTGGCAGAAGTAACAAAGACTACTTTTGGTGTAGAGACTGTCTTAGGAAAAGTAACTGTATATTTGGAAGGAGTAGCAGATGTTTTGTTAGGATGTGAAGGAAGATGAATACTTGGAGAAGATGATGTTCTTCCTAGATGTGATAAGATCAAGTTTCATTTTGGCAGAATCAATGGAAGGATTCAATAGATATCCCCTATTTATTATCTTGTTTTGTAGAGTGGTCATAGGAGGATCTATAAAATTCTTGGTTTTGGGGGCAGTAGAAGACTTTTCTTTTTGTGGTTGTGAATATGTAAACACCACAGATGATTATCTTATCATGTTATCTACATATTCTTATTCATCTGATGAGTATTCAAAATAGCCAATCTCAACATCATTTACCTCCTCAATCTCTAAGAAATTCCTCTTCTTCTTCTTCCTATTTTGGTTTAAAAATTTCTTCTTCATCATCCTCTTATGCTTTACAAGATGCATTGACAGGAGCAATTTCTAAGTCCATTCTATGAGGTGCACCAATGATCCTTCTCTTTATTTTTAAATTTCTTCCTTAGTGAATCTTTATATGTGGTGCTCTGGTCAAGATACCTTTTGAGAGCAACCAAGTCATTTGATAATTTTTGCACTAAAGGGTTTTGTGGTTCCTGAAGTGGAACTTTTAGCTTTATCTTTGTTTTGAACATTTACTAATTTTACCTAACATTACAAGGTCATATTCTACATCTAATGCAAGTTATTGGGCCTCATATAAGGTATTGGGTTGATATATCTTTAGAATGAATCCAACTTCTGGTAATTAAGCATTCGTGAAGAAACTCAATCGATGTTCTTCAGTAGGTCCTGCAACTTCAGGGATTTTATAAAGTAACATGTTGAATTTATAAACAAAATATCTCATAGCCTTATTTGGTTCCTTCTTCAACTAAGACCATTGTGTGATCAAAGCATGAGTGTATTCTTTTAGTTTGAATCTAGCCTTGAATTTAGTCTTCATCTGTGCCCAATTAGTGAATGATCTTCTAGGTAGGTGGTAGAACTAATCCGAAATGATATATTGCAATAATTACATGAAAAAAGTAGACCGACACATCCTCATGTTTTACTCCTAACAAACCATAGGCTATGATAAATGTAAGTATGTGTTCATCTACATGTTGTTTTCCATGCCCTGTAAACTTACGGATTTTTTTTTCTTGATCCTCAAGAAACTCATGAAGTGGAGGAGGTTAGAGCCAACGTACATGTCTTCTATCCCCATGGTACACTGTGTAACCAATTTCTTCCTCCTCATCCTCTTCTTCTTCTTCTCCTGGAGGAATAATATCTAGTGTAGTTGCAACTAGGCCTCTCGGAGGATCTTCACGAGGAAAATTAGGGTTAAATTTGGGGAAGAATTCTTGATAATTTATCTTGTTGTATGAACAAAAGGGAGTTTGAAATATGCTTGTTATTGTTCTTCAAATGTAGGATTGATAAAACCACATACTTGATCAAATCTAGTGTATCTTCTTTTTGCCAACTTGTAAAGGGTTTTTTAATGAGGAATATGAAATTTTATAGCCATGAATTTGAAAAGACACAACGAAATATGAAGGGTTTCTTGCAAAAATCAGTAGTGGGCTTTCAAGAAATGAATTTAATATTTTTTGAGTTTTCTATTTTATGATTTGAATGGAATTTTTTGGATCATATAGGGTGTATAATATTAAAATCCACCCCACAGTGGGTGCCAAAAATTGCTAGTAAAATATTTTTTCAAGGGAAAATATGGGGTTATCCGCCAATGCTCTAGGACTAAGTCCCTCCTCTTGAGAATGGGGAGGCTCCCATTCATTGAAAGCTAGACATACTATACACTAATTCTATTCTCTAGATTGTCAAGGATTGGGGATCATACATGAACACTCCACTGAACCTATGGAAACATTTTATGGAGGAAAGGAGTGTGAGGTATGAGTAAGAGAAGGGAAATGAAGAAAGGGGTTTCAGGTAATAAATATAAATGCTAAGTTTATTAACCACAAAACCATAAGTATTTCCAAATTCAATGAGAAGATACCAATATGTAAAGAAAGATGAAAAACACAATCAACACAAATTTTAACTACATTATATTCATCAAAATATTCATTCTTTCCATAGTTGTGTAGGATTACAAATCTCTATTAGAGTAGGAGTTAAGGAAGAGAGGAATACATTAAACAAGAAATAAAAGAAATACATCTTACTATAGGAGGATAAAAAACTCATCCTTACAATAGAGAGAAGGCTTGAATATATATCCCAAAAACCTATGACTCTTTACATTCCTATATGATTGTTCACCTTCCTTTCCAGAATAAGACACTTTTCCTTATTTTAAGAAAAGTACTTTTACAAAAGTGGAAAGGGAGTGATTTAAGTTACTTTTTGAAAAAGTATTTTTCCCAATGAAGAATTAGAAAATTTTTAAGTTGATATTGGGAAAATATGAATACTACATGAAAGAACGAGAGGGAGAAAGAGAGAATAAGGAGTGTAGACACAAAATCACGCACTTAGGTACATTTCTCAGTCCTAAAAGCATACTAGCATTCATATGATTCCTAAGCAAGAAAAATAGTAATTGATGACTATTTTTCCCAATGAAGAATTAGAAAATTTTTAAGTTGATATTGGGAAAATATGAATACTACATGAAAGAACGAGAGGGATAAAGAGAGAATAAGGAGTGTAGACACAAAATCACGCACTTGGGTACATTTCTCAGTCCTAAAAGCATACTAGCATTCATATGGTTCCTAAGCAAGAAAAATAGTAATTGACGACTATCTTTAGCCTCTTTTATTTATTTATTATTTTCTATTTGGTCTTATACACCATACAACTTAGTCAGGATTTTACCAATTTATCTTTTATAGGCTTCAGACAATAGCGCCTAGCCAGGACAGAAGCACCAAGACGCACCTGTCCCCTATGGGCGCCCCTAACCCTTTTTTACCTTACTCGCTCCTTTTGGTCTTTTTTATCTTTTGGGCATATTTTTCACTTATGGGTCGGCATCTAATTTTCAATTACAAAATTCAAACAAGGGAATCATATGAATACATGGTTATGTGTTTAAAATAAAGGACCAAGTACTAAGCATTATTATCATCACCAAAACTTGCATTCAAAAGGCTCCTAAAACACTCAAAAGCATCCATCTAGCATCCATTCAAGGGATAAGGGCTACAAAAAATTTGCATACACTTCATAGGAAGGGGAAGTTCATTCTATTCTTTCCACACATGTTATACATTTCTACATTCTAGCTATAACCGGCTATCAAGAGCAACTTGCACAAGGGGATTCTATGGCACAATGTCTACAAAAAATCATCAGAACTACATGGAGTCTAAGATGTAGTGAAATTCAGTTGTAAGTTCACTCTCGAGGTAAATTTTGGGGACAATTTGACTCCCCATTCTACATTTTCATTTTTAGGTTTGATGTGGTTTGTGGGCTTGTGTAGGTGAACATATTGTTTGTAGGTTACATGTAACCTTGATGATCATAGTGTGAAAAAAGGTGATCAATAGATAACAATAGCGACAACCTTGTGACACAACATAAACCAGATCCTGAGCTTCTATGCAGTTACATGCACCCAAATCCGGTCATCAATGCGTAGGCACCCCTGTCTTGTCGTGGTCGTCCATACTAGCCTTGTTCGTGAGTTGCAGAATTTATAGAGATCAATTACGATGTTGTTGACATCCTGTTCATCAATTCTCCATACCCAAATCAGTTCCAGATTATGCGGAAACCAACTAAGTCTTCTTATCTCTATCTCTTACTTAGGGTTTCATATTTTAAATCTTAGTTGGCTTGTGTCATTTTTATATTTCAATATTTATATGTCATTTATTTTAGTATTGATTTTGAAATATCTATATTTAATACGAATTACATTAAATCATTTGGTGAACCCATTACTCGAACCCAACCTTGCTTCTACGCTTTTTATCATATTTTAACATGGCTGAAATTTATCCACCCTTTACTAATGAAGACCTTCATGATCTCAAAGCTCATCTTACTGAACATCCACAAGACCTAGATCTACTTTTATTCACTACTCATGAGGAGGCCACCAATCTAGCTAAGCTTAACCCTCCCACGTCTAATACTATTTCCATTCCTATTGTAACACAACCTCCATCTTCTACCCTTCCACCTACTTCTATTGTTCCCATGTCTGTTCCTACTCCTACCAACCATTTCACTCCACCTCTCATTTACCACACTTAGAAATTATCTTCTTCTGGCACTAAGGACCTAGTTTCTTTATATCAGGAACTCCAAGTTCAAATCCATTAGCTGCAACAAGCTGCTTCATGCTCCCATCCATCTCTTGATTCATCCTTACTTCTACACACTCCTTTTGCACCTACCATTTCTTCTTATCAACTTCCTCTAAAATTCTTCACCCCTAAGCTTCCCACCTTTAATGGCCATGGTGACCCTAAAGATAATCTCTTATCTTTTCATGTGGCATGTCTCGATTATGTAGATCATCATACATTTCTAGCTAAGCTATTTCCTAGAAGTCTTTAAGATTACGCTATGCATTGGTTTTATGATCTACCTATGCATTTGATAACTTCTTTTACACATCTAGCTGATGATTTTCTTTCTCACTTTTCAATCAATATCGACACTAATGTATCTTATGCGTAACTCTCTCATATTAAACAAATATCTACTGAACATCTAGCTGACTATGTTTTGTGTTATGAGAACAATCTAGCTAAGATGACTAATGTGCTTGCTGATTTAGAATTGCAAGATAATTTTGTGCAAATACTTTTACAACCACTTCAAGAGAGTGTTATCTTTGATACCTCTCCTTCATTTGATCAATTACACCATAAGCTCAAAATGTAAGAAGTCAAAATTCTATCTACGGGAAAACTCAAATATTAAGATACTCCATCGTCTTCTAATCAATTTCAAGCTAAATCAACATTCAAGCCATCTCCTAAGACAACTGAAGCAAAGAATACTATTAATGTTGTATCTCATCCTAAAAAGTTTCAATGGAAACCTATAAAGTGCACTTTCACAAAATTACCATATGCACCTTGATTTTTATTGCCTTAACTCCTTGAAAGCAATATAAGCACTCTTCCACTGCCACTCAATCTTGATCCATCTCACCCATGTTGCCGCAATTATGAAAAAAATGCTAAATGTGACCATCATCAATGCATTGGGCATTCTACCGATCATTGTTTCAAACTCAGTAATCTCATTCAATATCTCATTGACAATAGTTCACTTGAGCTCCCTGAGCCATCTAATTTTAAGATGGTCAATGATAATAAAAAGATGAAAATATTCAATGACCCTTTTCCTAAGCATGACACAAAAGCTCTTGATTCTTCTGATAATCATACATATTGTGTTGTTCCCCCTCATTCATCAGGGCCCCTTGACTTCATTGTTGCTTCTATTGATGCATCACCACCAACCATTTCATTTTCAGATCATGATTATCATGCTACATTCACTTTTGATTCATTACACATCAACACTTCTATCGGTTCATATAATGTAAATAACACCATTATCTATCCAGCAGATCCTATTAGTGTGTGTTCAATTGTCCTTTTTATGGCTATCAAATGTCCAATATCTAATATCACATATCCAATTCCTAATTATTTTGGCTACATTAGGTTTCCCATTACAGTTGGGCATCTTACCATGCTTGTGCCATTCGTTTTGGTATCTTCAATCAAAAAGCTATGACATGCTCTTAGGTCTACCTTGGCTCCACGTCACTTAATCTATTCCCTCCATGAATCATTTATGTCTCAAGTTCATTCATAATAAACAAGTTATCATTATTAAAGGTGTTCCACCATGCACACCTTTTCATAATCCTAGTCTTGATGATATCCTTCCACCAACTACAACATCTAGGCCTCTAGGGCCTCTCAAATCTAAGGCACATTATGCACCTAGTTCTCCTATTCACACATGACCTACTTCATGACCTTGTCGTTCGCACCGATCCACTAGTCCACTTCTCCAACCTAAGTCCCCTACTTGGGAAGCCCCTTCACATAGGTGTTCACCACCTCCTTCAGCACATGGGTCTACCAAAGTAAAGAGGTGAATACGATAACCAAGTTTCTTGTATTTAGTTAACAACTCAAAAACCTCTAATGTTTTAACTTCATTCATGTCTTAATCTGATAAACCCTTCTTCCTAATTTACAATAGATGGTTAATCATATAGAATATCTCTTTATAAATAAAACAACAATCAACATATGTTACAATTATAAAATATGGAAAAGATAAATAACTTTCCTTCCATCAATGCTAATGTCATACAACCCTTTCAACATCACAAGGATTAATTTACTGGAGAAGTTATCTTCTACCTTATTAGTCAATATATTTATGTCATAGATAATAATATTTATAAATGCTTATTCTTTCTCGTTCATACAAGTAAAGTCAAATCCCATCGAGAGGTAAGGCTCTACTACCTTCAAACATGTACCCATAACTATGCATCTGACTTGCCATTAAAAACATAAGTAGATATTAATGCAAATTGATATTTGTATCGAATTCTAAGACACTATTTATTTAAAAAATAACAATCATTCATAAGAAAATAATTATCCTAACTATTTAGCTCAAGGGTATAGTTTATTTTATTTTGAGGATTAATTCATCCTCAATCCTTTAGACTGTCATGACTTCACACATGAAGATCCAAATTTACTAGATTTATCTTGAATATAGTTTAGAAGAATAACTCAGTCACCAGTTAAAAAATACATTCGTAACTTTATAATGAACACCACATAAGGGTTAGACTAATATAAGATTGTTCCAGGTCGATTAACTAAGCCATAAATCACAAATCTGGATTTAACAAATTCAACATTCCAAGGCCAATTTAGGATTGATTCAGTAAGAACCAATCTTCTTATGTGTGCATCCCTTAACAAAGCCATGCAAAATAATAAATGGTGTAACCAACCATGTAGAGGAAATAAATAACTCCCAAGCAGTACAATACGACCAAAGTGGATTTATACTCCACGCAGATTTGGTCAAGCCATTATTAACTCTTGCCTATATTTTATCATCTAGGTTGAACCAAATCAAAACAAACATTCCCCTTCTCATTCTATCAAGCAATCACAATAATTTAATCACAGGTCTCTTACAAGTTTTAAGGTGGCTAAAACCAAATCCACTTAACCACTCTCATACAAGAACAATTAAGCTTGGTATCCAATACCCAAAATAATTAGCACCCCCGGATGTTGATCAGATTTCTAGGTTGATCATACTAGCATCCAGTGTGATTGCACAACATGGAATCCTTTCTCCAAGTGTGGGACTTGCAAAAATGAGAAAGGAATCTCCAGAGAAGGCTGGTTCCTATTCCTCTGTTCAGATGCACACGAAAATGCAGAGGGTTTACTCAAAACCTAATCTAATCTTGCCAAGGAGACAGGGTAAGAAGATGCATAAAAATAAACCTAAGCTAACAGAGGTGATGCACCGAGGAATGAAGAACACCTATCTTGCCAATAAACACAAACCATTCAAATGTGATGCAAGATCATGCACAGATAACAAAATTTGCAGTGAAAGATCAGGAGGATGCAAATGAACACAGAGAGGGTTGAGAATCATCCACAGACATGCATTACTTGCTCCAAAGATCGATACAATACACTACAAAATGCCAAGAGGCAAAGTTGCATTACAGTTTTAAATGGGAGGTTTGAACTCCACAAATTCACCTGCCAAAGAGAAGAAGGGAGGGGCAAAACAAGAATGTTCAACACTTAGAAAGAAGCCCCTCCTTACAATTTATAGGAAGAATGAGAGAGGGAAGAGAGAGGAAATCCAGATCTACCCCAACCACTTCTAGGTTGCATTTAATTCATCTCATTATGGCGGTAGGTGAGAACCCTAGCAAAAGCGGCGAACTGTATTTTGCATTTAAGCTGGTTGTTGAAATGTCATTTCTGGCCATTATCATGTGCCAGAGGCATTTTTTGATTTTCTCTCTCCAAACTGAACCAAAATGCAAGATTGACCTTGGAATCATGTAGAGAATTTCACCAGCTTTCCATTGATATAAAGAACGTGAAAATCCGAGCTCTGGATCGAAAGTTATGGTGATCTGAAGATTAGGGCAAAAACAGGCCAAAACGGATCAGCGGGAAAATATTTGAATTTTTTTTCACGCTGCCACTTGGATGACACGTGTCAGGCTCTGATTCAGTGCGGGTTCATCCTTTGAAAATTTCTTTTGGCTTTGGAAAAAAATTTCTTGCCACTTGGACACGTGGCACTATTTTATTGGCTCGTGAGGGGTGCACTTTGTCCTTCGAAAATTTGGTATTTTTCACTTTGAAAAATTTCCCATTTCTCCCCCGCGCTCCGCCACTTGCCACATGGCATTTTCATTGGACCGGGCCCTTCCTGACCAAAAATTTTTTCAAAATTTTCCCGCCGGGCCGATGAGGTGAAGACACGTGGCGAGATTTGATTCGTTGGCGGCTCTTTCGGCTTTTTGCGTCCTCCGCGTACCTTTGGCCCGGATGTCCCAAACTGCCTGGGACAAATATCTCCGAACCGCACCGATTCGGGCTTCCTTGTTCCTGTTTGAGGTGAAGACACGTGGCGAGATTCCATTCGTTGGCGGCTCTTTCGGCTTTTCGCGTCCTCCGCGTACTTTTGGCCCGGATGTCCCCTGTTTCGGACGAAAGTCCTCCTGTTTCAGTCGAATCGGCCGGTTCGCATCCTCCGCGTACTTTGTCCCAACTGTCCCCGGACCGCCTGGGACAAATATCTCCGAACCGCCCGAAATGGACTGACTTGCGCCAAACCGGCCGATCCGCGTCCCGCGCGTACTTTTGTCCCAGATGTCCCAAACTGCGCGAAATGAAGACTTAGACATTTTTCCCTTGCTTTCGGCCATTTCGGCTTTTCGCGTCCCACGCGTCCTGACGTCCCAACTGTCCCGCAGACCACCTGGACTAGGACTTAGCCGATTTTCTTGTTTTTCGGCCCCAAGCTTGGTACGACGAACCTCAGTTCAACCCGAACTGGTACAACCCGAGCCCTTCAGACCCGAAATGCCTCAAAACAGTCCTGCAACCTTATTTTTGCATTTTTTCCATTCTTTCTAACTCGTTGGGATTTCTTCTTGGATGGGAGAGTTAGAAAAAGGCCGAGGGGACCTTGAAAAACATGATTTTGGGCCTTGAATCAATCTACTTGCTCGGGACTGAATAATCTGATGCATGTTATCAAAATTACCTTAAGGGGTGAATTTTGGATAACAATTTTGGCGACTCAGCGGGGTCATCTGCCTGCTAGATGAAGAATGGCCAGCTGCTTGTAGCAATCCATTGGGCATGGAGTCTATTTGATAACCTCTCAGCTGATCTAAAATTTGAAACCTGTGTCCTTGAGCTATTGAAACATTTGTTGAGCTGGTTCTCCCGTGGCTGCAATTCTTCTCCAGGAGCTTGATGAACTGCAAACATGCACATACTAGAAGCAATAGGACATGTGCACAAGCACTTAGGGAAAATAAAAACTACTCTAACAGCAGTACAATGTGCATAAGCACTTAGAGGAATGGAAATTCTAAATTAATATTTACAAGGGTGAGAAGCTTTCTTTCTAGTAGCAACGTTTGAGATAGATCCCATTGACCGGAATCTGCAATTCTTCACCATCCAACTTAGTCAGTCGGAAGGCATTGCTACCTTTGCATCCAATGATCATGTAAGGGCCACTCCAGATGGCATCAAACTTGGAATGCTTTCCCAGCTTTGCACGATCTGCATCCCATTTCAACACTAGATCTCCAATTTGGAAGGTTCTAGCCTTGGCTTTCCTATCAAAAGTCTTCTTGATCGAGGCTTGATCCTTCTCTATTGCCTGAGCTGCATGTTCTCTAGTTTCTTGGAGTTCCATTAATTCTGCATATCTAACCTCCATGGGTTCAAACTCAGCTAGTTCCAATTGTTTCATGAGTTCCAATGCTGGAAACTCAAGTGATATAGGTAGAACTGCTTCTTTCCCGTACACAAGCTTGTATGGAGAGCTTCCTGTAGACCTCTTGGGTGTGATCCTATCAGCCCATAGGGCTGATTTGAGCTTTGCGTGCCAAGTCCTTTGATTTTCATCCAGAGTCCTTCTGATGATTCTTAGTAGGTTCTTGTTCGTAGACTCGGCTTGGCCATTACCTTGAGGGTAATAGTTCGATGAAGTGCTGAGATACACACAATTCTTGACAGCCCATTCAGTGATCTTTGTGCCAAGGAATGCCAATGCATTGTCTGATATGATAGTGGCAGGGGCACCAAACCTCGTGACTATCCCTTCATAGAAATCTAAGATATTAGATTCATTTGCCTCCTTGAGTGCCACTGCTTCGGTCCACTTGGTGAAATAGTCTGTTGCTGTAAGTATCCACTTGTGGCCTTGACTTGAATTGGGATTGATAACCCCAATGAAGTCCAATCCCCATTGCATGAATGGCTGATTTACTGAAATTGGACGAAGGGGCAGCGCTGCTAACCTTTCTTTCCCTGTGAAGAATGCACATTTCTTGCATTTCTTAACCCATGAGTAGCAATCATTGAACATAGTAGGCCAATAGTAACCAGCTTTCATGATTTTGAGAGCTGTCACTCGTGGGGCAAAGTGGCCTCCTGCTTCCCCGTCATGGAACTCGTGTAAGATCTTCTCAACTTGACCTGTTCCAATGCATCTTAATAGAACACCATGGATGTCTTTCTTGAACAAGATACCATTAATGAGTACATACGGGATAGCTTGTAATCTAAAGTATCTCCTCTTCGCCTTGCTCACTTCTGGAGGGCACAAGCCTGTTTGGAGGTAATGCACCAAGTCTTGAGTCCAACATGGGATGAGTGCATCATCAGCTGGTTGTTCTTGATCATTCTGTAGTAGTAGGACAACATCTTCTTCACCTTTTGAGTCGTCTGGTTGTTTGGAAGCGAGCTGCTCACACAAGCCTTTGCCATGAACTAGCTTGGTCACTTTGATTTCAATATCATATTCCATCACCCGAGTGATCCAACCTGCTCTCTTCTCATTTAAATCCTTGTTTAGGAGGAAGTCCTTGACACCAGCATGAGACACCAGCAGTTGAATCTTATTGTTCGAGACCAAGTGTCTGAACTTCTTCAAGCTCCTGATGACGGCAAGGACATGCTTTTCGATGAAAGAATACTTTATTTCGTAATCTTCCAAGGTTTGACTGAAGAATGCTATGGGCTGTTCTGAACCTTCTCTATTCAGCTGTGTCAAGATAGCTGAGATTGTATCTGATCCTCCAAACGCATACAACATGAAGTCCTTTGAAAAGTCTGGGTTGATAAGAGTTGGAGCTTGTGATATTGCATGCTTGATGTTTTCAAAACTCTCTTTGCCTTCTGCTGTCCATTTGAATGCCAGACTCTTCTTCAACATCATTGTTAAAGGCTTCACAAGAGTGGCAAAATTAGGCACAAACCTGCGGACAAAGTTTATCCTTCCTAAGAAGCTTTGAAGAGATTTCTTGTGGTGTGGCAATGGGAGTGTTCGGATGGCTTCAACCCTTTCAGGATCAATTGTTAGCCCTTCCCTAGAGACAATGTGACCCAACAATTTGCCCTCGTGTGCCAAGAATATACACTTCTTTGGATTCAATGACACTCCGAACCTTCTACACCTCTGAAACACTTGCCTGAGGTGAAAGAGATGGTCTGCTGCATTCTTTGAGAAGACAGTGATATCATCTAGGTATACCAGTACTATATTGTTGATCAAGCCTTTGAACGCCATATCCATAGCTCGCTGGAATGTTGCTCCGGCATTTGACAGTCCAAATGGCATCTTCTTGTAAGCATACGTGCCCCATTTTGTAGTGAAGGCCGTCTTGAATTGATCTTCTTCCTTCACCATTATCTGATTATAGCCTGAATATCCATCTAGCAATGAAAACCTTTCTGAACCAGCTACAACCTGCAATATTTGTTCCATTGATGGAAGCGGATAATGATCCTTGAGTGATGCTCTATTTAGATCGCGAAAGTCCACACACAATCTTATTTCTCCATTTCTTTTCCTTACCGGCACCAAGTTTGCAACCCAACTTGAGTGTTTGATGGGGAAGATGATACTGGCCTCAATGAGCTTGCTTAACTCTTTTCTCATGAGAGGTTCGATATGAGGATTTACTGGCCTTTGCTTTTGCCTGACAGGCTTGGATTCCGGATCCAACTCAATAGTATGTTGTGCCAACTTTGGGTTGAAACCTCTTAAATCTTTGTAAGTCCAAGCGAAGACATCTGGGAACTCTTGACAAAGCTGAACAAAATCAGATTTCTCTTGTGGAGTACTTACTTTGCCGATTTGCAATGTCTTGCCTTCATCTACTAAAATAGGTTCTGAATCTTCACCCTTTACTTGAATGTTCACTTTCTCCTTCCGGAACTGATCATTCGGGTTGAAGATTGACTCCAAGGTTATGAGGCCTTTTGGTAATTTGTTAGTTCTTAGCTGCACCACTTGGTCACCATACTGCTGCTCCAGCTTGTCTTGATTCCTCGCGGAGAACTCAGCTTCTTCTTGTAGGAAATTAACAATCTGCTGATCATTCTCGAAGACTTGCCAACTTGTGTTATTATCCGGAACAGCTGGTCTCACAACCACTTTGATATGAGGCTGAGATTTTTCACTTTTGATATTTTCTACAACGTCAAATGCAGCCCCAATTGCTGCCAGTCTGTCCGCTGCTTCATTCCTTTTTCTTGGGATGGAATTGATGCTAAAAGCTCCAAAATCTTCCATAAGATCCCATACCCGATTTTTGTAGCACTTGAGCAGATTATTCTTGACAGCATGCTGCCCCTTAACTTGGTTTACGATCAGCTCACTATCACCAAATACTTGCAAATTCTTGATGCCTTTCTTCTTTGCCCAGTGCAGTCCATGAATTAAGGCTTCATACTCAGCTGTATTGTTTGAGCAAGAAAACTGAAAACGGAAGGCTGAGTAATACTTTGTACCTTGCGGAGAAATGAGCATAGCTCCTCCTCCTGCACCTTGTCTACTCCTTGACCCATCAAAGAACAATTTCCATACTTCATTCTTGTCTTTATGATCTGGCTTGGTGATGCTGGGGAGAGGTTGATTCTCTTCATGTAAACAATAAACTCCTAGCTCAGATTCTTCTATTTCTTGATAAGGATCAAAAGCATGCACCTTGCTTGCCCATTCATCAAGAGTCAAATCTGGGATGCTTCCAACCTTGGTGTCAGCTTCATCAGTGCTTGGATAATCTTCTTGATCAAACGCCGAACAGTTGGTATTGATTTGGCTTGGAGTGTAAGGCTCAATGTGAAAGTTTGTGATAGGTTCAGATCTGATTGTGGCCTTAGTTCCATACCTTGTTCTAAACAACATGTGTGACCAATCTGCCGAAAGATAGCCTCCAATTTTAGCAGTGAAGTCTCTTGACAAGCACAATGCAAAGAGTGGTGGCAGGTCTATGACTGACACATCTTGTAATACTATTACGTTGGGACATGCGTGCAGTGTGAGGCTCAAACCTTTGATTACTCCAACCGTTGTCACTGCTGTCCCGTCTAATTGCACTACACCCTTGGAGATGACTTCATATTGGAGCCCTAATTGATCAGCTATCTGTTTTGGCATGACTGAGCTGCTTGCTCCAGAGTTGATCATGCAATTATGTACCAATTGGTTTCCAATGATTAATGAGACATAAAAAGGAGGGGGCTTCAATGTTTTACCTTGCTGTCCTCCATGATTTCCTTCAGGCTGGGCAGCACTTGTGAGTACCTTCTCTTGCATTTGGACCTGTTGATTTGAAGTTGACCAGTCCTTCATGGCAGCTTGTAGCAAATCTCTTTGTCCTGGGATAGATAGTGATTCCCACATTGATATGTTTACATTTGTCTTCTTCATCTGATCAATGATACTGAATGGAGATGAATTATCCCTCTGCTGTCCCTTGGCCTGCACATTCATTCCTTGCACATGGGCAGTAGCAACTGGCATTTGAGTTGGTTTAGGAGCTGGTTTGGGTGCCCCTTGCGTGTTTGGAACTACATTTTGTTTGCTAGCGGCTTGTGGAGTGGTAGAAGGTTGTGGATTATTTGGAGCTAATGGCTGTCCTTCACCCAAATTTCTCCTTTTTGACCTTGTGTTGGCTGCAACACTTTGAGAGGGTATTTGATTCATACCACAGAAATCTTCAGCCTGCCAATTGACAAGAGTAGTTTCGTTCGGAGATGTTCCTTGCTGAGGTGCTTCTTGCTGCTGATCCTCTTCATGGCTGGACTCTTGCGACCCACCAATGGTTTGCACCATAAGAGCCTGATTTAATGCACCGTTAAAGCACATTGATTGGTTATGTGGCTGACTGCATGGGAAACACCAATCATATTCTTGGGCCATGTTATTTTGGACTGGCACCAATGCTTTAGAAGAAGATATGACATTGGGGTTATAGGGCTGAAATGGTCTATTAGCGGGAGGCCTTACTTGGCTTTGATTTTGATTTGCAGCCTGAGTTGGTGACCTATTTTGTTGGTATGGGGGCCTAGCTTGGTACTGTGCTTGAGGCTGATACGGTCTAGCACTTTGAGCTTGCTGTCTTTTGATAGTAACCAGCTCATTTCCCAAATTTTGTAATTGTTTCATGACCTCTTGGAGTTCATTTAAAGCACTAGAGGATGAAGTAGAAGTCTCATTTGAACTTTGATTTCTAGGAGTGGGAATAGGAGCCAAAGTGGGTGCTTGACTAGTGCTTGGATTTTCTAAGTTTGGATACAAGGGCATGGGAGGCCTAGGAGCCAGTTTACCAGCTTGAATAAGACAGTTTTCGGCTCTAATGGCAATGCTATAAGCAGCAGGTAAGGTTGTGCCTCCCATAGATTGAATTAACATAGAAATATCAGAATTCAAAGCCTTAAGATAGTATAGAAAAGCACCTTCTGCTGCTGGCCTTACTGCCACTGGAATCCTCTCCCAAGACCTTTGAAATCTGAAGTTGAAGTCAGTCAGCTGCTCGTTGGGAGCTCTCTTGATAGTTGTCAATTGTTCTAGTAGAGACAAATTGTCTCCCTTTTCCCCAAACTGCTCATGGAGAACTATGCATAACTGATTCCAATTTGTGATAGAACCAGCTCCAAGGCTCCTAAACCATTGCAATGCCTTCCCTTTGAACGAAGATGCCAGCAATTTGACAGCCACATCCATTTCATTTATCTCATGGATTGCACAGACGTTAGCAATGTCTTTGACATGATCACCAGGAGTGGTATGATTTTCTCTAGTGAAAAATGGAATGTTCTTCAACGGAATGAATTGAAAGTATATTATTATTTTGTGTGTTTTACCTGCAATTGGAACTGGATTCTATGTGCATTGAGGGCAAGTGGGCTACTGCCAGTGAAGTTGACAAAGGGATTCGGTGGTTGCGCCATTCTGATTGGCCTGAGAACTCTTGTTGATGCGAGAAAAGGTCTACCAGGTGGAGGTGTAGACAAAGTCCGGTTAGGTGGAGATGGTGATCTTTGAGCTCTTCTTCCCCTTCTTTCTCTGCCTGGAGATAGGTGTAGATAAACAAACAATCCTTCCTCCCTAGTTCTTGACCTGGTCTGTATTCTTCTCATAAATTTGCCAGGCTTGGACTGCTGAAACCAGTGGATTATGTCTCTTTTGGAGTCGCCAGATGTGTAATTTCAAAGCTCCTTCAAAGCTGGAATGTGGAACAAGTGCACATCGATCTTGTTGTAATGAAGGTGAAGACCTCTAATGTCCCACCGGGCATGCCAGAACTGTTAGTGCAAAATCACAGCACCCCCGGATGTTGATCAGATTTCTAGGTTGATCATACTAGCATCTAGTGTGATTGCACAACATGGAATCCTTTCTCCAAGTGTGGGACTTGCAAAAATGAGAAAGGAATCTCCAGAGAAGGCTGGTTCCTATTCCTCTGTTCAGATGCACATGAAAAATGCAGAGGGTTTACTCAAAACCTAATCTAATCTTGCCAAGGAGACAGGGTAAGAAGATGCATAAAAATAAACCTAAGCTAACAGAGGTGATGCACCGAGGAATGAAGAACACCTATCTTGCCAATAAACACAAACCATTCAAATGTGATGCAAGATCATGCACAGATAACAAAATTTGCAGTGAAAGATCAGGAGGATGCAAATGAACACAGAGAGGGTTGAGAATCATCCACAGACATGCATTACTTGCTCCAAAGATCGATACAATACACTACAAAATGCCAAGAGGCAAAGTTGCATTACAGTTTTAAATGGGAGGTTTGAACTCCACAAATTCACCTGCCAAAGAGAAGAAGGGAGGGGCAAAACAAGAATGTTCAACCTTAGAAAGAAGCCCCTCCTTACAATTTATAGGAAGAATGAGAGAGGGAAGAGAGAGGAAATCCAGATCTACCCCAACCACTTCTAGGTTGCATTTAATTCATCTCATTATGGCGGTAGGTGAGAACCCTAGCAAAAGCGGCGAACTGTATTTTGCATTTAAGCTGGTTGTTGAAACGTCATTTCTGGCCATTATCACGTGCCAGAGGCATTTTTTGATTTTCTCTCTCCAAACTGAACCAAAATGCAAGATTGACCCCGGAATCATGTAGAGAATTTCACCAGCTTTCCATTGATATAAAGAACGTGAAAATCTGAGCTCTGGATCGAAAGTTATGGCGATCTGAAGATTAGGGCAAAAACAGGCCAAAACGGATCGGCGGGAAAATATTTGAATTTTTTCCGCGCTCTGCCACTTGGATGACACGTGTCAGGCTCTGATTCAGGCCGCGGGTTCATCCTTTGAAAATTTCTTTTGGGCCCTTTAATTTCTTGCCACTTGGACACGTGGCACTATTTTATTGGTTCGGGCCTGAGGGGCGCACTTTGTCCTTCGAAAATTTGGTATTTTTCACTTTGGGAAAATTTTCCCATTTCTCCCCCGCACTCCACCACTCAAGTGCCACATGGCACGATTTCATTGGACACGGGCCCTTCCTGACCATTTCCCTTTTGTTTTTTCCTTTGGAAAATTTTTCAAAATTTTCCCGCCGGGCCGATGAGGTGAAGACACGTGGCGAGATTTGATTCGTTGGCGGCTCTTTCGGATTTTTCCCAATCGTCCTTCCGCGTACCTTTGGCCCGGCTGTCCCAAACTGCCTGGGACAAATATCTCCGAACCACCCGATTCGGGCTTCCTTGTTCCTGTTTGAGGTGAAGACACGTGGCGAGATTCCATTCGTTGGCGGCTCTTTCGGCTTTTCACGTCCTCCGCGTACCTTTTGGCCCAGATGTCCCAAACTGTTTCAACGAAAGACTCCTGTTTCAGCCGAATCGGCCGGTTCGCGTCCTCCACGTACCTTTGTCCCAATTGTCCCAGACCACCTGGGACAAATATCTCCGAACCGCCCGAAATGGACTGTCTTGTCGCCAAATCGGCCGATCCGCGTCCCGCGCGTACTTTTGTCCCAGATGTCCCAAACTGCGCGAAACGAAGACTTAGACATTTTTCCCTTGCTTTCGGCCATTTCGGCTTTTTGCGTCCCACGCGTCCCGACGTCCCAACTGTCCCGCAGACCGCCTGGACTAGGACTTAGCCGATTTTCTTGTTTTTCGGCCCCAAGCTTGGTACGACGAACCTCAGTTCAACCCGAACTGGTACAACCCGAGCCCTTCAGACCCGAAATGCCTCAAAACAGTCTTGCAACCTTATTTTTGCATTTTTTCCATTCTTTCTAACTCGTTGGGATTTCTTCTTGGATGGGAGAGTTAGAAAAAGGCCGAGGGGACCTCGAAAAACATGATTTTGGGCCTTGAATCAATCTACTTGCTCGGGACTGAATAATCTGATGCGTGTTATCAAAATTACCTTAAGGGGTGAATTTTGGTCTATTTGATTTATAATAAAATAACAAGGTAAAGAGAAATACAAACCATGCCTGATAAATAAGATCTCTGCAAATTTTTCCTTTTTCCAGCCTTATTCACGAATTTGAAACCTCTATGCTAAAAAATAGACCTGTAAAAACTTCATGAACTGCAATAATACCAATTTTTTTTCCCATTTAAATAAACCTCTAAATGCATATACCCAATCTCAAGAATTTTAGCAGGGTTTCCCCCTTTTTTTCCCCAGTCATAGATCTTAAAATGGAATGCATCCCGAAACCACCATGTAAGAGCTCCTAAGGAGCCAAAAATAGCGAAGAAGAAGATAAAAAGAAAATATCCAAAATTCAATATTTTCATGCTAGATAACGTATTGAGAAGTTTTGGGCTTCCCAATACCATTTAATTGCATTAATGGTCATAGTGCCACGTAGTGTCCAAACTCATTGCCAACCACTACCATCTCCCAATCCTCTTAACTTAGCGGAGTTTAAAATGAGCACCAATTTTACATGCAGTGGAGGTTTAATCGGTTGGTCAAAGACTTATAAATTTGAATAAAACAATTATTTCTTAGATCAACAATGACCATAATAACAAATTTATAATCATTTAGTCAATCAAATGATATGGATTGTGGTCAAAGACCACTTGATTAATTAAACATTATAATTCCTATAATCATGGTTTAGACCATGTGGTCAATTTAAACACCTCTTGAACATAAACAACCAAATTCCATAAACCATGGTATTAGGAAATTTTTGATTTAATACATTTACCTTTACCCATTTTTCCATAATAATGTCTTTTCAAAAATCAAACAAACGTTACCTTAATGAAGACCAGACTATTACTTGCTCCGAAAGGGAGATTTTTATAATGCAATATTGTCCTCTACCGCCCAAGCCAAAAACGAAGATGGTTAGTCATCATCCAAATTTCAAAATAATACATTATAGCTATGTATAAATCCATCTTATTTGCAAATCATTATTTCCAGCAACAAGATGAACCATAATATCAATATAAGGTATTGCAACCAAGTAATACACTAATGTAACAATCATCACATTCAACTAAGCAAGGTAATCCATAATACACAACATAACAAGGTGTACTACAAAATCCATTACAAGTAATGCATTCCTAGATATATCTCCCATTATTGAAATCATATACTCAACATGGCGAGTACATTCAAACACTAAAGAAAAACATGAATAAACTATAAATGTTAAGTACTTTTCGAATGATGGATGACAAGCACTGTTGCGTGGTTGCACATGCAACTAAGTGTAAGTGTGTATATCCTTTTCAAGGTATACATATGCATGTGTAGATGTATATCCATCTATGCAACAAGGCTTATGTCCCCACCTTTGTAAACCATTCAACATTTTATGAATTATCCTTCGATTAAACAAACTGAAATTGTAGGATGTGACAATAAACACATGTAGGTTCACAAAAATATATGCAACAAATGAATGTTTACATGCTATAAAGAAAAATAAAAAACTTATCAAAATAAAAGGAGAATCACAGATTGAAGAAATAAACACAAACACATAGATTCTTTATCCTTGGAATGAGTGGCCAATTCATTCTTCAGAAGAGGATTTTAATCAACATTTATGTACAAGCTTGATGCCACAAAACCTCAGAATGAATGATTAAAAATAATGGAGGTTACATTCAATGGTGTGGGAGATTGCATTTATAATTCCATGCTTCTAACCAAATCCTTATTTTGGGGTATACATTTCAGTCCAATCTTATCAAATAAGATCTCGATCTATCCATAAAGCATTAATCTCCACAAAATATGGTGAGAGCTTATCTAACTCTAGTTAACAATCCAACTCTTTTATTTTATTGTTGAGAATCAAAATGAATATTGATCCTTTTTTTATTTTATAAATAATAAAACACTTATGAAAATATCTATTTTTAGAATGATATCCAAAAATAGATAGTAATACATCTCAAACCACCCTTGGAGTTAGAAGAAACACTTCTAAAACTATTATGCTCATCTCCATAGCTCTAGTACTCATCTCTGGAGCTCTAGTATTGATATCAAAAGCTCTCATATCCATCTCTAGAGCTCTAGTACTGATATCTAAAGCTCTAATATCCATCTTCAGAGCTGATATGAACATCCCCGGAGCTGATGAAGGCATCTCTGGAGCTAGTGAAGGCATCTTTGGAGCTAGTGAAGGTATCTCCAGAGCTACCTAAAACAACCATAATTTTTTCATATGAAATCATCAAAATGGTTATTTGTATTCATTTATCTATCCACCCACTATCTTTCTAATCCCATGCGCGCTAGCCTATTAACTAACGGGTGCTAGGTGCTCACTCGAGGCATGCATAGGCGCCGAGCCCCTCCTTTATGTGAGCATTGTGAGGAGATGATGCCATTAATAAAGATTAGATGCAGAAAAGTAAATGTTCATGCATTCATTATGAAAGCACAAGATGAGTTATTACATCAATATACCCATTCAGATAACAAGAGAAACATCATACAAAGAAAAATTTTGTTTCTTAACATAAAGAAAAGACATTAGGGTTTACACCCATGAGCCAGATATTTAGAACAAAGTCATATATTCATATTGATCTTAATTTTAGTAACCACATTACAACAATTTTTTAGACCCATCCCCTTAGACATGATAACATCCTACAATCCTCTAATGAGAACCCTAGCTCTTAGAACCTCCTAATACTTTCTGCAAATATTTGCTTTCCATCCTCTCTACGATGATCCTGATGCTTCTCTCTTTCTCGACGGTGTCCTTATCTATCCGAGCATCTCTATATATAGGTTTAGTACCCACTGCCATGCCTTCCTTCAGGAGCAGATCACATGCCAAGTGTCTAGGTGGTCCTCTAATGGAGCATGCTAATCCTTTTTCGAGCTCTCCATTATCTGCAATGATGTCTTTCGGGAACCTTCTATGCATGGAATATTCTTTCCTTGACCACCAAGCCTCCATGTGCTAGCACCTTATCCACTTACCACGCTTAGTCGGGTCACGTTTTTTGTTAAGTGCCTTTATAATGCTGAATATGGCTAAGTCCTCAGATCTTGTTTCCCTGCCTTATGCGTGCACCCTGGTTCCTCATAAACCCTTCTTAAACCCTTGTTCTGTGAACTTTTCCTCCTCACGCCCTGCTCCTTCCTGGTCCCGCGCGCGCACACGCCCTTTGACACTTAGCCAATATTTTGAGGCCCAACATTATTATTTTTAACTTGCATAGTTTTTTGATAGGAATTTAAATATACAATTAGATTTAGGTTTGGGAATATTCTTGATAACTATTTTTAACTTTTACCTAAACCTGTACTAGGGAGCCATTCATAGAAATGTCATACATCTTCGGAGCAAGTGTCGTGTTAAAATGAAAATCTCTAGAGCTGATATGAGAGGTGTTGGATATCCTCTAAGGTTGGTTATAGCTAGTGCATAGCACTCAAAATGATTTATTTGACATTTTTAGTAAAGTATGGATGACATATGCACAAATTGACATGTTTTCCTAGTAATATTTAGAAATAGCCAATAGAAAGATAACAATGAATTATATAGAAATAACCGTGATATATATTCTCTATTTTATTCTAAATAAACTATAAGTTCATAAATTACACTTAGATCCACCATTTATGAAGGAAAAAGAATGCTATATTTTGTATATGATGGGCCACTTTTGGGGCTCATCAACACTACCAAGACTTAATGCACTTTTATATTTATTTTTCTTTTCTTTTTTGACTTTTTTTTCCTTATTATTTCTTCTTTTTTGTGTTGGCTATGAAATTATTTGAACTCAACAACAAATAAAATAACTTAAAGTTTAGAGTTTTATTTTTTTCGTTGAAAGGTGTTTTCCATATTGGTTTGAATAAATCCTAATAGGTAGTAGACACATTGAAAACTATGATTTATTTGGTCATTGATATATGACCCTATCACAACCTTTTATGTGTCACCCCATGTTAACAGTAAAACAAACCATGTCTGTCACACCCCATAATTAAATGGTTTTTTTTGTCGCTATGATTGATGGTTGATGACTTAATTATTTATAAAAGTGGATTTAGTAAATATACTATGTCATTATACATGTAAATATATACATATATGTATATGCTAAAATATATACACATACATATATAAATGCATATATAAGCATATATGTATATATGTGCAACTATTGCATTGTATGATTATTTTGTTTTAATAAGTCATCTTCTAGATTACTTTATTTGTGTGATGTTGATTCTTGGATTTGTTAGATTATCACTTTTGGTTAATATTGTTACATGACAATAATTTGTATTGACTTCGTTACCGGTTGCAAGTGTTGTTGATATTTAGAAAAGGTAAATGCAAATGTTATTGTAACATGGTCTTGCAACTTATTGCACTATTCAGGATTGATGTTTATGATCCCTCTTTGGCATCACAAATGTGGTCATGGACCATCAATGCGGCATAAGTTATTTATAAATCATTCATAGACCGAGGGAGCAATTGATATTTGTTTTGTGTTATAGACCACATTATTGGGCATTGACAAGTTAAAAAGTTTTAATGTTTAATGATTAACGTTTATATGGTCATTAACCATAGTTTGGCATGTAAAATTGTTTGAGGCTATTAAAAAGCCATGGCCGTCGACCACATCTCAAGGTAAAAAGGATAAGATCTAAATTTGTAATGATTGGATGTTAGAATGGTCATAGACCATGAGCAAGGTAATAATAATGTTTTAATTTTATTGATATGGTCACAGACCATACACATTGAATGAAGTGTTTGGAGATTTAGGAGGGAATGTTAAGTTTTCTGTCATTTGTTAAATGCATTTAATAAATTATGCATGGTTTTTGGGGAAAGTGGAAGCTTGATAAACAAACCAAGGCATGTATTCCTCCTCCCTGTACGCATTGTTTTTGGTTTTGGTTGTTTAGTTTTACTTTGGGAGGTTGCATGAGGTTTTAATGGAGAAATTATGGGTGAATGCATGCATGAAGGAGCTCTATTTAAATGGAAAATTTGGTATTGTTATTGCTATTTGGTCTTGGGAATCTTGGGAGCTTTGGCTGGAAATACAAGTTGCAGGTTTTAAGAGTAAAGAGGAAAAAGGAAATCAAGGTAAAATCATTAGTAGGCATGAGTTATTCTTTCTCACATTTTTGTTGTCTTTATGTTGGAAATTGGGGATAAGTTTTATCTCTTAATATGATTATAAATCTGGAAAAATAAGAATGAAATTAGTTTCTATTTAACGACTTTAATAATAAATTTGGAATGTGATTTTGGGTTTCAATAGATTTATAAATCTGAAAGTTTGGGTATCTTGTTTAAAATTTATCTAAGGGGTTTTAAATAAAAAAATTTGGGCACAAGTTTAATGATTTGTTGGATCTGTTGATGGTTTAAAATTTATGGAAAATGCATCCTATTGTTTTGTGTGAAAACCCAACTCGTAGGGGCCTGTAGATAGATTTTTGCTTGATAAAATACGCCTGAGCTTGTTGTTGAAGAATGCAAATTATTCTGTTTTCATATAAGGAAAAAGTGTTGGAAAAAAAAGTATTTGAGTTGCAAACAACTGAGTTTTGTTGCAATAATAAAATCCTGTCTTTTCTATTCAAATTAACCATTTGGGTTGCTTGGAAAATATGGGGTTCTTATTAGGGTTTGAACCGTAATGGTAATACATAAGTCTCTTTTTGAAAATAATATTTGGGTTGGAAGCCCATGCATGTTCATTAACTACATACATGTGGTTTTATTTTTATTGAACAAGAATTTGTAGATTTGAGATTTCAAGCTTGTTGTTCTTGTTTTCATAAAAATGTCAATTCTAAAACTGTACTATTCAATATCTAATTTGGGTGACCCCCTGTGTGATTGCTGAATAATACCACTCCCATTTATTCAAAATCAAGCGATAATAATTATGGGTATTGAGCAGTGAAGTTATGAAATTGGTTGGTATATGTTTCCTTTAGACTATGTTGTCATCTATGCAACCTTTGCGTTGCTTGGGGTTGGATAGGAGATAGTGTGATTTGATGCTTCTTGTTGATTGTTGTCATCAAGTCCATTTAGTACCAAATTGAATGTTGTCTGAACGTAAATTAGTTTCATCACAAATTTGTTACGATGGTTGATAATTGTTTGCTAGAAATAGTAGATTATTGCAAGATAAGGGGGGGGTTGACATTGACTAGGTATTAAGCTTTTTTGAAGCAATGATTAAGTTCTTACTATCATGATTGTTTGAAAGCTATGTTGATATTGATTGTTCGAATGCTTATAGATAACTCTTTAGCTTGATGATTATTATGATCCATTGAGCAATGGATGATTAATTAGATACTGACATTGGTTTAACATTGAACTTTCCTATTGTAATGATTATGTGTTTATAATCATGTATGTTGGCTATTTGATTTAAAATAATAATAACGGATAACAGTTATAAATAAATGTTTATTTATAAAATATGATTTTGTTTTACCTCTGTTTCAAACATTCTTTTGAGAAGATCGATGTGATAGTTAATCCTTATATTATGCATGTTGAATATTAAAGAAATCAACTTTCTTTAAGATGACCTTAGATAATTGATCGTTGCATGATCATGGTAAAAGTAACTTGCTTTGAAGGTGACTTACACAGTCTAGACAAGTTAGATTATTGGATTGATTGATAACCTATTTTACTTTTGTAGTATTATTCTACTTAAACAATGATATGAATGCATAGTTAATGAATTACAAAATTAGTAGGTTATTGGTTAAGTTAATCATAACATATACCTTTATTTCAATTAAATACAACAAGAATATGAGTTGAATAACTCATGCCAATTCATAGAACTTACCATGTATGCATTCTCTCTCCTATAATGTGTAGGGCAGAGTGAAGTGAATAATTGGATTGTATATGCATGATTTCTCATTTTTATTGTTTAAAAATCCATTTAGGATTATTGTATTTAATTGAAATGCGAAAGTATTTTTTTTCGAAAGATGATTGAAGGCATTTTCCTATTTGTATTATTTTGAAAAATTGATGTAATCATTTTGGAAATAAAGATCTATCCTTATAAAGTTTAAATAGAATTTCATGTTGTTCCATATCACATTTTGTGATTTATAACGATGTTTTTAATGTTGGTTTTACAACATAGTATGAATTAAATTTAATGGATTTATGCAACGAAACTATATCCGGTTTATTGAATCATTATAGTTGATTGAATATGATGATTTACAAACACAGTTTGATAAGGATATCAATATAACGAAAATATGATCCTTCTTTTAAATATGATCCTTCTCATTATATTAAATTCCAATACTCAAATTACCATTATTTTTTGCAAAGTATCTTCTGTCACGCCTACTCAAGAGGGAATAATTAAATCAATAAACGACGCATAAAGAGACTGCAAAACTCACTTTTCTTCTTTATTGCTTCACAGAAAGTACACAATCTTCTTCTTCTAATTCTTCTTACACTCACATCTTTGTACCACCACACCTACATATACACTAATACAATACAACCAAGACAAGACTTAATTCTTCATGTACCTGTACACACATTGGAAGATTACATTCCACTTCTATTAATTAATTCCCCAATTCTAGAATAACTCGAATAATCCTAGATTTCACTCAACGAAAAACAAAGATAGTAATCCATTGAAACCTATTTTCTTCCCCTAATGATGACAAGGCATGCATACTTTATTTGGCTAATTTACTACAATTGACTTTTTACCAATATTTTAATAGTTACACAATTACATTTACAAATCTTTATTTAACTCTACCTTATGGAAGAAAACTGATGTGATGCTCCTGCATCAATATCAAATGATAAACTTATGAGACTAAAAACAATACTAACTAGGATGTGATTGGATCATTTAAATGTGAGACACGATTAAGTATACCTATCCTTAGCAACCAATGATATGTTGCGATACCATGACAAGAGATACTCATTAAAGTTAAGTAATATGACAAGTTATTATAGTCCTCTATTGAGAAAAGGATAACATGTTATGATACTTATTATCCTATCGTAAAGACAAACCTAGTACTTAACTCAAATAGATAACTAATAGTGTAAATGAAGTGTGGGAGTTATGACCCGACATACTATTTGATAGAACCTTAACCGTACTGGCTTAGGATGGCTATGAGAAGGGATGTGAGTACTTAATGACAAAAATCATTAGGTGGTTCACTATCTTTCCCATAGGGATCATAAGATGGGATTGATAGTTTTCTCTCGAATAGAATGAAAAGTCCTAGTTCCTACTTCTTTGAAACAAAAGTTAAAATTCTTAAACAACGGAATTGAGATCTAGATAACTAAGTAGAGATGGTTGTGTAGTGATGGAGACAAGTTTTGTTGACTTGCGTGTGGTCAAAAAACTAAGTTTGCATTACTCGCTTGAAAACTTGGCCAAATAGTGTAAGCTAGTTGATTACATTGTCTGTTCACCATACCCCTAATCTGTCATGTCGGATATTGGATGGATTGCAACTTGTCTATTTTCCAGGTTGACACTTAGGAGTTGCACATAGTTCTCAAGAACTATTAAAAGGGTTTAACCAAAAGTATAAAAGTTATACTCACTCGGTTAGAGTGAAGATAACGAGGATCAGGTAGATATAATTTAACCTTACAATTGCACATGGTTATGATTTTGTTATCAGATGGATTGTAAAAATTTTATTATGCTAAATTTTAATTGCTACAAACTGAAAATCATTGAAGACATTAATTGTGATTAGGGGGTTTGTTTAAAAAAAATTCCTCTTAATTCAGATGAAGTATAACATGGTTGTTACATTTTGGTATCAGAGCAAGGTTGCCATATTGGCTAAAACTGTAAACCCCCTATTTTCTAAGCAACCCAGAAGCTTAAAACAAACAAAAACAAATCTTGCATTTGCAATAAAAACCAATTTTATTTGCAACTTAAATTCTTATTTTCCAATACTTTTTTCATAAAAAATAGCAATTCTCATTCTTCATACAACAAGCTCATGCATATTTTTTTAAGTAGGACATCTATCTACACGCTTTGACAAGATGGGTTTTTAAACAAAACAATAGGACACATTTTCCACAAATTTCAAACTATCAATTGATAACAAAAACCATTGAAATTATGCCGAATTTTTTTTAATTAAAAACCCTTCAGACAAATTTTAAACAAGATACCCAAACTTCCAGATTTATAAATCTACTGAAACCCAAAAGCACATTCCATATTTCTAATTAAACCTGGATCAAATAGAAACTAATTTCATTCTTATTTCTCCATATTTATAATCAGATCAAGAGACAAAATGTACCCCAAATTTTTAACATAAAGACAAAAAAATGTGAGAAAGAATAACTCATGCCTGGTAATACTTTTTCCTTGATTTCCTTTTTCCTCTTTACTCTTAAAACCTGTAACTTGTATTTCCAGCCAAAGCTCCCAAGATTCCCAAGACCAAACAACATTAAAAAAACCAAATTCTCCATTTAAATAGAGCTCCTTCATGTATGTAATCTCTAATAATTTCTCCATAAAACCCTCATGCAACCTCCCAGAGTAAAACTAAACAGCCAAAACTAGAAACAATGTATATGGGGAGGAGGAATGCATGTCTTGGCTTGTTTAACAAGCTTCCACTTCCCCAAAAACCATGTATGATTTATTAAATGCATTTAATAATTGACAGACCAATTATAATTCCCTCCTAATCTCCAAAAACTTCATGCAATGCGTATGGTCTATGACCATATCAATAAAATTAAAACATTATTATTGCCTTGCTCATGTTCTATGACCATTCCAACATCCAATCATTACAACTTTTGATCTTATCCTTTTTACCTTGAGATGTGGTCGATGACCATGAATTTTTAACAGCCTCAAAAAATTTTACATGCCAAACTATGGTCAATGACCATATAAACATTAAAATTTTTTAACTTTTTCAATGCCCAATAATGTGGTCTATGACCCAAAATAAATATCATTTGCTACCTCGGTCTATGACCATTTTATAAATAACTTAGACATAACACAATACCTCATCAATGGCCCATGACCACGTTCATGATGTCAAGGAGGGATCATAAACATCAATTGTGAACAATACAATAAGGTTTAAGACCGTGTTACAATAACATTTACATTTATCTTTTCCGAATATAGACAACACTAGCAAACGGTAACGAAGTCAATACAAATTATTGTCATGTAACGATACTAACTAGAAGTGATAGTCTAACAGATCCAACAATCAATGTGGCACAAATAATATAATCCAGAAGATGACTTATTAAAAAAGCAATCATATAACGTAATAGTTGCACATATATACGTATATACTTATATATACATTTATATACGTATGTGTATATGTTTTAGCATATGCATATATTTATATATTTACATGTATAATGACATACACATAGTTATTTAATCCACTTTTACAATTAATTAAGTAATCAACCATCAATCACAACGACCAAAAAAACCATTTCATTGCAGGGTGTGACAATGTCCACCAAATGCTCGTGAAAACTTAACTCATGTAACCATGTCCATGAGTCCAACATGCTATAATGGAAAGTGTAAGACTTTGCATGTTCCTAGAAATGGGCACCCGACATAACAAACTAAAAAGGATTCTTGTCAGACACATCACATAGTGACCTAAACATGCTTTTGTAGGTTTCATCCCATGTACCTCGAAAGTGGCATAAATATACTTAAAAAGTTACTTGCCTTCCCCCCTTCTATTAGGAAAGAGAGGGAACATGCAACATTGATCAATGAAATAGGGCCAAGGGGTGAATACCAATCATTCTCTATGCTATTATTCACATTATTCCATGTCAACAACACTATCTCATTCAACTATGCTTATTAGACAATTTTTAGGCAATGGTAATTTCTCAATACCCTTTAAAAATGCAAATTAATATTATTTTATACACTATTAATAAAATATATAAAATAATATTCTATATTTATTTAACTATTTTTAATACATGTTTTTGTATATTAAAATGATTTTTATACAAATATATGTAAAAAATAATGGTCATATTTATAATATGCTAGCTACATGAGATGATTATTTTAAATATTTGTAAGTATTTTATGGCTAAAATCATTAAAAATGTCTAAACAATCAACAAATTCAACCCCTAATTTATTTGGCATTAACATATGACCTTATTACAACCATCCACATAGGACTCCCCACAAATTAACCCTTTCACCTAGATTTCTATGTTGGACGCCATGCAGATTAACCTTGTCACCCCATAACATCTATATTTTTGTTTGCATACACACTTTGAAGGATTTTTTTCTAATGTTGGAGTTATACATATAAACGCTTTCATTTTTTTCATGGATCCCTTGTTTTATTCTCCAGTCAGCTGAGCCATGTGAGGGAGGTGAAAGTTGCATAGGGCCAATGTTCTTCCCCTCATAAACAAAGAATGACAATAATTGAGCCAAGGAATCTCCTCCATTACATACAAAAAATCCCTCTTTTCACTAGAATTAGAGGGTGGTCGTAAGCTCATAGCCGGGCATATGGTGCCACTATGTTTCGAATTCCTTAATGAATATATTGAAACCACATCATCGACTCTGGAATGGACCATGGTGCATCTCATGTATGATCCCAACATTCAATGTTACATCATTTCCACTCGTTGTCACTTCCATAACATTCTGTTGTAGACACAAAATCACACACATATTACTATTTTACTATACTGCCAAGTATGTTGTTATATATATGGATCTTAAGTAAGAAAAGTATTCATTGGTGACAAAATCCATAGTCAATCTACTTGATTTTGGTTATTTTTATTGTCTTTCTCTCTCTCTTTCACATCTGTCACTTCTACACCCAATTCTGGTAAGGTCATAGAGATCCCTGTCTATTATACTTTCCACATCTGTCATCATTTATCCTAGGACACTAGTGCCCATTCTGGACACTATCACCCAGGTGCTCCATTCCACTCTAAACGGTTCTCTCCTCTATGTTATTGTTCACATTTTTGACATTTGTGGTTGGCCTTTTTGGTTTTCTTATTCCTATCACAAGGTCCTAATTGACATGTCATGTCATTAGTGTCAAAATTCAAACAAGAAATACCTATATATACACAACATACATACTATTATAGGGGCAGGAAATTTTAAAGGGAAAACATTTCTACACACTATCAAAGGGACTGCATTTTTGGGCTGATTACTCTACATACATTGCACAAGAAGGGGAAGTGTTGAATTCTTTCTCAGGGTAAGTGCATCAAGTTGGGTTTTCAAAAGGGGGTCTTAAGTGGAAGCATTTTTTTGAAAAATAAAAAACTTCAACTTGTATGAGTTTTTTTGAAATAGTTACACTCCAAATTGGAAGATGTTGTACAAACATGAATTGTAGCATTTTGAGTCTAGTTTCTAAGATATTAAATTTTATCGAAAATGTATAAGTTTAAGTGGGTCAAATAACTAAAATACCAACAGGTGCTTCTGTTTTTGTTAAAAAAACTTAATAGAGTGACTTTCTTGCCTGTCACCATTTTTTGAGCACCATTTAGTATTTTTGAAAACCCTTTTGGAGAAAGCTAGCTAGGAGCATTTAGTTTGTGTTAGAGTTTTTTTATCGATTTTTTAAGCCAATATTTATTTTTTTAATGATTTTTCTAGTACAAAAATTTAAAGTTTTGAAAAAATAGAGCTTTGACTGTGCCCCCCCTAACTACCTCAAAAAATATTGAAAATTATATATATTTTTAATATGTATAGAATTAGGCCTAGTTTGTGCTAGTATATTTTTTTTCAATTTTGATGAGCTTAAAAAAAGATACACGATAAAAGATAGACATATTTAAACTTCAAAAAATAGCTATAAAAAGACATAGTTAGAAAATAAATAATATGGAAACCTTATTTTAGTTATAAAATTTGAAAAATTATATTTTTAGAAAGAAGAAACTTTCCTCTATGTCGTGGTATAATTGTTTTTAAACGAATTGGTTGTTTTATGTTGATTTATCATGGTGGACATGGGATTTTTGCATTTTCCTACAAAAAAACATGATGTTTGCTGTGTTTGTACAGGTCCATGCCTCAGGCTAGGGGATCCAAACCGGATCCAAGCCTTGAGGCATGGCTTGGAAAAAGTGAAAACACTATAATGCGCACACGTTATACATAGTACTAAATGTTTAAGTATAAGTTTTTCATTTATTATTATATAAATAATAATAATATAAATAATAAAATATAAATAATAATAAATGAAAAACTTATACTTTAAATTTATTTTAGTAAATATAAGAAATTAGGTCCACTCTTAACCTTATGGAACTAGTCTCATAGCTCCATTAGTCACGATTTAGGAGATAGTTTTTTATAGTATAATTTGGTCAGTACATAGGTAATTTTCAAGATTTTAGTTTAGTAAATATAAGAAATTAGGTCCACTCTACACCTTATGGAACTAGTCTCATAGCTCCATTAGTCACGATTTAGGAGATAGTTTTTTATAGTATAATTTGGTCAGTACATAAGTAATTTTCAGGATTTCAGCATTCAACCTAAAGCTTTTAGTGTTTAATTTCTACAATTGAAATCCTAAACCTTAAACCCTAAACCTGAGGCCCTAAACCTAAACCCTAAACCCTAAACCTTCATCCTTAAACCCTAAATCCTAAAACCTAATCCCTAAACCCTAAACATTAAACATTCAACCCTTACTCATGAGCCCTAAACCCTAAACCCTAAACCATGAACCACGAGCCCTAAATGCTAAACCTTAAACCCTAAAAACTAAATCCTAAACCCTAAACCCTAACCCCCAACCCTTAAACCATAAATAATGAATCCTAAACCCTAAATCCTAAGCCCTTAACCCTAAACCCTAAACTCTATGACCTAAACCCTTAACACTAAACCATTAACCCTAAGACCTAAACCCTAAAATATAAACCCTAAACCCCAAAAAATAATAAACCCTCAACCCTGAACACTAAATCCTAAACCATAAACCCTAAAACTTAAACCCTAAACCCTAAACCCTGATCCTTAAGCCCTAAACCCTAAACACTAATTGCAGAGCCCTGAGCTCTAACCCCTAAACCTTAAACCCATAACTTCGAACCCCAAAACTTGAGCCATAATCCCTAAACCCTAAACCCTAAACCCTAAGCCTTGAACCCTACACCCTGATCCTTGAGCCATAAACCCTAAACTTTAAACCCTGAGCCCTAAACCCTAAATCCAGAGCCATGATCTCTAACCCTTAAAACTTAAACCCGTAGCTTTGAACCCTAAAACTTGAGCCATAAACCCTGAACCATGCACCCTAAACCCTAAAATATAAACCATAAACCATAAACCTTAAGCCTTAAATCCTACACCTTGATCCCTAATCCTTAAACCCTAAACCATGTACCATAAGCCCTAATCCCTAAACCTCAAACCATGAGCCCTAAACCATAAACCCTAATCCTTAAGCCCTAAATGCTAAATCCTAAACCATAAAATATGCACCCTAAATGCTAAAACCTAAACCCTAAAAAATAAATCCTAAATCCTAAACCCTAAACCCTAAACCCTAAGCCCTAAGCCCTAAACTCTAAACCCTTAACCTTAAACCCTAAATCCCGAGACCTAAACACAAAACCCTAAACCCTTAACCCATAGACCTAAACCCTAAACTATAAACCCTAAACTTTAAAACTTAAATAATAAACCCTAAACCTTGAACACTAAATCATGAACCCTAAACCCTAAACCTTGAACCACGAGCCTTGAACTCTAAACCCTAAAAAATAAATTTAGAGCCCTAATATCTAACCTCTAAAACTCATATATTTCCATTAGGTCTTATGGGTGAGTTCATCTTTTTAAATATAAATATTAGGACCTTATTTCCTAGTCTTGTGCCTAGAACCATCATTGAGTATTCTTGTACAACTACCTTGTTTATGAGAGGCAGGACAAGAACTAAATGGATATGATATCTACCTTGTGCCTTGCAATGCATATTACACATCTCTGTCAAACATGTTTCTCCCCACATATACTTTCATTCTTGAATGTCAATTTATTTACACTCTAAAACAAATTTCACATTTCTCATATTTCCATGTATGGTATTATGCAAGCTAGGATGACCCATTGGAAGATGGAAAAAATAACCATTGTAACACAAAAATTAATTTCAAAGGAAATGGAAGAAACACATATAGTATACTGACGTGAAGGTTTAGGATCAAAACCAAATTACCTGCAGTATCCTCTCCTTTGGAGAAAGAGAAAGCTCTTATATTACTGGAATGGATAGTAAATTTGACAGAACTTCCTGAAGTGTTCAAAATAAGCATAACAACTGGGGAATGGCTAAGAACATAAAGGAGTTATCAATCCCCTAGTAAATCCTTCTTTTTTAGTTCTGAATGGGAGTCAATTGGCCTACGACTTAGTGACCTTCCATTCATTGATAATTCCTTCAATGATAAACCCATGAATGCTTTCAAAATGCCTTCCAAAAGATAGGGGTAGTCATCAATCCTAGTGAAGGGTGTGATGTGATTTCCAAAAAAATTGAAATTCATATTGTTTTAGAGGTCATAACATGAATTTACAAATATATCTATCATTATAAATGGAATCCAAGTAACGGTGTCTCTTTATGTACCCAAGGATCTAGGACTACTGGGGTCTTTGGCAGGATTGGACATTTAGGAATCATTGAGTGTCTAAATCAGAATGTCATTATATCTGGAGAAACATTTTCAAACATTGGAGTAATGCATCTTGGAAAATAAACTTGAACCTCAAAAATACTCTCAAATTGCTATCTTACATAAGCACTGGACATATCAAGCTTTAGTCTTCAAATGAAACCTTTGTTCACGGTATCTTGCAATTGAAATAATTATTCAAAAGAGCATAAAAAACATTTCTTTATACCAAATTGTTCTTGGATATCTGAAATTTCCTTCCTTCAAAATATCAATAGATGAAAGACACCAAATTGTGATTACTCTCTTTAACTGTTCTGCCTAAGAAGCAGATGAACCCTTTTCAGTTGAATACTCTATGTTAATACTAATAAGAATGGGTAAGACACAAAACATTACAGTGAGTGAAATAGTTCCCATGCGATGGGAAAAAGAAGATAGATGTAATGGGTAACATTTATTTATACCAATTTTTTCTTAGATATGTAACATTTCCCTCCTTCAAAATATAAGTGGATGAAAGGCATCAAATTTTGATGAATCCTTTTGAATGTTCTACCTAAAAAGTAGATGAGCCATTTTTAGTTGAATACTTTCTGTCAATACTTATAAGAATGGGTAAGACATAGAACATTACAATGAGAGAATGGGTGAGCCTAAACCTTAAGCCTTAAACCTTGGGCCCTAAACCCTAATCCCTAAACCATAAACCCTTAGCCTTAAACCCTAAACCATGTCCCCTAAACTTTGAACCCTGAATTTTAAACCTTAAACCTTGATCCCTAAACCCTAAACCCTGAGTGCTAAACTCTAAGCCCTAAAACCTAAGCCCTAAACCCTAAACACTAATCCATAAATCCTAAACCCTCAATACTCAAACCTCAACCCTCAAACCTAAACCTTAAAACCTAGACCTCAAGCCTCAAACCCTAAACCCTAAACCTTGATCCCTAAACCCTAAACCTTAAGCCTTGAACCTTAAGCCCTAAGCCCTAAGCCTAAGTTAAAACCCTAAACATGAACGCTAAACCCTAAACAATAAACCCTAAAAATTGAGACCTAAACCCTAAACCCTAAACCCTGAGCCCTAAACCTTGAACCTTGAGCCCTAAACCCTCAACCTTTAACCCTGAGCCATAAACCCTAAAATCTAAACCCTAAACCCTAAACCGTGAACCCTAAACCCTGAGATCTAAACCCTATTCCCTAAAATATGAACCATGAGCCCTAAAAAATAAACCCTAAACCCTAAACCCTGAGCCCTAAACCCTAAACCCTAAACCCTAAATCATAAACCCTGACCCAAAGGAAAGTCCTAGTAAGATCATTCAATGTGTTTCACTATGTAGGGAATAGTGTCTAAGATTATTGATCAACTCATTTAGATTTGATGAGAGATAACTTCCTTTGAAGGCCCAAAAAGGCCATTTTTGGTCATTTTGTAGATAATTGAACACCCTTCAGAAAAAGCTAAGATGAGTTAGTAATGTTATCGAGGTATCAAGGACCATCATGTGTGAAGTGTTAAGGCATCAGTTGTCTCCATGAGAGACATATGAGAAATAACATGTATGAGAATTGTGAATTTGATTCCATGAAAGGATAATTTAAGAGCTAGGAAAGGTGAGGGGATGATCATATTTATATGGAGCACCATGTTTCTAAGAATGAGAAATGATATGAGTTTACTTGATGTAATTCACTTAATACTATTCATAAAAAAACATTCAACTCCTAGTAGTGTGATCAAGCATTAAGGAGGAGGCACATTACAATCACCTCATTTTGGCCATAGGATAGGAATCCCATTTAGGGAGCAATCCTCTATCTACAAAGTGAGGATATCATTTTAATAAGAAGTAGAAAAGTATCATAGAGTTGATTCATGGTCACTAAAGTGAATTATGGACCATATTTAAAAATTGGTACCAATTCAAGCAGTGGTAGGGCCAAAATCTAATTTAGAAGGTCAAAAAGCCTATAAAACGAGTATATGCTTTCCCAAAAAAAAGACCAAATACAATATATATGCCCTGAAAGTCCTAGGTCCTTTACTGAAATCCTAAAAATGAGTTAAGTACTGACCATATTAGATTTTGAAAAACTATCTTCTAGATTATAACTATTGGAGCCACGTGACCACTTCCATTAGGTGCTGAGCGACCCTAATTTCTTATATTTACTAAAATAAATTTAAAGTATAAGAAATAATAAAAGTATAAAGAAATAATAATAGAAATCTTATACTTGTGCAAATTATAATGCATATGTGTTTTTCCTTAACGAAAATGCGTACACGTTATAACGCGTACATGTTATAATGCACACACGTTTTAGGCTCGATAACTACTAACCCAAGAAAAATAAAATGCAACCGCATTATGGAAAAACGCATACGCATTCTAGATGTTTTCAGGATTTAGTCCACTTTTTGGCCCCTAACTTGGTGCACTTACCCCTCACACATTTGCATTTTATCTAGCTATAGCCCGCTATCTTGGTGTCATTGGTATGAGGGTAAACTAAGGAAATAATTTCACACATAAGTACATAGAACTACATGGAGTCTGGAATGTAGTGTAGTGCTCGGTCGTAAGTTCATCCTTCGGAGGACCATTGGGGTTAGTACAACTTCACATATTTTATTTTTCATTCCAATTTGATGTGTTTGTGAGATTGTGTAAGTAGCTAGGGTTTGTGTTGTAGTTTGTAGGTACCTTGGTGATCTAAGTGTGACATATACGTGACCAACAATGATAAGTGTGAAACTCTAGCGACACAGGAAAAAGCAAATTCTGAGCATTTACTTAATCACCAACACCCAAGAGTAGTCATTGACACCCAAGGCGCCCTCTCCCTATCCCAGGCACTCATGTCCAACTCTGTCTGCAGCTTCCAGAATTTATATCGAGCATTTTCGACACTGCCTATCCTGTTCATAAGTTGTTCCATTTTAGATCTATTCCAAGATAACCAAAAATCAGATAAATACCATATATCTCTCATTTGTTTACATGGTTACATCTTTAGAGTGCTTAACATTTGTATTCTATTGTATATATCATAGTAGTGACTCTAAAATTAGATTTAATATTCAAATTTTATTAAATCATTTGGTGAACCCGATATATCATATCCACATCATGATATATTTCGAACATCCAATAATTAAGACAACCATTTCATATTAAAAAATTAAAGTAAAAATAACAATCATTACATCATATGCGAATGCAAGTGCACAACACATATGTGATCCAATACACACACACACACACACACACACACACACACACACACACACACACACACACACACACACACACACACACACACACACACACACACACACACACACACACATATATCATAAAAAATTATAGTTACAAAAATGTAATCGTTGGGGGGAAATCCCCCATGCATCATTACATCCATATATGTTATACATCATCGTTACTATCACTATTAACAATCGCGGGAGCTCTAGAACTAGATGCTTCACTGCTCAATCTACGCTGTTGATCGCAGCCCCTATATCTTTCTACCTGCCTCTGTAATATATCTACCTCGGTTGAATGCTTCGTGAACCATCCCTATAGCTCCACATATCTCACAAATATATCCTGAGCTAGGGCCTGCCTCTTACAACATGTCTAGCTCACTCCCTATTCATGCGCACATCATCATGCTCACTCAATAGTATAGTACATGTGGCTTTCGATATAGCCACTGAATTGAACAAATGGACATATACACCTGTAATCACATCCACTCGCTCTAGCATGCTACCTTGCATGAGCACATATGGAGGTACATTCCACGTCAATGTGTGTATCAATGAGTCAACAATCAACAAAAATAGGAATAACTTGTAACCATACCACACTAGATTAGTTACTATGCACATTTTATGATAATAAATAATCACAGTACAATCAATACTCATGCTCCACTAGTTCCGCTACTATGCCATCTCTATCGTGGGTAGGTTCCTGTCCCTCTACTCCTCCAACTGGAAATCCACCCATTACATCTACGACAACTGGAAATAATAACACCCAACTATGTGATGCCCACAACTCATTATATGCCTAGGTACACCCCGTATCATCCACTTGTATTGGCCCCATGACCAAATTGACCTCATATAGACTAGGAGACACTAACTTTGCCCCTGTAGGCCCTGGTCTCGCTCTGGCCTGCCTTGGTGCTCTAATGGTCTCACCCATACATATGGATCTTGGGGCACATATTGAGCCATACCAAACTACCTTGATATATGATCCACCGAGAATAACTCTACAACTCCTGGAAATCACTCATCTAACCACATGGTGCATCAAATGTACCGCAACTCTATTCCATCCTTGATCTAACCACCATAGTTTCTATATGACCTCCATATGATGGACCCTAAACCCATCCAATCAAGCATCGACCTATAGGTGGTAGTTTCTAGTCTCCTACTAGAGTGCATGTCCACCCTATTGTAAAAATCTTGGGCCTCGCCCACTCAGCCTGTGGCCCTTCAGGTGGCCTCAATATAACAATATGCTTGTAAGACCATACATGTAATCCTTTGGTGGCCCCTATATTTAAGTCCCTATACAAATGGGCTAACACACATTGTGCCCATGTAAATCTAGTCCCATGGTCCTTTATGTGCTGACAAATATCATGCATTTTATACAATATGCCCACTTTGCCACCCTCTACGACCACCAATGAAGCTATAACCACTGTAATAAAATTCCACAACCACAGAACACCTAATCTCACTATAACATCTAAACTAATATGAGCCTTTGTCTGTACCTGTGTCCTAGTAAAATACCACCTCGTAGCTCTCATCTATCTCAGAGCATCCATTCTACTCATAACATGCACTCCCTCTCCCACAATCGGTAGTCATAATATCTGATAAACATCCTCTAGGGTCACTGTCATCTCACCAGTGGGTAACCAAAAGGTACATGTATCTACACACCATCCCTCACAAAATGTAGTCGCCATAGGCATATTATGGGGAAATTCCCCCAATCTTGCTATGTGCCATAGGTTAACACGGTCTAGTATGTCCCACTCAACATCAAATAACCGTAGGGTTAACAATGTGCTCAAATGATGACCCCCATGGAACTCTCTCGAGTGTATATCCCTCTGCGCAACACAAAAAAAAAACATCTGACATTAGTGCTCCATACATATACAACACTAGTTAATCATAGTGTAAAAATCAACTAAAATTCCAATAATACATATTGCACTCTCAAAACTCTATTCTGGGATACCAATGCCCAGAAGCAGGTCACAATCGCTTAGAAACAGGTCACCAGTGCCTCAAACTGGGCATTGGCATCCCAAAGGATGTCAACATCTTGACCACTCCCACCTAGATTAGAAACGTACAAAAACATAAAATTTCAAATTTTACAAAAATCGACAAAGAAGAATAAATTTCACCACATTTAAAATAATAACCATACTCACCAACTCATTGGTCATCTACACCACTATGGCTTCCACTACTATCTCAAAGCTCATAAAAATTTCTTCCCTAACACGTGGCATCCTCGCAAGCTTAGAGTGCCAATTCTCACTCACTCATGGTAAAAATGAACATACTATTCACTTTGTACTATTACTATATATAGAAAATTTCAATTTTTCATTTACTATAGTTATTGTATGCACCCAAAATTGCATGTGCTACATTGTCAGAAAAATGGTTACAAAAGTCCCTAATGATGATTCAGGTCCTTTCAAGAAGGTGTTTGAGCTCCAATTTCCATTCGCAATGTATATTTGTCACCTGGACATCTTTACTTAGCCTTCCTGCACTTTTTCCAACTTCCTGCCTCTTTCTGCGCATGTGTTGACCTTTAGTGCCAAGAATGCCACCCAAAATAGGGTGGTGGTCCTACCCGCTTTTTCCAGACTCCCTCACGTTTGTTTTGATATATGACGGTTCACTTAATTTCACTTTTAGCATGCATCCGTGAGCTAAATTGTCTAAAATTTTCCTTGATTGCTTGGTTCTCCTTCCTCCTTCTATTTTAAATAAATTTAATTAGTTAGAATTGCTTCTTCTTGCCTTGTGCATGAAGGTACCTCCCATCCTCCATTCTTATATATTCCATACTTGTATTCAAGTAAAAGGCCCTGAAAATTTGTGTGTATCTTGCTAGGAATTGTGTAGCCATACTTAGATCTCTTGTGCTATCTCTCTTTTACTTGCATTGCATCCAGATTGCCTTCAAGCTACCATTGCTCAAGCACCATCCTGCTACTGCTATTCTTGCATTCCCAATCCCTTGGAATCATATGATCACTCAGAGAAAGAAAGGACAAATTGAGGGGAAAAACTAATGCATAGCTGGATTTACCTATGTTCCATGAATTCCAGGTTGGATGTGTTGTTTGATTTCCTTCATTCCTGTAATTTAACACTGTTATATCATATCAAATACAATAGAAATTAACTTCATTTCATTTTCAAGTAATTAGTTAATTTACAAGAGGGCTTGAATCTTTCATAGAAACTCCCAGTGATAATCCTCTTCTTCCCATCCCTGTGGATCTAAAGGAGAGAAGATCTGTAGGAGGTTGTCTACATATCATAGAACATTTGGAAAAGTTCTTTCTTTAAGTTAGTTTATTTTCAATACACTCAGCACAGGTGAATAACCACACCGGGTTATCTCACTTGTTTAGTTTTAGTATAGAAATATTTTTATTATTTAAAATAGAAGCAAATTGTTGTTTGTGATTGTAATATTTTAGTTTTGTGATTTGTTTAGATTAGTTTCCTTTCAGCAGTAACCTAAATTGTCAGTTTCAGTTTATTTAATTTGGACACTTCAAACTAGATCAACACTTAGATCCAAGTTAGGAAAACAAACCATAGGGAATTTACGCTACCCGTTCATAGCCTCTAAATCTCCCCTTTGCCAATTTAGCTACTAGGAAATCACACTACTAGATCTTAGTCAATGATCCTCCTATAGTTAGCCACACACATTTAAACATTAGATGCTCTGGCATGACCTCAGGGGGTTGAGTGCGGTTGAAGGTTGCATGTCAATTTTCATCTGTACAGTTACCATTTGCATCATGCTTCTAACTAATACGAGGCACAAGGTTTCACTCATATATTGAGCTTCGTTACTCCATTTTCTCCCCATGTTTGTGCCAATCAGTTCATAATTTTTCTTACCACCTTACTATACACATTCCACAATGCTTTATTCCAATCTAGCACATTTACTACTAAATATACGCGTAATCTTTCCATATCTTCTATACTACATATTGTTCACTATTACACCATTTCACCTCTAATTTTGGCTCAATTCTCATTATCTCCACCCCTCACCCCTTTCACCACTAGAGGGCATATAATAGGGGTCACCCTACAATCCCTCTCAGGATACTATATGATCATTCGATACTCCTAATACATCATTATAATTTTTTTCTTTCACGCTATTCAAAGGAAGGAACAAATCAATCTATTCAAATAATTTCTATCTATTCCCACCAATAACCTAATATGGGGAAAAAAAGAAAAAATATCTCCATGAGTAATCTATCACATGCATCCAATCTCAAAGCAATATTTTACTATTTAAATCAAATCAATCAATCGGTACAACATAACATACTATCTCTCCCAAACGACCTAACTTGAAAATTACATCACTTTACTATCTCTCCTAGATGACCTAACTTGGGAGTCACTTTACATTTTCTATCACTTCTAGATGACCTAACATGGAAGCCATCTAGTGTTATACAAATCGGGACACCCATGGGAGAGGGGGCTATGAGACACCATTTCCTTTCCTATACTGCTCTTATATGGGTTATTCAACACAACTAAATTTGGTCTCTATCCATCTGTAATGGTTGAAACTTTTGGGGATGTAGTCATGGATAGAGGTAAGACTAGACTTCTCTCCCCAACACTCTTCTTATAGAGACAGGATGCCCAAATCCTCCCTTGTTTGAAATTTACAAAATCAGGTTGGGAATTGATCACTCCCTACCCCTTCAAATATCTATTAACAATAATTCAAAACATCCAAATCTAGTAATCAATTTCTCCAAGTGCTCCTTACAACGATTCACTATCTCTATTTATGCCACATGGATCGACACATTGATCCATGATTCGCCACACTATATGTTATTATATTCGACGCATACTTCTGTAACACGGCTTCTCTGGGATTCTCACTAGTATGTTCCCTACTTACTTTACACTACTTGAATTTCTTTCAAATAACATAAGGGGGGGGGGGGAATATAGACACAAAATCACACACATATTACTATTTTACTATATTTCCAAGTATGTTGTTATATACATGGATCTTAAGTAAGAAAAGTATTAATTGGTGACACATTCCCTAGTCCATCTGTTTACTTTTGGTTGTTTCTATTGTCTCTCTCTCTCTCACATCTGTCACTTTTACACCCAATTCTGGTCAGGTCACATGGATCCCTATCTGTCAATCTTTCCACATCTATTTTCATTTATCCTAGGACACTAGTGCCCATTTTGGACACTAGCGTCTAGGAGTTCCTGTCCACCCTAGGTGCTTCTGTCCTCTTTGTTCTTGTTCACATTTTTGACATTTATGGTTAGCCTTTTTGGTTTTCTTATTCCTATCCTGAGGTCCTAGTCGATATGTCATGTCACTAGTGTCAAAATTCAAACAAGAGATCCCTATATATACAAAACATAGATACCATTATAGGGGTGGGAAATTCTAAAGGGAAAGCATATCTACACACTATTAAAGGGACTGCATTTTTGGTCTGATTACTCTGCATACACTTTATAAGAAGGGGAAGTGTTGAATTCCATATCACACATTTTCATTTTATCTAGCTATAGCCCGCTATCTTGGTGTCATTGGCATGAGGGAAACCTAAGGACACTATTTCACACACAAACACAAAAAATTACATGGATTCTAGAATGTAGTGCATCGCTTAGTTATAAGTTTATTCTTCATATGACCGTTGAGGTCAGTCTGACTTCACATATTGAATTTTTCATTAAAATTTGATGTGTTTGTGAGCTTGTGTAGGTAGCTAGGGTTTGTGTTGTAGGTTACAGGTACCTTAGTGATCCAAGTGTGACATACATGCGACCAACAATGAATAAGTGTGAAACCCTAGTGATACAAGAAACCATATATTCTAAGAATTTATGTAGTCACCAATGCTCAGGAGTGGTCTCTAGTGCCTAGGTGCCCTCGCCCTATCCCATGCACCCATGTCCAACTCTGTCCGCAACTTCTAGAATTTATATCGATCATTTTCGACACTCTACCCAGCTTGTTCATCAATTGTCCTAGCTCAGATCTATTCTAGGATAAGTGAAAATTAGATAAGTACCCTATCTCTTTCATTTGTTTACATAATTTCATATTTAGAGTGCTTAACATTTATATTCTATTGTATATTATCATAGTAGTGACTCTAAAATTATATTTAATTTTTAAATTTTATTAAATCACTTGTCGATTTTTTTGAGGTCCTCAAACTATCATGTGATATGGAATTGGAACAAGGTACATGTCCATGCACACATGGAAGATCCATGTAATCAATAATTAAGTGAAAACTAAGGTTTCCTAGAAGGAACCCAAAAACCGGGGTATTTATTTAATACATTCTCATGTGCATTGTTGATTGACAAATTTGATGTGTAAGCCACAACAAGTACATGTCACTATTGGCTAGACATATAATTTTACAATGTAAGAAATAGTTTCAGGTGTCATGTTTGAATGAAACTTCTTCTGGTGTCATGAATAGCCACAATAATAACGAATCTATTTTCATCATTTATTGTTGGAAGGAAGATTGACGGTATACAAGATCTATGGACCATTGTTCTTAAGGTCAACTTATTTTTCCATATGTCCTTTTTTGTACATGAACTTAACTCATTTTCCATTTTCTATTTTATTGTGTAAACAACCCATCATTGTGGCCGCTCCATAAACGCCAAAAAGAAAAACAACATGGAATAAAATAATATTGTAACTCTTTCTTCTAAATCTTATTATTCTTATGTCTTGGATAACAAACCATCCGATAACACGATGGTTTATGTTCACAAAAAAAAAGGCTAGGATGAAAGAAAACAAAGTCATTTTTTTGACTAAGCAACTAGAAAATAATAAGACCAATATTAGATCATGCATTCAAACCTTGACAATAAAATTGCTAGAAATAACAAAGCTAATGAAAGTGTGGTGGTTGTGAAAACCTTGCATGATATATAAAATGTGTATACAATATTAGGAAAAAATATTTAATGAATCAAGATTTATTGCATCTTCTTTCAATAAATTTCTTAAAAAATTTATAAGAACTCCCATACACTTTTCCCTCTCTCATTTTATTTGACCAATCCCTTATACTACAAATCCCCGCAGCACCAAAATTTCAAAATAACATGTATATGATTATACACATGAAAATTATTCGAATTTAATTTGTTAGAGGTTTAGAATATTGAGGAGGTGGTGTCAACTAAAAATCCACAAGGGAAAGTCTTGGGGATGATATTTATTGTTTCCTGGGAAAGCATGGAGAGTGGCTTAAGATAATGGTCTATAAAGATGGCATAAAACCACATGACCGACTATGTTTTTTGGTTATCATATTCAACAACTACATAAAATCAACATGAGGTGCTGAGTGCCCTCCAAAAGTCCTTATCTCTAAAGTTTCCCATGACATGTAGAAGAATTTCCCCCTAAAATTGGTGTGTGTTAACTACCCATAAAATATAGGGGCTAATATTGTAAAAAATAATTATTGACATTGGGAGCATTCATTGACAAGGCCCTAATTTCTTATATATCTCTAAATTATGTCACCTCAACAATTTTTGTACCACACCCACTTTCTCCTTCAAATGATTTAAAAAATTGGGACATGGTTCATATGTGTCTTGTTGTAAGAAAGATTTTTTTTGCATACGTTTCCCCCATCATTTCCCCCACCGCTGGACTTATCCTCCCTCAATCCCCTTCTTCATTACAACTCTTCCTTCTACAATGTTTTGATTTGTCAAGTTTAACTTCTTTAATGTATCCCTTTCAATGTCTCCATTGCACCGCTTGCATGCAATTACTAGTTAAAAAAATGACATTTATTATACTGAAGGCATTGCCCATTTTGGATTCGAGGTTAGTCTCTCTAACATCAAAGGATATTGGGAAGACTAGGGTGTAGACGTTAAAAATATGACACAGAACATTCCATCCAACTATTTTTCATTAAGTGAATTTTTATTAATCACCTATCACTATCAGAAATCCATGAAGCTCAACCAATAAAAAAAACATGATAACATTGATCTGTTTTCCTATTTTCTGAGGGGTTGCAAGTCACAAGATATTCCCGAGGTAACCAATTATATTATTCTTATGGTGATTAAAATTTTATAGTAGTTGCAACACTTAATTTCCCCTTGATAAGTTCCTAACATGGAGGCATTTTGGATAAATTGTGGCAACTAGAGTAACTTTGATGCTTGTAAAAACTTGTATAATTTACATATAGACTCGAAGAAACTTGTAAAGTCAATGGATATCCATGATCTATTCATGAATTTGATGTAATTGAAAGGTGGAGAAAGCACAACTGATGGAGATGATAATAGGGGGAGTGGTCGATTACGATTGAGGGATGGGGATTTTGGCCACTTGCATCTTTCATCAACCATTCATGTTTCCAAAATGCTAATTGCTTAGTAGTGGGAAAATCCATGTTTATTATAGCTGTAAGAAAAAATTCCTTAGGGAAGGACATTACAATTTCTTATTTTTAGAGTCTCATCCCTTTAACAATGCAACAACTATATTGCAACAAATTATGGTTTTGGTGAGAATGTAAGTGGTATATATTTGAGTGGTACTTGGGCCCAAAGAATGAAAAATTGGGTTAGAAAATAGTCACTACATGTAATAGGTTAATCCCTCATCTTTCACTAACATACTTAAGTCATTGATGGAGTTTTCTTTAAAGCTGGAAAAGATCGATGTCAATGGTAAAGAGAAGAAACAAACACACACATCTTTTATATCTATTTTTGACATATTTACTATGTTGTATCTTGATTTTGGTATAGTACTACATTTCCTACCAAATCCAATAAAAATGGATAAGGCCATCCAATACACTCCATCAAAGCTTTGGATAATAGAAATATCTACTTCTCTAAAAGCTAATGAAGGTGGGTCTAATACTCTTTAGAAAAAATAAAGAACATGTTCTTAAAGATCTGACAAAAAAAATTTGAACGAAAAATTAGATCACAGTTTCCAAGGCATGGGATGGAAGTGAAAAATTATTTTGATATTGGGGTTTGAGTAAACATGGGTGACCTGTAAAAATTGGTTAAGTAATTTTTTATTTTTATCGCTACTACTCTCAATTGGTATCATTCCAAGAGTTTAAAATTCGCTTAGGTGATTATGTGATTCATTGTTGGTCGTACTAAATTATTACTCGTAGAATATGTAACATTATGTTTAATTGACTATGATGCTCGATATGCAATATCAATGTGTTTTGAATGGGGTGTATATTTACACTAAATCCATGTTTCATCAACAAATGGATGTTTTGATCAATAACAATATATACATAATTTATGGAAGGACTATAAGGGATCCTTACTTTATTGTTGTTTTTTCCCTACCTATTATCCTCAAACTTCAATGCCTTTTAACTAAAAGGATGCCACTGTGTAGATGTGTAACGTATCTAACAAGACAGGTCACATGAGTACACAGTGAGAATTTTCTATCAAAAAAGGATCACAGTTGGTTTGGGTTGGGATATGTATGGCTCACCACTGTGATGAAAAATTGAAGATCATGTAACTGTTATCCATTTTCACCCCATTGCGTCAAATGGATAACTAGAAAAATTTGGACCTAGACAATTAACAAGCCTTCAAAGGAAGAATCTAGGGTATCTCGGGTAAAATACATATTTTGGAAGCATTTGTAGTATTTTTTGGAAGCTTGTGATCACTTGAGGCATTTTTCCTCTTCTGGGTTTCAAGAGGTTCAGAGTTCAGTCAAGGTGAGAAAATAGGTCCCAAGAGCCCACATTCAACCAAAAATGGGTAAAATGAGCAATATTGAAAAGAATAAATTTATAGAGTGCCTTATTGTATCACCATGGCCCTCTGGTTCTCAGGGAAATCCAAGAAAACCAAAAAAAATTGCATAAGAAATTGGAAAAATTTAAAAAGTGGTAAAGAGCCCCAAAACAGCTCACCAAGCTATTGGGTGAGCTAAAAATAGCTCAGTGAGTCAGTAGGAGTGGTCAATTGTTTTTGAGAAAATTGGCTTACATGATTTTTGTAGGGAGAGTCAACTCGGGATGATTGAGGTAGAGGGATAGCTTGCCAAGTTATTGGTAAGTTAGGGTAGGTAAGGCCATCAACATCGGCTGATGACTTAGTTGGTCAAGTAGACCAAGTTTGGGGTTAAAAGAGCAACTCAAGCCAAACGATGTCAGCGATTCAGCATGTATGGGGTTCAGAGGCCACCGAGCTCAAGTTAGACCAGCGATAAGTGGTGGTGGGGTCAACTGAGCAGGGCAATCAATAAACTCAAAGGATTTATGACTCCACATCAGATGGAGCTTCAAATCAGGGCAAAGGATGGCGAGCCTAGTCAATCACAGTGGAGGAGTTGGAGGGCTTAGCATGAGCTAGTGACTAGGAGGTTCAGATCAGGGGTTAGCTCATTGAGGACTTTGCAAGCTCAGAGATCTGGTCACAAGGTTTCACATTTTTGGGGATGCAGAGATTGTCGGGTGAGTTACATTAGGCAAGCCATGTTAGATGTTTGATGCGATTGGGAGTTCGAAGTCTGACATGATTTCAGAGGTCAACGGTGGATTCAGAGGTCAACGGATGAGGGGTGTTAGAGATCATAGTTTATGTGACGAGTTGATGTCCAATGTGATGTGTCATATCAAGACTTCAAGTCTATTTGAGAGTGTGCAGTGCAGTTGTTTGAGGGTCATTGTTGGAGTTTAGGGAATATTATGCCATTTCAGGAGTTTAGGGAGCATGTTGGGAGTTGAGTTGCACGTAACAGGTGAGTGCAAACCCTGAAGCCCATGAATTTTGATGAACACTGGGGTTTTTTTGGGGGGAATGGACATTGGATCCCGAGTTGGGTGATTTTAGAGGTCGGGTGTTGGGTGAGCTGGCCAAGCTAGTATTAAAGCAATGTAGTGAGTTAGTGGGGGAGCCCAAAAGTGACCCAAACAAAAAACTGAAATAACTTCCTCCACACTAATCAATTTTTAACAAAAATAATCATTGGATTCATAATTCAGAGCCCCATCCCATGAAATCATAAAAAAATAGAATTTAGTGGAGTAGGTGAGAGAAAAACAAAAGAAAGTACCATGTTCAAAATAATCACTTCTAGGTTCAAAAAATGAAGTAAATGAAGACATGGAGGCCCATTCCTTCTCCCACAAGCTAGAGTACAAGGCGGTATGGGTTTTTTTAGGTGATCCCATCCCTTTTGCAGGTGAAATGATTATTTTTTGTGGGTGGTTGAAATAGGATTTCGGAGATCTCCTCTCTCTCTTTTGATTCATTTCTTCCATATATATGTAAAAGAGGAGGGTTTATTGTAAAGGAGTTGGACATTTTCATTTGCTGCTCCCTTATTCTCATGTAGGTAGTTTGTGAGCTTGAAGCCTCATCTTTTGAGCATTGTAATAGGATTCATGCCTCTTTCTTATGATGTATTTTGTAAATACTTTGAAGCAATAAAATCAATTTTGTGATTATTTCACTACCCTTGCATTTTGTTTATTGTTTTATCTTACCTTTCATCACATTGTAGGTATTTTGTGCATTATTAATGATTTTCCTTACATGTCTATAGATGATTGTGTTTAATGGAAATGGTGTTGTAAATGTCATTGTAGACTGTGGTGTTATGTTCATCCTCTCTACTCTCATTTTCTCCCATTTTCATTTTGAAGTGTCCACACTACCCTTCTCTTGGTGTTATCACCTCCCTTAGTGTAGGATTTCCTTTCTTTCATGCACTCTCTCTCTTCTCCTTCTATCTCCTTGGAAATTGATAGGATAGGATTATATAGTTGTTTTCTTACATTAGGAGTAGTTATAGTTCATTAGGATTAGGAAGAGAACCAACCTTCTCTAGATATTTTTCTCAATTGCAAGGTCCCACACCTTGAGATAACTCCATGTTACCCAATTACACTGATTTCATCACACACTCAAATGACAAAAATCAGAGGGTGATGTAATTTGGTGATAATAGTTCTGGCATGCCCAGTGGGAAAAGAAGTCAATATTTCCATGTTTTCATTCTCATTGGAGATGTGTGTCTTGGTGAAATTCTATCCTTTGGAGGCTCATTGTATCAACACATCTAATGACTCCCAGGATCATAATTTAGTGGTTTTAGTAGCCAGATTTCTCAAATTCATGAGAAGGATCCAAAACTAGGTCAAGAAAAAGAGAAGAGGGAATATTTGAATATTTGCAGCTATCTCCTAGGGTAGAGGAAGGAGAGGAAGAAAAGTTTCAGAGATCTCCATCTCCACCAAATAGAAATCTTTCAACACCTCCACTGGTAGATATTTTCTTCAATCTACTAGAGTTCTTAGACCAATCAGAATGGCTCAACAACAACCACCAAATCCATTTATTAATTTCACAGGGTAATTAGTCCACTTTCCCTCAATGCATAACCCAATTCCAGTGGAAGCCTTGAAGAACATTCCATTCTTCAATGGAGAAAATCACACAACCCCAATTGATCATATCCAAGACATTGCAAATGTCTGTTCCATACATGAGATTGTTGAGATGGATGTGGTAGTGAAACTTTTAGCTTCTTCTTTCAAAGGAAAATATTTGTAGTGGTTCAGAAGCTTGAGAGACAGGTCAATTAGAATTGGGATCAATTATGTTTAGCTCTTTGTGACCAGTTTGGGGAAAGGGAAGGATAATTTATCTTTATTGGAGTAGTTGACTACAATCAAAAGAGCACCAAATGAACAGATGGTTGACTTCAATTTCAGATTCCAAAGAACATGGGACAGGATTCCAATTTGTAAGACCATCTGCTGAAGGTGCATTCCTCTATTTCTTAAAGCTCTTAATTCTGATATAGCTATGATGATACAGTCTATGGGAGGGAAAACATTTCTAGGAGCTTATAACATAGCCATTAGAGATGAGAATTTCCTAATTCAAGCTTGTAAACTTGCACCTAGGCCACCTATGCCTATTTATCCAGAAATGGGAATCCTAGTTCTAGTTAAGCACCTATGTTAGCCTATCCCAACCCCAAAAAATAAAAATTCTAATGAAGCTTCTACCTCTTCTTCTAGCACCTCACTGACCTTCAAGAAGTCATGAAACAATTGTAGAATCTAGGAAATGAGTTGGTAACAATTAAGAGGTACAATGCCCAAATTTTAGACCTTATCAGCCTCAAGCCCAACCAAATAGGCCTCCATATCAGTCAAATAGACATCCTAGCTCAAGCTGTAAATCAAAACTAGAACCAAGGACAACCTCCAAGCTTCCAGGCCATTTCAAGTGTATACAATCCAAATGTTGCCTCTTCAACATATAGAGCCTTGGTTCCAGTCTAGAACAACTTCACAGGAATATGAATGGTGTTTCCCTTATGGACAACCACATAATCAAGAAACATGCTTTAATGGTGCTCTGAATCAAGCCTTAATGGTGTAAACATTGGTGTGCTTCTCAAGAAACAAACCAAGAAGAAAATCAGCAACAAACAAGCACTCAAGAAGCACCTCAAGTGAGACTTCACTTGTGAACTGACAAGCTAAAATATTTCTGTGGGATGAATCAAGCTCCTTCTCAAGGTGTAGCAGCGAACAACAAGGTCCAAGAAAAGAAATATATAGGAAGGAAAATCATCAAATGCAAGCACTTCTCAACCTTCTATCACACTTCAAGGAGTTGGTAGTCTCAAATGCATCCTTAAGCCCACAAAATCAGCCTAGAGTACCTGTTGTATCAACTCATGTGCAAGATAAAGTTGTGCCAAAAAGGGGTACAGAAGGATAACCCATCTCCTTTCAACATCATTGATCACATGAAGAAAACAAATGTGAGCATTTCAATGTGGGAATCTCTGAAATTCCAGGAAACAGAGGGATTGTTGTAGAATACTATGGCAAACTTATCCATTCCAAATCATGCACCCAACGATCAAGACAAGGTACTAACTAATGTAATGGAACAAGAGAGAGAGATCACCCAAAGGGAAATATGAAACCTCCACCATTTTATGTATCTTTGATCATTGGGAAAAATCTTGTACACAACTGCATGATTGACTCAGGGTGTAAGTAAGCTCAGTGATGCCTAAAGTAAATTGTAGATCAATTAGGTTTGAAATATGAAACTATCTCTAAAGGAGTGGTACAATTAGATGGGATAATAATGACAATGTTGGAATGATCAAAGGATTTAACCTTACATTACATGCATGCCCAAATGTCACAGTTCCACAAGACATATCAGTGATTGAATTACCACCACTCTTTGCTTTGTGCTTGTCAAGGGATTTCATGGCTAAAATTGGTGGGTACCTATCGGTTGATTGGTCACACATGATCTTTAGAACAAGGTATGGAGCTAAAGCTACAATCATATCTAAGAAAAATTAAAAATTATCACATTGAGCCTTATGTACCAAGTTCAATCAATGCCAATTGACTCATCTTTTGACCAAGAATATTGTCCAAGCACTCTAGAGACAAATACTAAAGTTGGAGGCATTCTGGACTTAACACTTGATGAGTGGACTCATAAGAGACATGCCTATGATCCATACAAGGAAATGGAGGAAAGATGAATTAGGCATCTATTGTCTACATGAGGAAAATCCACCTCTTCCTAGCATCACCAAATTGAATGATGAAGATGAGAATGGAAGTCTGGAAAATTTTATTTGATAGTTCAAGGAGAAAGACAAGGTGTAGGAGGAGGAGAAATGCTTATATCTCCAAAAGGTAACAAGTACTACTCAGCTTTCTAATTCCAATTTAGTTGTTCTAATAACACAGCTGAGTATGAAGCATTGATCCATGGATTACACTGGGCAAGAAAAAAAGTATCAAAAACTTGCAAGTTTTTGGGGATAGTGAGCTGGTTGTAAACCAGATTAGAGGACTGAATGTTACTAAAAATGATCTTCTCAAGAGCTATAAGAACTGGGTATGGGATCTCATAGAGGATTTTGAGGCATTTAACATAAGATTCCATACCAAGGAAGAAGAATGAGGCTGTGGATATAGGCTTGCAACAATTGGAGCAACATTTGATGTGGTTGAAAGTATCAAGAAAGATCAAACTTCAGCCTCATATCAAAGTGGTTGTGAGACCAACTATTCCAAACAAACAACACTTAGTTGGAAAGTGTTTGAGAATGACCAACAAATCATCAAATTCTTATAGGAGGAAGTTGAGTTCTCTTCCAAGAATCAAGACAAATTGGAAAGGCAATATGGTGATCAAATAGTCCAACTGAGAACAAACAAACTCCCAAAAGGTTTAATAACACTAGAATCAATTTTCAATCCTAATGACCAATTCCAGAAAGAAAAGGCTAATATTCAGGTCAAGGGGGAAGATTCAGAGTCCATTTCAGTTGGAGAAGGTAAGTTACTCCAAATTGGAAAAGTAAGTACTCATCAAGAAAAATCTGATTTCATACAACTTTGTCAAGAGTTCCCAGATATCTTTTCTTGGAGTTATGAATATTTGAGGGGATTTGACCCAAGATTAGCACAACATACTATTGAGTTAGATCCATAATCTAATCCCATTAGGAAAAAGAAAAGTCCAGTGAATCCTCACATTGAGCCTCTCATGAAGAAGGAACTGAACAAGCTCATAGAGGCAAGTATCATCTTTCTAATCAAGCACTCTTCATGGGTTGCTAATCTGGTGTCAGTTAGGAAAATAAATAGAAATTAGATTGTGTGTGGATTTCTGAGATCTTAATAGAGCTTCTCTCAAAGATCATTATCCACTTCCTTCCATGGAGAAAATATTGCAGGTAGTATCTGGTTCAAAGAGGTTTTCACTTCTAGATGGCTACTTGGGCTGAATCAAATCATGGTGAAAGAGGAAGACCAATTTAAAACAACCTTCACCACAAAATGGGGCACATATGCTTACAAGAAGATTCCATTTGGCTTGTCAAATGTTGGAGCTACATTTCAGAGGGATATGGACATGGAATTCAAGGGGATGATAAACAATTATGGTTCTTGTGTACTTAGATGACATTATTGTATTCTCCAAGAATGCAGCTGATCACCTCTATCACCTCAGGAAAGTGTTCAAAAGATGCAGGTAATTTGGAGTGTCTTTAAATCTGAAGAAATGTATATTTCTAGCTCATGAAGGAAAGCTCTTAGGCCACATTGTGTCTAAGGAGGGGTTGACAATTGATCCAGAAAGAGTTGAAGCTATCTATGCTCTACCATTTCCAAGTCACAAGAAGGCTCTCCAAAGCTTCTTGGGGAGAATCAATTTCATTAGAAGGTTCATGCCTGATTTTTCCACTCTTGTTAAGCCATTAAAATGATGTTGAAGAAGAGTATGGCATTTAAGTGGAAAATGGAGGGAAAAGAGAGTTTTGAGGCTATCAAACATGAAATATCCCAAGCTCCAACTCTCATCAATCCAGATTTCTCCAAGGACTTCATCCTCTATGCTTTTGGTGGTTCAGACACAATCTCTACCATCTTGGTACAACTGAATAAGGAAGGATCTGAGTCATCCTATAGCTTTCTTCAATTAGAGCTTGGAGGATTATGAGGTGAGGTACTCTTTTATTGAAAATCATGTCCTTTGTGTTATAAGGAGTTTGAAGAAGTTTAGACACTTGGTTTCAAACAACAAGATCCAGTTGCTAGTGTCTCATGCTGGAGTTAAGGAACTTTCTCCTAAACAAGGACTTGAATGAGAAAAGGGAAGGTTGGATTACCTGTGTCATGGAGTATGATATAGAAATCAAGGTAACTAAATTGGTTCATGGGAAAGGATTATGTGAACAGTTGGCTTCTAATCAACATGTTGAGTCAAGAGATGAAGAAGAAGTTGTCCTGGTACTCCAAGATGATCAAGAACAAGTGTGGCAGATGGTATATCCCACTCCTTGTTGGACCAAGGATATGATACATTTCTATTCAAATAGGTCTATGCCCTCCAGAGTTAATAAAAGTAAAAAGAAGGTATTTTAGACTCCAATCCATTCTTTATGTTCTCATTGATGGTATCTTATTCAAGAAGGATGTGAATGGAGTTCTATTGAGGTGCATTGGAACCAATCAAATTGAGAAAGTGTTACATGAGTTCCATGATGGAGAAGATGGAGGTCATTTTTCTCCATGAGTAACATCCCTCAAGATCATGAAGGTTGGTTACTATTGGCCCACAATGTTTAGTGACTTCTATGCATGGATCAAGAAGTGTAAGAAATGTGCATTATTCATAGGAAGGAGAAGCTAACAACACTACCACTTCACCCAATCTCAGTTGATCAACCATTTATGTAGTGGGGATTGGATTTCATTGGGGTTCATCAATCTAAACTCAACCAAGGCCATAAGTGGAGTCTAATACTATTGACTATTTCACCAAGTGGACTGAGGCAGTAGCACTCAAGGAGGTAAATGAGTCTAGTATACTAGACTTTTATGAGGGAATTATTACCAGGTTTGGTGTCCCTACCGCTATCATATCATAAAATTCTCTAGCATTCCTTGGCACCAAGATCTCTGAATGGGATGTCAAGAATGGATATATCTAAGCACCTCCTCTAACTATTACCCCCAGGGTAATGGGCAAGATGAGTCCACAAATAAAGAAATTATTGAGGATTATCAAAAGGAATCTGGATGAAAACCAAAGGACATGGCATACCAAGCTCAAATCAGCCTTGTGGGCTGATAGAATCACACCAAAGAGGTCTACTAGTATCTCTCCTTACAAGCTAGTCTATGGAAGAAGATAGGTTATACCCATATCTCTTGAGTTGCCAGCACTGGAGCTCCTCAGGCAGTTGGATTTATCTGAGTTTGAGCCCATGGAGGCTAGATATGCATAAGCTCATGGAGTTGGAGGAGCTGAGAGAGCAAGAAATGTAAACCATGGAGAAGGATCAAGCTTTGATCAAAGAGGAGCTTTGACAAGAAAACAAAGCTAAGAGCTTCCAAGAGGGATATTTGGTTCTGAAGTGGGATGCTGACAGGGAAAAACTAGGTAAGCATTCCAAATTTGATGCTATATGGAGTGGTCCTTACATGATCATTGGGTGCAAGAGTAATAATGCTTTCCAACTGTCTAAGTTGGATGGAGAAGAACTGCAGATTCTAGTCAATGGAATCTATCTCAAGCACGTTACTAAAAGTAAATTATGATCCTTGTACATATTAGTTTAGGATTTATAATTCCTCTAAGTGTTTTTAGCACATTTTTCTTTTGTTAGAATAAGTTTCCCTTCCCTAAGTTCCTTTCATCAGTTCTATTGCTTCTAGTGGTCTCTTTACACATTTCAGTATGTGCCTAGAGAGGAAATTGTTGTAGCAAGAAGCTCAAAGTTGCAGGAAACAGTTGTAATCCTCAAGAGGTTTCAAATGTAGAGAAACTAAAAACAAGATTAGAGGAAGATTTCAGTGTTTCCATTCTCTTGTCCCTTCATATTAGTCATGGATTGAGCTTCTCATGCCTCTTACAAGATCTGAAAATATTTCCAAGGGAAGTTTGTTGTGTTACAAATGGTAGGTCTCATGGCATTTTGCAGGCCCTTGAGTCTTAGTGAGTATCTCCAGCCTTTGGTAGTATTCCGAGAAGGGTACGAAATGATAAAAATAATTCTTAATAGAAGCTCCTAGTTCCCCAAATCAGAAAGTGTTTCCAAGTTACAGTACTTCATCCTTGCCAATAAACCATAGTTCAATTGTCCTTCAAGCTTGGCAAGAAATCAGATTTTGGGGGCAAGTTCAGGTCTTCATTTTCACCCCAATAGATCAATTTGTAGAGATAAAGAGAAAATAAAATTTCAGATCAAAACAATTTTCCACTCCTGTAAGTTTCAAGATTTCTTCTAAAAGTTGGAAAATGCAAGAAGCAAATCAACTCCAAGCTCAGACAGCATTTCAAGTAGGCTTCAAGGTCAAATTTCAAGAGTTCATATCAATTCATGCTTACCAAGATGACTCCATGCCCAATGGAGTTTGCAAGGCCACTGATCAGCCCATCTAGCAAATAGATGTCCCCATGAGTCACCAAGTTGTTATCCATTTTCACTCCTAGGTCAAATGGACAACTGGATAAATTTGGACCTAAACAATTGACAAGACTCCAAAGGAGAATCTAGGGTATCTCAGGTAAAATAAAGGATTTGGAAGCATTTGTAGTAGTTTCAGGAAGTTTGGGGTCACTTGAGGCACTTTTTCCTCTTCTCGGTTTCAAGAGGTTCATAGTTCAGTCAAGGTGAGAAAACAAGCCCTCGAGGCCCATATTCAACCAAAAATGAGTAAAATGAAAAATATTGAAAAAATAAATTTTTAGAGTGTTTATTGTGTCCCCATGGCCCTCTGGTTCTTGGAGAAATCTAAGAAAGTTTGGTTCAAAATAAATTGGAAAAAATGTAAAGGAGTGACAAAGAGCCCCAAAACAGCTCACCGAGCTATTGGGTGAACTAATAGATAGTTCAGCGAGTTAGCGGAGAGCCGGGTTAAGTTCACAGGGGGAAATCACCTTGCGTGGTTGGGGGAGGTCAAATCATCAAGTTGAGCTTGTTGATCTATTGTCGACGAGTTGACCAGGGTGATAACACAGCTTGGCAGGGGTGTAAGATTGGCCAAGAAAAGTTGAGTCAATTAGTTGCAAGGGCATGGAACCGGCCAGGGTTGAGTTGGCATGCATAGGGAGGAGACCGTGGTGATCTCAAGTTGACCAGCGATAGAGTGGTTGAGGTGATTGGTGAATTAGGTCATAAAGCAACTTGAATTGGCAAGTCCACATCGACGGAGCTTAGAAAATCAAGGAAAAGGATGGATTGCCGAGTAATTTGGCAAGCCAAGGTGTTAGCATTTCCATAAATAAGAGTTCAGGCCTCAAGGTTAGCTCACCAAACTAACTCAGTGATCCCCATGGGTGACAAGGTTCACATTCGGGGATCGTTAGGTGAATACGTTGGACCAAGGTTCATGTCAGAGTTTGAGGTGTTGAGCAACTCAAAGATTCATGATTTAGGAAATTAGAGGGCACATTAAATGATGAGACCCAGAGTTAGAATTCTGATGAGCATGTCGAGGAACCTGTTTTCTAATGATCCAGTGTCTTGATTCAACACTATCTCAGAGGTCAATGCATCATGATGTTTCAGATAGTTCAAGGAACACATGATGCCCAAGGAGTTCAGGGAGTTTTTGATGAGTTTTGTTCGTTTTTGGGATGCAAACCCCAAAGCCCAAATACTGAAATCGTGTTGGGTTATTTTGGTCTGGGTCCAAGCTACATCGTAGTCCAAGGGTGATTTTGGAGTTCACGGTGTTGGGGGAGCTAGTCAGAAAAACATTCAATGTAAGGAGCGAGTTGGTGGGATGAGCCCAAACAACAACCTCCAAAAAAAAAATTCCATAACTTCCTCCACACTAATTTTTTTTTAACAAAATTATAATCTTTGGATTCATAATTCAGAGCCCTATCCCATGGAAATCATAAAAAAATTGGAAGGTTGGTGGAGTAGGTGAGAGAAAAATAAGGGGAAATTCCTATGTTCAAAAAATCACTTCTAGGTGCAAAAAGGGAAGTAAATGAAGACATGGAGGCCCATTTTCTTCTCCCATAAGGCATAGTTCAGGAAGGCATGGGGTTTTTAGGAGTCATTTCATCACTTCTTTAGGATAATTAATACCATTTTTTTTGTTGAGGAAAAATTCCATGTATCTTGTTTCTCTTTCTCATATATTGTAAAAATGAGCCCATTTTGAGGGTGGAACATTTCTCATTTTGCTCCTTTATTATCTATAGGTATTGCAGGCGTATCTTGAGCTCAAAACCTTCATTTTTGAGAATTTTGCAAGGAATCCATGCCTCATTTCTTCATTATACTGAACTGTGTCAATATTTGAAGCAATAAAATCAATTTTGTTGTTATCTTGCAACCCTTGGTTGTGTTTTATTGGTTTCTCTAACCTTTGCATTACATTTTAAGATATTTTTTGCATTTTAATAGTTCTTACATGCTCTAAATTAGTTCTATTCTCTGAAATGGTGTTGTAAATGTGTGTTATAGAATGTGAAGTTATAAACGTCCTCTATATCTCCATTTTTCTCCATGTTCAGTCTTGGAAAGTGTTGAAAACATCCTTCTCCTGCTGTTATCACCTCCCTTAGTGTAGGATATCCTTATTTTCATGCTTTCTCCTTCTCCATGATCCCTTGGAAATTATAGAGTAGGATTAGTTAGTTATCTTTCTTGGATTAGGAATAGTGTAGTGTCTAGATTAGGAAGAAGAACCAACTTTCTCAAGAGAGTTGTCTCAAGTTCATAGTCCCACACCTAAAGATAACTCCATGTTACCTAATTACACTGATTTCCCAAATAAATCATTTGCAAGAAATTCAGAGGGTGCTGTACTTTAGTGATAACAGTAACCAATCATAGGTCCTATAGATAACCTTGGGTATATGATCATGTCAAACATTCGTTTTATCTACATATGAAGCATGTGGACAATTAGATGGTTCATCACCTCCGTCTGTCTGTCAATATGCAGGTGGAAAGATGTGGAATTCATAACCTTAGTTTCTATCATTCCCCATAGGATGGAACAAAATATGCTCAAGAACCTTCTGTCCCTATTAGAAATAATAGACTTGGGAAGCCCAAAGGTGATCCATACATGACTAAAATAGAGTTTTACAGTTTCTTCAGCAGAAATATTTTTCTTACAAGAAATCATTATAGACATATTAGAAAATTGATCAAATATAATAAAAACACATTCATTTCCATGTTTTGAAGTTAGCAAACCTAAGAGGAATTCCATTGAGATGGAGTCCCAAGGCTTGGATGGTTCTGGAAATGGCGTATAAAATACTTGTTTCTTGTTAGCTAGTTTGGAAATTGCAAAAGGGGTGTAGGATTTGATGTACTTAACCACATTATTTCATAGGTTGGGCAAGCAAAAGTTCTTTTGAAGTATTGTCAGTGTTTTTCCAATGCCAAAGTGTTTAGTTTTCTTGCTAAAGTGTGTCTCCCATATCACATTTTGTTGATCACCAGCTGGAACACAAATGTGTCCCATGTGGTAGAGGAGATTATCTTGTAGATAGAAATTGGGGATATGCTTGCCTCCATGGAGAGCCTGATATATAGTAGAAAAGTCAGGATCTCTCTCATACAAAGTGCACCAACTGGAAGTCTCATGTCCGTAGAGGTCAAGGATAGTTGTGGAGGCTATAATGGGAGGGAAGCTCAAGAAATATGATGTTGAATTGAAATTTCCCTTCTTATGTTTAATTATCAGTTGGAACTATTGTAGGTATGTGGCATAATTCTGGTGTCTATCATTCCTTAGCTTGCTATGCATCTGAAGGAACTCTAATGGCCTATGGTTTGTGTGGATGACTATCTCCTTTCCTAGAATTTAGTGATTCCATTGCTTGCAATCTTGGACGATGGCATAAATATCCTTATCATATGCTGGGTACATCTTGCTTATGTCATTAAATGCTTCACTATGATATGCAATAGAGTGGCCATGTTGTATGATAAAAACTCCCATGACATTCTTAGATGCATTTTTCATCAATTTGAAAGGTTGACGTAGGTCAGGTAAGGAGAGAATAAGGGCCAAGCATAATATTTATTTCAAAATTTTGAATGTTCTTTATTACACGTCCCCCCATCGAAATGTAATCTTGTTTCCTCCTCTAGTCACTTGGTTCAGTGGCCCAGAAAGATGTGAAAATCCCAAGATAAATTGGTGATAGAATTTGAAATGACCTAAGAAGATAGGGAGTTTTGTAAGAGTATTTGGAGTAGGCCATTGATGAATAGCTTGGATATTCTCTGGTTAACATGTACTCCTTCATCCACAATGTATCATAGGTACTGAACCTTCCTTATCCCAAATGTGCATTTTTCTAGATTTGCACACAACCTCTACTTTCAGAGGGTTTGAAGTACTTCTTGAACATACTGTAGATGTTGCTCCCACGTATGACTATAGATGAGTATATAATCTAAGTAGAAAACCATAAAGGAACTGGTGTAGGGCCCCTAGATTTCATCCATTATGCTTATGAATGTTGGAGGAGCATTAGTTAGGCCTAAAGACATGACCAACCATTCGAATAGACCTTCTCGAGACTTAACTGCAATTTTTAAGACATCTGTTGGCTTGATGGGAATTTGGTGATAACCATATTTGAGATCAATTTTTGTGAAGAATTTTACAACGTGAAGTTGGTAAAAAAAATAAATCCTTGGGAGGGGGTATCAATTCTTCACAGTAAATTTGTTTAAGGCCCGATAGTTAGTGGAAAGTCTCTATGTTCCATCTTTCTTTAGTGCAAATATAATTGGACTTTAACAAGGTGAAGAGCTTGGCATAATGTGTCCCTTTTTAATCAAATCTTAGAGTTGCCTCTTGATCTCATCATTTTCAAGGACATACCTATGACACACATGACTATTTGGTAAAAGAGATCACATAACCAAAGAAATAACATGTTTTACCTTACATTGAAGGGGAACTCATATGGGTGACTTGAATAGATCATAACAATCATCTATAATTTGGTTCATCTGCTTTCTTTTCTTGCACTAAATGTTTGGCCATGGTAGCAAGAACAAATTTATTGGAGGTTTGTGGTCTGATAATCAGGATGACGAACGATTTTTGTTTTGGCTACCAATTTATTACATTTCTTAGCATTGATGAGGGAAATAAAGTTAGAGGGGATGACCTCGGGTATCCGATAATGCTAACTCCAATGTTAATGGTGGCCCTTTGAGGTCATGACTCATAGATACCATATTTGTCCCACATGAATGGTTAGCTTGAGAGCACATCACAAACATCTAATGGAACAACATCACACAATAATTCATCGTGGAAGGGTTTTATTACATATAAGAGGAGACATTTTTGTGTGACAAATAAATCTCTTCTTGGGTTAAAACAATCAATACTATATGGTTGTGGATGCAATATTTACAATAAGATTAAGACTTTTCATAACATTAGTAGAAATTAAAATATTTTGACTTCAACTATCAAGAATAAAATGTAGAGGCTTACCCTTTACCCATAGCTTGGAGTGAAATAGCCTTTCCTTTTCATCCATCTTCTTGACTTACGACGTGGAAATGATCACATCTATGATCTAGCTCAACATCTACAATTTAATCTTCTTCTTCTCTGACATTGGGGTGTGTCACAGGTGGATAAATGGGTACTAAATATGGTGACTCGGTGAGTAAGGACTTTCTGGCTCGAAATTCATCCCTGAGATGACAATTAGTCTTTTAGAGGTCGTATCACTTCCCTATCTTCTTCTTATGTTATTTATTTCATTCTGACTCCTTATGTTTCCAACCTTGAGATCTTGTGTAACCTTCCTTATCATTTCCCCCCTCAGAGGATGGTTCTTTTTATTTTTCTTTCTATGATTTTGTTTAATCTTGACCAGTGAAATTATATGCCTCGTCGAGGAAATGAAATTTAATATATCCATGTCCTAACATATGTACCATTATAGGCCACTGAAAAACTTTAGGATCTTGTGTTGCTACATGTCTTGATTTCGCAATCTTACAGACAAAATAAAAAGTATCAGTATAATCTTGAACTGACTGGTCCTTACCTTGGAAGAGTTGTTGCCACCATATGTATAGCTCATCATAGACTCTAATAGGGTATTATTATCCCTTTATGTAATCTACAAAATTATCCCATGTGTGCTCCTCTTCAATGCCCACTTCATCCTTATTGAGTCCATTCTTGTAATCGCCCACCAATTTTTGATAGAAAGTGATGATTTTAGAAGAGAAAATGTTATTTTCTCTTTGTCAGTGAAAGTTTTGAATTGATATGCAAAGATCAATATGGAACCCCATGCACATCAAAGAGGTTGCACTTATAATGGTGATGTGAACGCTCCAAGTAGTAAACAAGAAACTGAATCACAAATGACTCAATGAGAATCAAACATGAAAGAAATAAGGTCTAACATTATCATAGATCAAAAAATAAGGTACATATAGGAGTGCTGTGTAAATCCTATGCATGTGGACACATGAAACCCTAACTAACCCTAATGACCTATAATCTCACTAATTAAGATGACTAACCATATGTGGTGGACAAGACGCCAAATGATGACAAAACAAGTCATATACACCAACACGTTCCCTTCATCAAAGTTGAGGTAGAGGTCATGAAAAGTCATAACAGAAAGAGAACTCCCCTAGAAAAATAAGAAAGATGTGTCATTGGGGCCTAAAAACTAAAATCCTGATAAGCTACCCACGTACAAATAACATCTATTTGGAAAATAAGAAGATGAGAAAAATGGGCCTCGACAACTAGGATTGATAAGGTACCCATGTAAAATAAGGATCTTAAGTAATGGAAGAAAACTCTTAAGAGAAAAACATCCACTACAAGAGATAAAAAAATCCCCTAAACAACCTAGGAAAGATGCGTTATATAGGTCCCAACAACTAAAGACCTAATATGGTACCCATGTACAAACTGTAATCTTTCTGGAAGATGAAAAAGAGAAGAGAGGAAGAAGCCAAGAGAATTTGATGATGATGATAATCTGCAGTGGACCTCACTGAAGATGAGAGCACAAGTAAGGATACTTGGCCTCAGTAAAGGGTTTGGTGAAGAATCCTGCAACGGATTTGAAGTTTGCAACCCTATGAAGTCTCTAAGAAGAGTGTTGATGATGTGGTATTTTTCATGTATATTGAAGAAGGTCCATCCACATCAAATAATGTTTCTTCCCTTAGGAAGAAAATAAATGGTGTACTGAAAGTCTTCCCACTCCACGAAGGAACACAAAGGCAAAAATATGAATAAATCTAAATCTGGTCCACTCGAATTTGACATAAGTCTAGTAAATGAATGCAAAGGAACTGAAGGTAATGCCACAAGCTTAGAAATGTTAGAGTGTGAGAGAGGAACATACATCGAAAGGATGACCAAGTGAAGTGAAGGAAAAGTAGCAACCCCCACAATAGTAGAAAGACAATCCATAAGAAAGGGTGGATCCGTGATGGTCTCTGAAAATGTGGAAGTGATAAGGGTCCCAGAAGGGAAACTCCCAACAAAGGAGATGAAGGACTCCTTTGAAACACCTGTAGAAGGATGAAAAACACCATGTACTACATCAAAAGTAGGAACTCTGAAGAGAAGATGAAGGTCTGGAACGTAATCATCCCAAAAGGGTGGCTCGACAAACAAAAGAGCGATATCTGATAGGTATGAATCATCAACACATGAAGGAGGAGGAGTTGAAAGGGCCTTACATACTGGAAGTGGAAAGGAGGAAGATGTAATTATGATATGGAGCTGGGAATAAGACTTCCTAATGTCTGATAGGAAGGGAGGAGTGTCAATATTCTCTGAAAGGTGGACAAGAGGAGGATAAAATTCCTCATATGTACTCTTGTCATCAGAATTAGAAGAACGATCCTTGTCATCAAGTATAGGAACATACAAGTTTGTGTTAGAAGGACTGTCATCACATGAAGTAGATGTGAAAACAACTATATCAAAAGAAGAAGTAGTAATGGAAATCTCTGAAGGGTATCCCAATAAGCAATAAAAGATGTTACAAACAGTGTGAGGAAACTCCATGTGTTCCACATAATGGTGGAGAGGCTTGGAAATGTATGTCAACAAATGGCCAACAACCATGTTGCAAGTGTCAAGCCATTATTCAAGCTGATTGGGATCACTGGGGGGAATGTACTCATCCACACAAGTAGAGATAAAGGTCATTGTGAATAAGAAAACATTCCATGCTCGAGCGCTACAGTGCATAGTTAGCCCTACGAAGTATAAGAGGAAGAGTTTTTAATGTAAACATGATCCTATGAAGCGTAGGTTTGGGAAAGTCAATCTCCATGGTGCATCCACAAAAAGTAAGAAGTGCAGAATGCAAAAAAAAGGGCGCAAGAATACACACAAGGTTGCAAGACATTAGACTCAATCAAGAATGCATTTGCATGCAATATAACACCCAAGAACAATGATAACCCCCTGTTTGCAAAAATTTTTAAGTGTGTGTTAATTACAATAAGGTGTGTTTGTGAGACGTGGGATAGTTTACCACTCACCTTGCAGTAGGTGATAAATCGCACAAGAGTGGAGGCCATAATAAGTCTCAGTTGGAAGTAGTGAATGACACATAAAAAAACACAAAAGGGTGTAAGGAATGATGGGAAAAAACAAATTTTAGTGTGATAAAAAGTGTCTTACATCGTAGCAGAAACCCCTTTGTTGTAAGATTGTGGCAAACAAGCTCAATAGTTTGCAAGTAATGATATGGGTGATTACAATGCAAAATACGAGCTCAAAATGAGTCTAGAAGACCTTTAGGATGCTAAAAAATTTCCTTAAAGGAAAAAACCACTAGGAATGGTGCTACACACTCCAACAAATGTTAGTAGCAAAAAAATTCCAGTAACGATATATACAATCAACTTTGAATTTGCTAATAAGCCTAATTTAAGGATTTAAAAAGGCGAAAAAGTGATAACAACAAAAATAACGATTAAGCGACATTAATAAACTACTAATGAATTTAAAGAGCTAATTAAGAAGCATAATAATTAATAATTCCTTAATTAATATTAATTAGCTCCCTAATTAAACTAAGCCCCTAAGACTAAATATCCACCCCTTAAAACATTAGAACCACCTTTGATTTGATTAATAGATCTTAATATTTGAATTAAATACCTAACTTAATAAAAAGATGTACCATTTTAATATAACATGATCCCTTAATTAAACAATCCCCCCTTATAAAAACCGACCCCTTTAAAAAATTAAACCACGTATCAAACAATTTAAACCTAACCTTTAAAAACATCACCGCTTAATTAAAAAAAAACTATGCATTTAAAAGAAACGATGGGAAGCGGTCAAGGTTTAAAAAGGGCATGACGTGGACTGGGGCTTGATGTAAAAATCAAAGTGAGATTTAGAGAACTCGATTGGCGAGACAACGAAATCGGGTTCAGGAATTGGGCTCAAGACGGGAGAAGCGAAATCGGGAGATGATCCACACAACGAAGGGAGAGATGAGCAGAGGGAACGAGTCACAGGGGAGTCAGGGCACACAATGACATGGAGAAAAAGTCGTGAAATGGGCTGAGATAAGGGAGGAAGACCATGACCGAGGAGGAAAAGGCTCAATGAAGGAATTATATCTAACTCCTAACCTAGAGGGTGTGTGCTGCAAATAGAAACAATATTATGAACACACACAAACTCACAAGAGAAATATAAAAACAAGGCTTTGTATTAAAAATACTCCAGAGCACTTCGGTGCCTTCTCTTGCTTTTCTTGCTTTTTGAATTACAAAATGAAACCTCTTATTTATAGAAGTTTTCCAACCTTCTACCTTAGAAAATATCTCATAATATCTCATAATATCTTATATTAGATATTATTGATCTTTTGGATATTTTATAGATATTCCCAGATATTTCTAGATATATATAATATCTCTTGATATTTTCTAGATATTATATACAATATCTTTTGATATTTTGGAGGAGTTAATATTCACAATAAATGTGAATATCTTTTACATAAAGTTGAATTCCATAAAGTTTAAACTTTATCTAGAACAAGATTAGATATTTCCAACACTCCCTCCTAATCTTGATTCTTCATGTATTGTTGGAGCAATACGGACCTATGATGCCTAAGCAATCTCTCATATGCTCAAATGTGTCCTTTGGTAATGGCTTGGTGAAGATATCAGCATATTGTTCTGCAGACCTGCAAAACTCCAAAAATATTTGTCCATTGTTGACTAGCTCTCTGATAAAATGATACCTTGTATCAATATGCTTGCTCCTTTTGTGAAAAACATGATTCTTTGATAATGCAATAGCTGAATTGTTATCACAAAATATCTTTGTTGATCCTTCTTTTTCTTGCTTTAGATCTGATAATACTCTTCTCATCCATATTGCTTGACATGCTGCTGCTGTGGCTGCCACATATTCTGCTTCTGCCGAAGAGAGAGTGACAATAGGTTGTTTCTTAGAAGCCCATGAAACTGCTCCTGAACCAAAATGGAAAACATAGCCGGATGTGCTCTTTCTGTCATCTATGCTTCCTGCACAGTCACTGTCTGTGTAACCAACTAACTTGAAAATATTAGAAGCTGTATATAAAATACCAAAAGCTTTTGTTCCACTAACATATCTTAAAATTATTTTTCCAGCTTGCCAATGAGAATCCTTTGGGGATTCCATAAACCTGGAAATAAGACTTACACCATACATGATATCAGGCCTTGTAGCAGTCAAGTACATCAGACTACCAACAAGTCTTTTGTATATAGTTGGATCAATATCACAACCTTTATCATCTTTGCTTAGCTTCAATCCTATGGCAACTGGTGTTGATACTGGATTGCAATTCATCATCTGGAACCTTTTCAAAATATCATTGGAATATTTTGATTGACATATAAAAATTCCATTTTCTGATTGACTGACTTCTATGCCAAGAAAAAACTTCATTAGACCCAAATCTGTCATTTCAAATTATTTCTTCATTGTTGTCTTAAACAAGTCAATTGACAAATCTCCTGTGAATATTAGATCATCAACATATAGGCATACAATTAGAATTTGTTCTTGATCATTCATTTTGATGTATAGTGTTGGTTCACTATCACTTTTTCTAAATCCATTTTTCAAAAAATATGAATCAATCCTGCTATACCATGCTCTTGGAGCTTGTTTCAGACCATACAAGGATTTTTTCAATCTACAGAACCTTGTGTTCTTGACCTACAATTTCATATCCAGGAGGTTGTAAAACATAAACTTCTTCTTCTAGTATGCCATTCAAAAATGCAGACTTGACATCCATTTGATAGACTTTCCAATTATTTTGAGTTGCTAATGCTAAAACAGTTCTGACAGTGTCTAGTCGAGCTACTGGAGCAAAAGTCTCATTATAATCAATTTCCGGGTTGTTGTGAGAAACCCTTTGCAACTAACCTGGCTTTATATTTTTCAACATTTCCATCTGCATTGAATTTTTTCTTGTAGACCCATTTCACGCCAATTACACTCTTTCCTTCTGGAAGGCTCACAAGATCCCATGTACGATTATTTTCAATAGAATCAATTTCTTCATCCATAGCTTTTACCCATTTTTCATTTTCAAATGCATCTTCAAAATATATAGGATCATCATGAGAAAATAATGCAAAATCAAAATATAAATCAACATTCTCATCACCTTGAGTTTGTTCATAAATCTCCCTTAAGCTTCTTGTCTTCCCTGGGGTGTCCCTGTAGTGAGACCTTTGTGTTGCCAATGTTGGATCTGATATGTCACTGCTATGAGACTTTGAATTTGAAGAATTACCTTCATGCCCTGATGCTTCATGTGGATGTAAATTTGCTGGAGGGGATGACGATCCACTTGAGATACCTCTTGTGATGCTTCTTGAAACTGGAGTGCTATTTGAAGAAGACATCACTGCACTGATCCCTTGAGGTGCTAGATGAACATTTTGTGTGATCTTTTCATCAAACTCATTCTGATGATGAGGTATTCCTGCAGTGATATTTGTTAGCTTATCAACACTTCCATCCCATGCTTGTTCTTCAATGAACTGAACATCTCTACTAATAATAGAATTCTTTGTGATGGGGTTATACAATTTATAAGCTTTTGATTGCTCACTGTAACCTACAAAAATACATCTCTCTCCTTTATCATCCAATTTCTTTCTCCTCTCATTTGGAATATGTGCATAAGTTACACATCCAAAAACTCTTAAATGTGATACACTGTGTTTCTTTCCACTCCATGCTTCTTGAGGAACTTTATCCTTCACAATTTTTGTTGGACATCGGTTCAAGATGTAAACCGCACAAGCTACTACTTCAGCCCAATACTCATTTGGTAAATTTTTGGCTTTCAACATACTTCTTGCCATTTCCATAATTGTTCTATTCTTTCTTTCTGCTACACCATTTTGTTGAGGTGTGTACCTTGTTGTAAATTGCTTCTTAATCCCATGAAATTTACAAAAATTTAAAAACTCATTTGAAACATACTCTCCTCCTCTATCTGATCTTAACACCTTTATAGAGTAACCGCTCTGCTTTTCAACCATGGCCTTAAACTCTTTGAACACACTAAAGGCTTCTGACTTATGTTTCAAGAAATAAACCCAAGTTTTTCTACTCAAATCATCTATAAAAGTCAGAAAATACATGCTCCCTCCAATTGATGGTGTTTGCATAGGTCCACATAGATCTGAATGGACAATCTCAAGAAGAGATCTAGCTCTATATGACTTTCCAACAGGAAAGTTTTCCTTGTGTTGCTTCCCTAGAATACAAATTTCACAAGGATTGTTTGGTTGCTCCATCAAAGGCAAACCCTTCACCATATGCTTCTTTTGCAATAAATCTAAACCACCAAAACTTAAGTGTCCAAATCTCAAATGCCACAACCAAGTCTGATCTTTTAAAGAAACTTTAAATGCTAGTGAAGAAATCTCTTTAGATGACAAATCATGTTGAATTCTTAATGGAAACATTTTGTTTCTTGTCATCTCAACCTTTGCAATCAATTTGTTACTTGGATTTCTATCTAGAATAACACATGCATCATCTTCAAAATAGACTTTATATCCCTTCTGCACTAGCTTCCCAATACTCATTAGATTATGTTTCAAACCAGGAACATAATACACATCTGGAATGTGTTTGTTCTCACCTTTCTTTGTTTCAATATTTATGGTTCCTTTTCCCATTACTGCAACTTTATTATCATTTCCTAACTTAACTTTAGATGTAACTGACTCATCTATGTTTGCAAACATCTCCTTACATCCAGTCATATGATTACTGCATCCACTATCTAGAAACCAAATATCCTTTGTACTATCTTGAGCAACATTGCATGTAATAAACATTGAACCATTGTTATAACTTTCAGACTGATTTTCTTCAGAAAAATGTGCATTCTGTCTACTCATATCAAAATGTTTCTTCTTACATTCATTGGCATAGTGTCCATACCTTTTACAGTAATGACATTGAACATGTGACTTATCATACCTTTGACCATAAGTATGATTCTGGTTGTTTCCTCGGCCTCTAGCACTTGTAGTGTAGAAATTTGAATTTGTTCTTCCTCCTTCATAAGATGTGTTTGCTCTTCCAGATCCTCTTTGGAAATCTCTTCCTCTGCCTCTGTTGAAGCTCGATCTTCCTCTTGCTCTATTACCGCCAATTGAAACTTGTGATTTGAAGGCTTGCTCAAGAGATGAGCTACCTGATCTATTCAATCTTTGCTCATGGGATATTAAAGATCCCATTAATTCGTCTACAGACATTTGGGTTAGATTCTTTGATTCTTCTATTGCAACAACAATCACATCAAACTTGCTAGGAAGACTTCTCAGTATTTTATCTACAATCCTTTGATCCTCTAAAGTCTCACCATGAGACCTAATTTGATTTACTACACTCATCACATGGGTGAAAAATAAATCTACTGAATCTAAGTCTTTCATGCAAATATTCTCAAAATCTCTTCTAAGATTTTGTAATTTTGCAACTTTTACTTTACTAGTACCTTGATAATTTGTTTGAAGACTTTCCCATGCTTGCTTTGATCTAGTTGCTGCTGCAACACGCGGAAATATGGACTCATCCATTGCTTGTTGAATTTGAAACAAGGCTTTTACATCCTTCTGCTTGTTCTCCTTCAACAAATCCTTATCTGCTTGTGCTAGTGCTTGAAATGCTTGAAAATCTACAGGTTCTGGAAACCCATTCTCAACTAGCTCCCACACATCTAGTGAACAAAATAAGGTCCTCATTTTTATGCTCCAATAATCATAGTTCTTCCCATTGAATATGGGGATGTGGGCTTGAGTGAGGTTGTTGCTCATACCCGCCATTTTGAACTAGACTAATAGAGTGAAATAAAAACTTATAACTTAAGCTCAACCTAGCTCTGATACCAATTTGAAGGAATTATATCTAACTCCTAACCTAGAGGGTGTGTGCTGCAAATAGAAACAATATTATGAACACACACAAACTCACAAGAGAAATATAAAAACAAGGCTTTGTATTAAAAATACTCTAGAGCACTTCAGTGCCTTCTCTTGTTTTTCTTGCTTTTTGAATTACAAAATGAAACCTCTTATTTATAGAAGTTTTCCAACCTTCTACCTTAGAAAATATCTCATAATATCTCATAATATCTTATATTAGATATTATTGATCTTTTGGATATTTTATAGATATTCCCAGATATTTCTAGATATATATAATATCTCTTGATATTTTCTAGATATTATATACAATATCTTTTGATATTTTGGAGGAGTTAATATTCACAATAAATGTGAATATATTTTACATAAAGTTGAATTCCATAAAGTTTAAACTTTATCTAGAACAAGATTAGATATTTCCAACAAACTGAGCCAAACACTAACAACACGATGAGCTAGGAACCCAAAAAAAGGGGCTCTACGCAAGGCAAAGGGGGAAAAAAAACCACATAGCCAGACATAAAATGGTCGGAGGTAGGAAAAAGCTTGGTTAAGCAACTCGACATGGACAAAATTACAAAGCAAGACTCGTGAGACAACACAGCTCGAAAGCTCGCAGGCTAAAGAGAAAAAAATGAACAACTCGCCTCACAAAACCTAAGCTATAATGCAAATGCAAAATGCACAATTCGCTGAGAAAACAACAAACATGGAAAAATCCAACGCGGATGCAAACAACACATCTCACAATGGGTAGCTCGACCAGGAATGTAAAAAAATAAAGCTCATAGCAATGCGAATGCAGTGCACAACCAGATAACTCGATGGGAAACAAGAAAACCGCAGTCCCACTCAAAGACAAGGCAGACCGAGCTAGGAAAATAGACTAGCTCAATGAATAACCCAACTTGCCAACAAGAGAAATGCCAAAAACAACCCAAATCGTCCAAGGAGGAGACAACTCGCCAAGGAGCTCGGGCCGAGCTAGAAGGGAGGTTGTAGAAGCAGGTAGGGGATAAAAAAATATAATGCAAACAAGCAGGGAAGGATTCAGAGAGGTCCAACTAGGAAGATTTGTTTTTAAAAATTCACTTTTAATTAAAAAATTGATAAAACCAAATGCAGAACCTACCTCCAGATAGCTATTCCCTCCAAACTTAGCTACAACTAGCTAGATATGACTTTGAAACACCTTAAACTTGCACATGCACAACCAGAAAACCAACACAAACTCCAAAAAATGAGATTGTTAAACCTATTAACAAGATTCCATAAAAATGATCGAAAACTTGTACGAGAAGCACAAAAACTAAAACAAAGTAATTAACAACCGGAATCAAACGAGTTCACATTTACCAAACAATAGTTCTGATACCATATCAAATTATTTTGTAAGGATAAATACGAAACCCCGTGTACATCAAATAGGTTATATTTCCAATGGTGACGTGAACGCTCCAAGTAGTAAGCAAGAACTCGAATCACAAATGAGAATCAAACATGAATGAAATAGGGTCTAACATTCTCATAGATAAAAAAAGAAGGTACATATAGGAGTGCTTTGTAACTCCCATGCATGACACATGGACACATGAAACCCTAACTAACCCGACCTATGATCTCACTAAGTGAGTTGACTAGCCATATGTAGTGGATAAGATGCCGAATGATGATGAAATAAGTCATATACACCAACACTTATTGACATAAAAGTATGAGGATAATTGGTCCAACCAATTTTCTACTGCATCAGAATATATTTTACCATAAAAAATAGGAATGTTAAAATTTACTTGAACCTTGAAAGGTATTGGGGTACTGAAGGGATGACTCATAGAAGAGGAGGCATGATGTCCCATTTGTAGATGTTGAAGGATCTAGGTGAATTGTTGTAACATCTGATCCTTTTTCTCCATGAGAGCTTCATTCACCATTCACTTAAGAAAATAATTTGCCTTAGTTTTTCTATCATTTGAGGTCTCCTGCAGTGAGAAGTCATGTATTCTGAAGGACCTTGTGTGGACCACCCAAGCTTCTTATATCCCAACCTCATTTTGGGAATCATACACTCTCAAGAAAACTTTACTCTGATACCATTGATCCAAAACTTAGGGGTTTTGGGATTAAAGGATAAAATAACAATTGTGCCAGATGTAAACAATAAATCTATCTCTAAAAAGAGATGTATATTATTCAAAAGACTGAGATTACAATAGCTATCTCCACAATGAGATTTGTCCTTTCTTTTCAGGTTACATATACTTATATACCTACTTTTAGAAATATGAAGAGACATGTAGAAGAATGTGGAAGGTCACCAATCTTAAGGGAGATGAGGTGGTTCACCTTCCATGAATTACATATGTGAAAATTTTGTGAAATTACTATTTTTAGACAACACTACAAAAACCTCATTTCAAGGATTTTATAAGTGGATTTTGGGGGCCAAATTTTACCAAACAAAATTCAGCACCCTTCACCATATTCTATGCATTCCAAGATTTATGATGCATTTTGAATGGAGTCAATCGGAGCTATGGTGCATAAGTTATGATTCCCAGAAGTTGGCCCACTAGAATTGCTTCCTGGATTGTTGTCTCTGGATCAAGGGCCCACACAATGGCATTGAATTCGTGGATTGCAAACTTCCATAATAACATCAACATCTTTCTTTAATCACCTATTGCTAATAAAAATTGAGTGCCCAAAATTCGACCATAGGACCATCCTCTTGCGACATCGTCCCCACAATTGCTTATATGACCAATCATTGAAGGAGCTCAATTATCACTAATTATTTGCGCATCTCCTATTATCTTGCAATTAATTAAGCTTGAAATTGAAAAGTGGGGCTATAAAGTGAAACAAGAAGCCAACATTGCAGTTGGGTTTTGAACCTCGTACCTATTGGATTTTTCCTACTTATTATTTTGGCCCTGTTAGGCACAAATTGCACTCATGTAAATAATGTAAGCGAGGTTCAGATGATAAAGTTGAGCACACATAGCAAATATTATTGCCATATCAATGTTGTCCACATGAATTTGGTTCTCTTGGGCCCCACCAAATCTTCTCATAGTAATGTGCCTTGACCATCTATTACAACATCAGGCTTGCATCCAATGTTTTGAGTGAAAAACAAGTCATTGGTGGTAGGCACTATCACTACACCAATTTTTCTCATCTTAGTCTGTGTAGTATCTACTCATTGGTTGCTAAACGCCATACTTAAGAAAAAGGATAAATGCACCCCTTTGAAGAGTTAAGATTTGAAATTTATAATCCATGTGCCATTTGGAAGGTGTAGAAGAGTGTGTAAAAATGCGTGTACGTCCAAAACTGTTTGAAATGGGAAGATTATTTCTTATTTAAATGTCCATAATCGGTACATGTCCATATTTCTAACACATGGAAATTGTTTTCTATTTGATATTGCGTGGAAATCTCATGAACCACTTCATTATTAACTTTCTAAAATAACATCAATGTTGTGTTGTGCAATTTTACACATAATCTCTTAGCCCCAAATTATTGCAATGAATGGACCTACTATAGTGTATTATTATTGATGTTGATCTACACACGGTATGCCCAAAATCCTTCGAAGTTGAGACATATGTAAGTTTGCCTTTGAGTTACTCATCAACGATACCTTGTTTTTTGAGATATCTCCAAAATGCGCTACCTTAACAGCCTACACACCACACCCTCTTTCTCTTTCAAACAATTGAAAAATGACACGTACTCCATATATGCATTGTTGTCAGAAAGAAAAATTTTGCACTAGGATTTTCCTCAACATTTTCATCCCACAATTCACACTTAGGATTGCTAATAAATAAAACCCATCAAACTATATGGTATGCATGACATTACGATAGTTTTATATAACATATATCATCTGATCCGGTCTCGTCTTTCTCGACGACCATTTCACCCTTCACACGCCCGGGGGACTTGAACCTGGGTCTCCTGCCCTTTCTCACATCTTTGGCTCTGCCGGCCAATCTATGTGGCGTTATACTACAGGAGTGTTATCCGGTACGCTGGATAACCACAGCCTATTAGTTGGGCTTCAATACGTTGACCTAAAACAAGCGAGAAATCCATATGAAGCCCACGTAAAAATTAAAAAAACTAAAATGCTTAATGGAAATATTATGGAATGAAATGCAATAAGTTGGAGAAACCTGCTTAGATGATCGGCGTCCGGTTTGGATTGCGGTTTCGGGAGATTTCAAACATTCATTGATAGGTATTATCTCATTTTCTGTGTGCAGGCTGACAAAAGTAAGAGCAGCAACCGCCTTGTCAACGGCCAATAAACAATCCTTCCTTAAAGAAAAAGTCTGATTTAGGTGAGGGCTCAGGGCTCAGGGCTCAGACCAGATATTGTATAGAGAAAAGTGACAAATGTGCGCAGACTGCGTGAGAATGAGCTTCGCTGCGGCCCTACACAAATTATAAAGACAAGAGTTGCGGCAACGCTAGATTGGATCCCTGTTTCGACTCAGCCATGCATACAAAGTAGTGTCACAATCACTGTCACGCTCTTCATTATTCTGGCGCTGATACCAAGGTGCTTACTATTCCCTTGGGTCCCCTCCACCCTGCAACATTATCATTATTATTATAGTTTCGCTACAGCCCTGCACCAAACAACTTTTGTGTATACACTGCTTGCTACAAATGGGTTCTTAAAACACATCGGTTGCTGGATTTGCAAATTGATTATACCTCTGGAGTCTGCGCAAATCCTCTCTTTTCCTAAAGAGGGAAACACATGAGACATGAAACATTTTTGTCTTTCTATATATATATATATATTGGACACAAGTTCTTATTGTGAAGAGAGGATTATTCGATTGTTTAGCATTGTCTTGGAACAAATCCAAGACATACGGAGATTCTGTTGTCAGCTCAGTGACGTAGAGAGGCTTACCTCTCTGAGATAGAGACTTTTTCAGATGGTTTTTTTTGGCTAGATTTTTAGGTGTTTCAAATGTAGGGTGGTTCCTCATCAACCCATCATCAGAGCTGTGTGTTTAGGGTCTACATTTCTTAAGGCTGACAGATCTCCTTCTCACAAATGGTTCTGATTTTGGCATTCAAAAGCGTTGGACTCTCACATGGTCCTCGTTTTGGCTGGTTTTTGGCATCCAAATGGTCGCTAACAATAATTGGGAATTGATTTATGTATGTTGGGTAGTATCAAATCTAGGTGTATTGTGGGATTTAGCCATGATAATTGGATTTCTGATTCTAGTTATTGATCTATCCAGTTCTTTATGGCAGTCTAAGTGTGGTTTGTAGCCATAACAGTGAGCTTCTGTATGATCTCTCATAATGCCTGCTTATTGATCTATCTAGTTCATAGTGCTAGCTACTGTATCGTCGAAGTGTGGACTTTAGCCACAATAATTGCATCTGTATGATTTTTTCTACTGATATATGTAATTCATTATGCTAGCTAGTATCCGGTTTAAGTGTGGCCTTTGGCCATAATATTTATAGTTGACCTTATTTGTCACCTCTACTTTTTTGGCTTTCAGTTTAAGCCAGAGGAGGATGAGAAGTCGTTCCAAGAAGAATCCAGTTGGGAGAAAGGGAGGCCCAGATCGGCTCACAGAGGAACCTCATCTATCTGGTGCCTATATACGGAGTTTGGTGAAGCAGCTCACCTCCCACAGGAACCACACACCAGATGAGGGTGGTGGCGTCGATGTTCCATGCGGAGCCAAAAGAAGTACTCATCTGCAAAGCCACGAAACCAATCAAGAAATTCCTGCATCCGTTGCGGTCAGTGAGAAAGGCGGATCTTCCAAAAATAGCAAGTTTAATACTCATTCAGACGGTGATCTGCATGGGTTTTGCTCCACGAATTTGCATGAACAGCAAGTCACTGGGACTGAAGCAGCACCAGCAAGAAAAGCCTCCTCATCCTCCTTCCAGGATGGTAAAGCCAAGAAGCAAGTTAGGAGGAGGCTTCACAGTAGTAGACCTTACCAGGAACATCTGCTAGATATGGCAGAGGCAAGGAGAGAAATAGTCACAGCCCTCAGATATCACAGAGCTTCCATGGGCAACGCAAATCCCTACACAACTACAAAGCAAAGCAAGGTCATCCCCTCCAAACCAGCAAACATCAAGTCTAGAAGGAATACAAAGTACAATCAAGCGAGCAACAGATGCCACGCTTGCATTCTCAAGCCAGATATTCACAAACCCAACGAGGCCATAGCCGTGACAGTATGTAAGCATCTGTTCTGTTGGGCTTGCCTCGGGGAATGGCTAAATTTCTGTTCGTCTGTAGCTACTAATGAATGCCCAAGTTGCTCTAAGCCTCTAAGAAGCAGCGATGTCATGCCACTCAGCTCCTTATCACAGTGCAATGCAGAGGTGCCAACCCCATTTCTTACACAAGGTAATCCCATTTCCTTCACTCTAGAGGCCTCTAACAACCAAAGTTCTCTAAGCTTGGGATTATCCATACAAGACACTGATATAAACTCCAATGCTAAGCACTGTAATCCAATGGATCCTTCGCCTCCATGGTCTGATACACCACTTCTTACTTCTCAACTCCAACACCAGAATCCAAATCTTAATTTAGAACCCCTGATTTCCATGTCTCCAAGCTCGCGGCAAACCACAGTTTCTTCAAACTCCTGTTCAAATCCTCCCATCCATAGCTGCATTGAGTTAAATACCGATCATGAACACATAAAAACGTGGCATGTAGCTATGGATGATGAAAATATGGCCCAGATCAGATCTATAGCGGATCAGTATGAGATGGAGTGGAATGACACTGTGAATGTGGTGAACTCAGCATGGTGGTCTACCCTTGAATTAATTCCAGACTATGAAATGAAATCCAGTGATCAAGATAGTTTTGATGCGCTCTCTACACTTATACTTCCTTCTGAGAGCCTCTGGCAAGATGATAATCTTATTCACTCTCATGATTGGCAAAAACAATATCAATATCAATACGAAGTTGGGGACAATACCTCAGCTGTGTCCGAGCCATCAATAAACTCAGAGTTCTTGGCAAAACCGCCAAAGATGATCGACATTGAAGAGACATTGGATGATACTGCCATGCAAAGGTCAGCTAATTAAGCTACTACACACATTTATTACTTGATCACTTCATGTAGCACCATATTTATCTTATTTGACTAATTTCTTTTCTTAATCATCATTGAGATGCAGCTGCAATATGGAGGACGAACATGTTTCTTATTGTTCAAGCAACTGCAAAACGACGGATACCCAAATTTCTTATCGTCAATGCAGCTGCAATACCAAGTAGAAAAGGAGGACTCCTAAGAGATTTCCAACAGCTATTTTTGCTATTTTTTTTAGCAAAGTACTATCATTGAATTCTTGTTTTCTATTGATCAAATCTGTCTAGATTCTCTTAAGCTGATTTTTGTATTCAGTGTGTTTTGAGTTATTGAGAATTGTGAAACTCAAGTTAGTAAAAAAATCTACTAGATCCTTGAGCTCAGGTCAATGTCTTTTGTTATTTCATAATGAACAATTTTTGTCATCTGAATGTTTTGGTATGAAGCCGATTTTTTAGTTTGCCAGAAGTTCTGGCATCATCTACCAACACAATATATCCGGCCTACCTTCAACGAAGAAAACTAAATTCTCTGGTAGTGTTGTTTCCCGGTCTTAATGCCACATTTTCAATTATTATGGTGTTCACTCTCAGTTAACTGCAAAATTTTATGGTACGGCATGTGTGGCCAATGCCCTCCTCCTTATGTTGATTGTTATTGCTTAACACAAAAATGTTAAACTGCCTGCATTGACTGGTTCTGGCAGTATGGTATGAAGCTGCTCTACAACAAGATAGACCATCTTATCTTATCTTATCTTATCTTTCCTTTCCTTTCTTATCGACTGGACGTTTTAATATCTTACAATTCATATGGAATACTGTTGCTTCCTTGAAGATGACCTAAGGAAGTTTTTTTTGGTAGCTCTTAAATTAACACCATTTTAGTTTTATTTGTGTAAGCCAAAACTTCGAGGGAACTTTTATTTTATATATTTTTGGGTGAAACAATCATTTTGAATGTGCCAAAGATGTATTCTCTCAAGATAACAGTTTAATATAGGCAGAGTATGGAATTCACATACCACACGACTTAATGTGCCTAGAGGAATGTCCTTTGAGTAACCATGGGTTGGACTATATTTAATACACTACCATAGAGATCGTTTCTTCTCAAATCATGATCAAGACTCGGGGTCAAGTCTTCTAAATACCTTATCAAGAAATTGCCCAGATCTAGAAAAGATAAAGAATAAAACGAAAATATTTGTGAGCCCATGTCTTAAGAGTATGTATTGAATCTGAGTCTAGTTGAGTGCACCTTGTGATGACACCATTCTTTTTCAAACTCATATGAGTTTGTCTCATGATGGTACTACTTCAGATACAAATTAGTGATGAAATATCTTGAAATGTAAAGACTAAAGGTTAGGAGATAGAAATGAGTTAAATAATGCACTTCATTTGTAGTGCAAGATGAACCAATGAATCATATATTTTAAAAGAAAGAGATTATATGTAATATGTATATGATAGGAAAATATATTTATGTTGTAAATGTATATACATATCATTGTAAAAATATGTATGTAATATGTATATATTATTCATATGGGATTTTGTATATAAGTAATTATGTATAGTAGTAGAGTCACACCCCAAGTAAGCAGATGTAAATCACGTAAGCACAAAAGGATAATGCTTCAAGGTAAGAAAAATATGATTGGTGTAGTCTCAAAGGATAAAATATTGCTCCAATGTGGATGAGATAATTATGGTAGGCTCAAAAATAAGATAATCACTTTAAGTTAAGGAAAGATGTAACAATGTAAACACATGATAATATATTACCCAAAGTGAGGAGATGATAACAATGTAATTATGGAAGCAATATGCCCCATTGATGGGAAAAATATAAGTAACACCCACAAAAGGATAAAATGACCAACCATAGGAAAGATGGAATCGGAGTAAGCGAACAATGTAATGCGCTCTAAGTGGGCAAGATAACATTTGGATAATATAGTTGAGCGATCCTTACCCCGAATACATACATGATATAGATAATGGAAAATGTAAGAAATGCCATAATAAAACGGGCATGGTATGCATTAAGACACCATGTCCAGGCATGATAGAAATATAAGAAAATTGAATGTATAGGAATAACAATGCATGCCCAAAAAGAAAAAAAAAGGAAAAATAATTTCAAGAGATAAAGACCAATCAATAAAATTCAATGATTGAGTATAAATGTTTTTATCAATTTTCAACATAAGATCCGAAAGGTGATAAAATGGTGTTGGTGTACTAATAACAACCAATTCCACACATGAAAAACATATTTAAAATCTACATAATTAAATAAGGAAATGAAGAGGGATGATTTAAAAAATTGAAGGAGAATCTATACTTTAATTAAGCATACTTGATTGTTGGAAAAAATATTAAATGTTTAAAACATGTTAAAAGTATGGAATGAAAAATGGAAAGTGACATAACATGCTCAGAAAGTAGTATGCGACAAATTATGGAAAACAAATTGATTTATGATGCAAGAACTCAGAATCTCAAGTTTTTCAATATTTTAAGGAAGTGTTATAACAAGTAAAAATGGTTTGTTGATAAGTAACTTTCAAAACTAGTCTTGTTTCTCACTTTTAGATTTACTAATCTAACACACTTTCAAGATTCATCTTGTGTGCTCAGTGCATTAATCCATCCATCCTTAAAAAAATTAAATTGAACAAATCTAAACTAATCAAATCATGCAACATCATCATATAAATGTTTTAAAACATTATTATGATTCCAACCAAGTGTCTATAGCCCCGATAGAGGCACTCTTGGCTCCAATCAAACCCTCGCTACATTTCCAGTTAGGCGTTTATAGCCCCGATGGAGATTGCTCAAATTACCCAAGTTTGTAGAATATTTTCAAATTTTTCTTTTCTCTTCGCTCAAGAGAGGTTTTGCTTTGATTTTAGTAACACTTGGAAGCTTGTGGTTCTCAATCTTCCAAGTGTAAAATTCAATAAATTGTTTAATAAAATTGTAAATGTGTAATTAATTTTTTTATTTTTTACCTTAATTTAGATGTGTCATTTTTACTTTACTTAACTTTAATATACTTTTTATCCTTTTAATCCCCCTTTTTCTAAATATTTTTTAATTTCTTGGTTTTACCTCCCTTAGCCGACCCTTCCTTCCCCCCTTTTGTAAATTTGTTTTTTAAAATTATATTTATACTTTAATCTATTAACAAATATTAACATTATATTTCTTATTTGTCCATGGGGATGGGTCCGGAGGTGTGATCCGAAACGTCGGACTTTGCAACAAACTTCTACATAGTATATTCTAAATACATTTTGGCACTATGTTGAACTGTGCAAATATAAAAAAAACATTTACTTTGATTTTGTTTGTCATTTAGCTAATTTTTTTATTGTGTTTCTATTTTGGAACAACTTATGGGGTTGGGAACCAATTTCAACCTTCATAATAATGATTCTACATGATAAGAAAAGTTAAGACAACTATTTCATCCAATTTTAAGAAGTTTTGAAATTTGGAAGTGTGTCGTGACTCTCTTAATATGAAAACTGTTGTATTTCATCAAAAATTGCATTAATAGATCATAATTTTAATCATAAACATCATTTATCTGAGTTAATTCAAGATCCAAGGAAAACAAAACAACTTCAATTCCTTATTCTATTCACTTTTCGAGATATTTCCTTTAGTTGTATCCATTAATTGCAACTTTTGATATGGGAACCAAAACTAATAACATCCTTTTAAATTTATTGATAGTAGTAAAATAGCTTAAGACAACACGAAACTAGTATAAAAAATCATGAAACTAACTACCAAATCAAGGAAAACTAATCTATTCCTAAAATAAAAACTATACAATAAATATGGCCGATGAACTTGAAAAGTTTGAATGAGACAACTCTTATTACAAGGTAATAATTGATTTTCACTTTTAATGGTCCTCACAAAGGCATCTAAATATTTGTACTTAGTCCAAAAATCCATCACAAAAAACATCTCAACTACAAGGACTATTAATTTCTTCTCAAAATAAAAAAATAGATTGGGTTGAAAAATAGTTACCTCAAGATTAGGCCATTGAAATGTATGAAACACTTTTACCTTTGTCTTATTGACATGTGGGATTGGAGGTTATAATAAAATGAACTCCTCTTGATGTTCTTGTTCATCAACCTTTGTCTCAAGAACTACTCCAACTTGTATTTCCTCTGTCCTTTTGTGGTCATGGAGTATATTTATTGATCCAAAAATGGATAAAGAAAATCCTAATTCTATGTATTCTCTATGTTTGATACTTGCTCTTCAGGATATTAGCTCATTATGTCTTCACATGATGGTCTAGTTAGGTTGGGGGTGATCTGGACACCTTCAAACGATGCTTTTAGGCCATTTGATGTTTTAAAAGGGGAATTCGGTCGATGGTTACGCGACCACCCCAATGGTTACATAACCGCCAATTTGCGTTCAACGGCGGTCTTATAACTAACAATCCAAAAATGTGGGACCTCAATAGTTACAAATGTTTGAGCTTTCCAATCTGTTCATTTTGCCTCTCCATGTCTCCCTGAGTTGAGCATTTCCAAGGATTCAAGCAAGTGTTTTGGGTGAAATCAAAGTCTGAGCAAAGTTGGAGAGTTGGATTCTTGTCTTGTTTGTTCATATTGAAGATTTCTTATTGTATGAGAAAATTGAGAGCAAGTAGATACAATTAGAAGGAGTCTTATCTTTCTTGAAGGCCAAATTGGTAGTAAGTTGTATAATTTTGAGATTACATAGTGAAGTGGAGGTAATTTCCTCACCCATTGAAGTTTTTCCCACATCAGGTTTCTCCAGGATAAACCTTGTCTTGTTCAAGTGTCTCTTCTCCTTTCAATTTGTAGTTTTAATGATGGTTGATATTGTACAATAACTTGTTAATAAGGAACTCATATGTTTTCATTCATATTCACAAACATAGTGATATGTTAATTGTTAAATTTGGGTAGTTTACGGATCACATTGGTATCAGAGTTGGCTAGATTTTAGTTTTTATGTGGTTAATGTGTGTTGAGATTTTAGTTAGATGCCCCTTACCCAAAAGGGAAAAGAAAGCGCTGAAGGTAGTTTGATTCCTTTTGAATCATAGATTTCTACAAGAGAGTGGAAGCAAGGAATTCGGGAGATGGATCGAAGAGATGATGTAGAAGATAGCAGTGAAGAGTGTTTCTATAAGTTGGAGGAAAATTTGGCAAGTCTGTCCAAAGATGTGGGTAGTATTTCCTTGTCCATTGGGAAATTGGAGTCCATCATGGGAATACTCATGGAGAAGCTTGGTGTTACAAGTGACACACCAGAAGCTTGTGAAGAAGAGGTTCATGAAGAAGAACTGTCCCATGCCATTCCCATACCTCTTCCATTCAAAGCGGAGGCCAAGATCTAAATTGTGTCTTATGATGGAGACATGAATGCTGAGAAGCTAGACCATTGGATATCTCAACTAGAGGTATATATCAGTTTGCATCGAATTAATGAAAGTCAAAAAATTTCCTTTGCTCGGTTAAAATTGACCAATCATGCTTTAAATTGGTTTGAAAGTTATGTTCATGGTTTGGTTATTAAGAAGCTTCCTCCTATTACTAAGTGGGATGAATTTAAAAATCTAATCAAAAATCAATTCTATCCTATTTGTTATGAGGAAGAGAGGTCCATGTATTAACAGTATCTTAGGTAGAAACAAGGCCAGATTGTGCATGAGTACACTAGTGAGTTCCGGAAGAAATATATCCAGATGGGAAAGGATGTGGAGGATTGGAAATTTTTGATGAAGTATATTGGTGGAATCCATAGCCACTTAAGGAGACCCGTCCTCTTGGCTAAGTCGGAAGATGTATATGAGGCTTGTACGCAAGCTCACTACTTGGAGATGGACAAGAAAAAAGTTCATCTACCTCTCAACATGCTTCAGAAAAAGAAGATGACATCAAGCCAAAGGGAAAGGAAAAAGGGAAAGGTAATCAAAATTCTACTTTTATTTCTAAAAAAAGATACTAAAATTCATGTGGGAATTATGATGTTGACATGTATTATGAGGAAAAATTTTGGAAGCTCCACCGGGAATTACATCCCTTCAAGAATAAGAAAAATAAGAAGAAGGCTATGACTGCCCTCTAGGGAGAGGAAGTGTTTTGTAGTGAAGAGGTGGATGAGACTATTGTTGTACCTCTGTCTGCAGAGAGGTATGTTTGGGTAATAGTAGTAATTCTCAAGAAAATAAACTTACTAAGCTCTTTCATATAAAAATCTAGTTAAAGAAGACCAAAGTGGATGCTCTTTTTGATACTTGTTCACAAGCTAATTTGGTTAGTAAAGAACTAATTGATAGGATGATGTTGGAAAATTACAATCACCCTAGTCCTTACTCATTGGGTTGGTTAAAGAAAGGTGTAGGCATCAAGGTTACTAAAAAATGTAAGATTACTTTTGGTATTGATAAAAAGTCTATTGATGAAGTCACTATGGATGTTGTTCCCCTTGATGTGTGTGGCGTAGTGTTTGAAAGTCCACATTTGTATATCAGAGATGCCATCTTCACAAGAAGAGCCAACTAGTACCATTTGGTGAAGGATGGTAAAAGCTATGTCATTTCAGCCTTTACAGGAGACTTGAAGATTTCTTTGGTAAGTTCCGCTGAAGCCCACAAACTTAATACTAGTGGGAGATTTTCTTTACTTCTTATAAATGATAGAAAAGTTATGGAAGTTCTCACAGAAATCACTCATAACATAATTATTAACAAGAACCGAAGCATATGGGAGATTTTATTCAGTAGTTCAGGAAAGATCCTATGGGGCTTCCCTTGGATAGGCCCATTGAGCATGTGATAGAGTTTTTACCTAATGGTCCACTTCCAGACTTGGGATTCCACAGGAAGTCCATGTAGGATGCCTATGAAAAGAAACAATAATGACAATCTTTGAAGGCACAAACTCCAGGGGTGTGTGGTCACTCAGGTGTTACAGAGGATGTTGAGCACTTATATAGGTATGATTTATGGCTAAACATGTAACTAGTAGTTGCTAACTTTTCTATGAGTTTTGAGGTGTTGGGATTATTATCAGTTTCTTCCCAGCGATGGGTAAGTTTCTCCTTGGATTTTATGGTTAGTTTTGCTACTTCTAGAAAATGGTATGATGATTTTTTGGTTATAGATCAATTTTGTGAAGTGAGTATTGAAATTCCTTGTAAAAATATTGGTGATACAACAAAGTTGTTTATTGCTGATGTGTGGGTTCATTTTGGTTTTCTTAATTCTATTATGATAGACATGGACTTATGGTTCATTGGTGATTTTTGGTCTATCTTGGGGGTGAAGATGGATACTATGAAGTCTACTGCTTGTCATCCAGAGCCAGTTGAGAAGATAGAGGTGTTAAGTCGTACCTTGGTCCATTTTATGAGAGATCCTAGGATTTGGGATGAGTATTTGGCATATATCTCACAACCTTATGACAAGGCTATTCCTACTTCTACTAGTAATTTTTTTTGAGACATGTTTTGGTTATTTACCTAGAAGTGTAGTTGATGTTGTTTTGAGGTTACCATGTAGAGACAATGGAAAAGTGGGACTAAAAGTCCACAAAGATGATATGTTCATTGGAACAATTCAACAGATACACCTCCAGATACAAGAGTGGTATTCTAGAGAAGATGTGGGGAATAAATTTCCTCACCTCATCAGTCCTTGAAAATTTTAGGGAATTAAAAGGATCAAATTGGGGAGGTATGATCCAAAAATGGATCAAGAAAATCCCAATTCTATGTATTCTCTATGTCTAATACTTGATCTTTAAAATATCAACTCATTATGTCTTCACAGGATGGTCTAGTCAAGCTGAGGGTGATCCAGACACCTCCGAATGATGTTTTAAGGCCATTTGATGTTATGATCATGGGAATTCAATCAATGGTTACATGATCACCCCGGTGGTTAAGTAACCACCACTCTATGCAGAGCGTAGGTTGTGTAACTACCACTACGGTTACTCAACCGCCAGTCTGCATTCAACGGTGGTCCTGTAACTAACGGTCTAGAAACGTGGGATCTCAATAGTTGCAAATGTTTCAACTTCCCAATTGGTTTGTTTCGCCTCTCCATGCCTCCCTGAGCTGAGCATATATAAATACGAGCATTTCCAAGGATTCAAGAAAGTGTTTTGGGTGAAATCAAAGTGTGATAAAAGTAGGAGAGTTGGATTCTTGTCTTGTTTGTTCATATTAAAGAGTTCTTGTTGTATGAGAAAATTGAGAGCAAGTAGATACAATTAGAAGGAGTCTTATCTTTCTTAAAGGCAAAATTGGTAGTAAGTTGTATCATTTTGAGATTATATAGTAAAGGGGAGATAATTTACTCACCCAATGGAGTTTTTCCCACATCGGATTTCTCCAAGATAAATCTTGTCTTGTTCTTTTCCCTTCTCCTTTCAATGTGTAGTTTTAATTGTGGTTGATATTGCACACTAACTGCTTAATAAGGAACTCATATGTTTTCATTCATATTCACAAGCATAGCGATATGTTAATTGTTAAATTTGTGTAGTTTACGGATCATTCATCCATTCCTTTTCAATTTCTACAAACTATGACATCATATCTACTTTTTCTTATTCTTGCTCCGTATCAACTAAAATCACAGGCTCTTAGATAGATGGTTCATCTCCATCCTTTTCAATCTCTTCTAGTTGTTCATCCATGTTAACCACACCAAAAGGGTGCTCTAAATCTACAAAAGTATATTCCATCACCTCCTCCTGTTGTTTAGTCTCAAAAGACTCCTCCAAATTATTTTCTCAACATTTGCTTAGCTCCAGATCTTTCCAAAACATCTTCCTTGAATTTTAAGTTCATCAATCAAACTATCTATTTCATAATCTCCTCCCATGTAGGATTTTCAAGTGAAAACACATTATAATTATCATATTCATCCTAAATGGAAACCATGATGTCTTCTAAGTCCACAATTATGGAGGAGAATTCATCTTTTTGTCCTTCATACACAATATTTGTAACCTTGACTTCTTTCTCATGCTCATCTAGCCTCATATAAACATCATTGACATCCTAAGACACTTCTCCATCTTCATATTTCAGATCTGAATTATCATTCTCTTGGGTGTCTAACATATTCTTGTCCTCATCCTTAAGTTCAGTCATCTCTTTGATTATGGATTGATCTATATAAATAGCACAAGTTTCTTGAAAGATATGATTTTTGGATTCATCACCATTTTTAGATTCATTCTAGTCTAAAACAATTATTTCTTGGATTTCAGTGATAGAGCTTACCTCAGGAGGTTGTGGTGCACTTGCAAAAGGTTGGATACTACATTGTTTCAGATAAGAAGCTAACCTAATTTGAAAGTATCTATCCCACTTCTTCAAAATTTATAAGCTTTATTATTTGGTTTGTAACTCTCTAGACAACCTTTCAAAAGGTATTGTCACTTATTCATATTTTAAAGGATGATGAACATCCTCATCTACTTCCATAGGTTTTGATCTAGGTTTGTACATGGTTTTCAAAAAGGCTGGACATTGTTGCATATTTGAAGGAGTAAAGGAGTACTTAGCATATTTACATGGACTTGAATTCAAAAAATTAGGAAAATACTTTATTTTGGGTTGCTGTTGCAAAGGTTTGAGAGGAAGAAGACTCTTATATGGATCAAAAAATTTGGAAAAGAACCGAGTTGTGAATTTATGATGCAAGATTTTGAGTGGATGAGTGGGGGACCATATGATTTTGGTAAAGGGTTACCCCATGGATAGGTTTCCTTGGAACCAAATTCTTTAGCCTTGACTCTTTCAGCAAAATCTTGCATTTTCTTTAGGTTTTCTACCATGACTTAAGTCTTGGACTAGAAATCAAAACTAGGGATGGAGCTACCTCCACCAAATACACACTTATATTCTTGAAAACCATTACTTTTAGTAGAAGATCCATATATATCAATTTGAACTAGTGCATATTCATAGCTATAATAATAAGGTTTATATCCATGATGTTCAAGGAAGCTTGGATCACATGTAGGAGGAGGGGGATGATATGTTTTTAATACATGAAAGTGAGGGGAAAGATTCCAATGAGGGAAGGGATGAACCATGATTACATAGATTCATGAGGACAAGGGAATGGATGGAAATGAATATGAAATGGGAGAAATGGGTCTTCTGATTAGTGGAGTTGCAAAGTTATTTAAGAATATGATTAATAAGAACACATAAAATTCTGCAAGGAGACACTTATAAGATGAATACAAGTTTGAAAAAAATTCCAAAAGAACTATCCCAATCAGTTAGTCCCTTCTTCTAGCATTGATAAATTTTTATTGGTGATCGTGCACACTACCAAAACATTCCAAATAAGAAAAATGGGTTTTAATTATTTCTCTCACTCATTTTAGAAACCTATTTGGACATTTAGATTCAAGCTATATAATACTCTAGGTGTATACCTTCAGTTGGGAGCTATGCGACTCTGTGTTAACTTACAAAGGGATCAATGTGTTTGGAAAAACCACCTAGTAAATAATTGATTTATGGATCTAAACTTGCTTGGATCTTAATTATCCTAAGTTTTAATCTTGCTCATCCTAGTGATATTTACAATGATATAATCCTAACTAAGTGATTTGATACTTCATAAAAAAACTCAAAAGGAAGGAAGGGTAGGGAAAAAAATAAACTAAAGTATCCCTATATCATTAGGAAAAATCAATACCCTTTTATCTCAACTAAACCACATACAAACCAAAAAAAACAAGAAAGAGTCTTAACTCAATTCTTTATAAGCTTCAGAAAACCTGTCAAAGGAAACCACTCAAAAGGAATCGTCACTTTGCACAATATAAGTAAATAAACACAATACATTCACAAATAATATATTATAGAGTAATAAATGTAACTATTTTCCCAGCTATCCATATTCCACACAAATAAATTAATATTCACTTGTCAATATCTCTAAATCACCTAAGCCTCCAAGATTGTAAAAAACATGCAAAAAATCCAAGTAAAAGAGACACTAACCAATGAAATTGAGATTAACATAGCTAAAAATCTTTACTTGCAAAACGCAATTGATATTTTAAGTGAAAAATATACTTAATAAGAAAAAGAGAAATCTATCTAGGACCAAAACATGAATCAACAATTCAAACAATTCGCAACTCACAAACAATGTGTGAAGCTCCAAAATATTTCTTTGTATTGATGTAGTGCTATCAAGATGATATTTTAGAATAAATTTGACTATTTTTATAGAGAAATGGGATTCATCCACATTATCTGCATGTATTGAAACTCCTAGAAAATAAAACTAATCTATAACAACTAAAGATAACTAAAGCTAGAAAAGCTAATTACAGGAACATGCTCCGATTTTTAAAACATATAGCCTAATTATAGGCTCCTTTTTTCTTGATGAACCACCAATTTTGAATTATCTGGACTAAGATGGATCAACACATGTACATAGTGTAAATAAAATCTCTAATATAAAATCTCATATTTAAAATGTACTGTTTGAATGATTTGACTCAACATGGTGTTCATAAAACCTCTCCATAGTAAAAAATATTGTGATTATCTTTGCACGATATTTTTAAAACTTGGAACTTCCTTTTCTCTATTTTGGATTGGATATAAAACCAATTAAAAGCTCTAAAGACTTTAATCATACTAAAATTAGCTCAATTTATTGCATGTTTGATTCTATTTTTACCAAAAATATCTTCAAATTTGGTTTTAGTTATTGTTTTGTAATTTATTATTGTTCACGAGCTACTATTTGTTTTTTATTAGGATATTTTTGCTTAGCTCTCCATTTATTTTCTACATAACATTAGCTTATATTTTTTTAAACTTGGCTTAAATTAATAGTAAGGTTGAAAACGAAGCTCCCAAATCTTTAATTCCTTCCACGTGTTCAAATCCCTAAATATTGAGATCTTCGGGTTTACTTGTTTGAAGTACCTATTTTAAGTTTATGCCTTTAGAAACCAAGGACATATGAATTGGCATGTGTGGATTTTTGTTGTGGTTTTATATTCTTAGGATCTTAGGTTCCTCCTTGTCTTTTGGATCTTGTTTTTGTGAAAATTCTAGGACCACAAGGTTATGAGGTGAAATGTGTATCAATTTATCAGGATCTTGGAACTCTCAGAACTTAGGGTTATTTTTTCTTCTCTACGTGAATTTTCACCATGACTATGAAATCCTTAGAATACATGTTAAATGCGGTCATCTCGTCCTCTTGGGTTTTCGAGGACCTTGAGTTTTCTTTAAAAAATTGAGTATCAAAGGTGACAACATTTGTCCTGCTTATTTTGATGTTCAGCATAAAACAACACTATACCTGCGAAAAGAACTTTTATTTGTAAAAATGATACAAGTTAAATCAAAATTTCAATGCACTTGCCTATAAAAAGAGACTAATCATGAAGCCTCACATTCTCATAACTCCTAAAATTAAAGTGAAATGTGTGACCATTGAGGCTAAAGGCTAAAATCACGTGATTGGTTGAATTTTGAAAACTATTCATAATCAATATTCGAATAAAACAATGCAGAACTTTTCAATGAGGTTAAAGTTTATGGTCTTAACTTAGTGTAAAGTTAGAATTTTGGATGTCAAATGAATGTATTTGAGCCATTTTGACTCTTCTACCTTCACACACTATAAACAATAAACCACACCATGAAAGCTTCTTTTAAAGATATTTAACAAGAGTTTTAACCTGAAGAAAAGCAAGAATTTAAACTTTGAAAGTGTTACAAGGTTATAACAAGTTGAACTCAATTTTTATGGTTCTAATCAAACTACAAGGTCCAAATACCTTTCAATCATATCAAATGGCTTATAAATATCAGTTTTTATAATTGATGCATAAGAAGGGGGCTCCATTTTATTTTTAAGAGGAATGGGGATGTGATGGTCATAACATGTTCACTGGTGCTCCAAGTTTTCAAAAATGTGATATAAACGTTGTTTCCACATGCCTTGTACAAAAATTAGATATATACAATGAGAAGAGTAGATAAATACCATGAAAGAAAAATAAATAAATAAAAATCCCTAATTTCCTATAACTTACATCGAGTTTAAACATGTTTATGGGCATGGTTCCCCTTATTGTGTTTTATTCACTTAGAAATTAACTACTAATTTTGGGATGGGGTAAAAATAAGCTAAATAAAGGGAAAATATTGAAACATTTGAGAAAACAAAGGAAAATAGATAGATAAATAATGAAAGGAATATAATAATAACCCTTCAAGATCAAACGAGTCATGGAGGAAAGTTATAATATCCAAACTAGGGTTTTCCTAATTAATATTAATTATAATGTGTAAATATGAATTAGAATAAAAAATATAATAAATGATGATAAATCATAGATTATAATAACATGTATTGTAATCATAATATCTTATACAATATCCAGAAAGTTATATTTAGAAGTTTGGGTTTGAGTTTGAAACATATTCACCCAAATCTTGATGAGGTAAAGTGAGAGTGACCTAAAACTGTGCAAATAGGATATGCAAAGTGTCATTGAGTTGTCTTAACAATATAAGGAGATAAAACTAAAGGGATGATGAAGTTGCTTGTGTGGGGAAAGCCAGCCAAATGAATTTTCCCTATGTGGAAAAATTTGTCTTATGTAATATTTCTATAGATTTTGATTCTAACACAATGATTTTCTATGTCCTTAGCTTAATTTTATGTGTTTGAAATTCCATGATTGTGATTGTAAAACAAATTAGGGATTTTTATTATCCTTGAAGAACTTAAAAATGGATTGTTCCAATGTTAAGATGGCATGATCTCACCCCACCCTTGTGGTATGATGAGATCTACATTATGTACCAATTGTAGTCACAAAATCACACACTTTAGACATTATTTAGTCTCAGTATCATACTACTATTCATATGGTTTTTAAGTGAAGAAAGTATTAATTAACCCATGTCTTTTGGCCATTTTACTTTGATTTTTGTCGTCACTACCGACCTTCAACACATACTTTCCCAGTTTGTTTTTGTCATTTGGCATCATTTTACCTTTGATTGGGTGCATCTAGCCCAATAGTGGGGTTCCCTGGTCCCATTTGGGGTGCCCTGAGCCTTTCTACACTTTTCCACCACTTTTTGGGCACTTTCTGACAGTTCAAGCTTCTTATCTTTTTAGTGGTTGGCATTTTTAAGGTTAATTACGAAAATAGAACAAGAGAACCATATAAATATAAATTTAAGAGACCATAATGAGGGACCAAGCACTAAGCACTACTATCATCACCTAAGGTTTCATCCATCAAAGGCTCCATTTACATCCATCTAGCTCCATCACAAGGCACAAGGTTGGTTCATCTACATCACACTGCATAGGAGGGAAGTTTATTCTATTCCATCCACCATTCTATTACATTTTCTACACATAGTTATTGCTCACTACTTTCACAAAGTGTGACTGGCACAAGAGAACCTAGGGCATGATTGCACACACACACATAGAACTACATCGGGTTTGAGATGTAGTGCAACACTCAGTTAGTAAGTCCACCATTGTGGTAGCTGAGGTATTTGACCCCTTCATATGCATCTTTATTTTTTTAGGGATTTGACCATTGGACATTTGACGTTCTCATCTTGCATTGATTTACAACGACATTAGTGTAGACAGTGAAGCGAATGCAAGAAACACATGAAGTAGGAACACCTTGGAGGAAGGTTATAAACCTTTTTCACAAGTCAAGTGCACCCATATTTCAGACTAGGGCACCCATAGGTGCCCCTGTACCTACCCAGGTGTCCCAGTCCACTCATATTTCTTGGATATGCACTTTTTCTAGACTTTGGAACAGTTGATTTCCTCCTCCTATTTCTCTAACCATCTTTGTGACACAGTCCACATGCTCGTTGAATCAGCTGAGTTATTTATACCTTTGTTTTCACTTTATAGTTTCACATATCTATTTTTCTTAGTTACTTGGGTCATTTCTCTTTATACATTCACTTGTTATTTAATGATGTACTTAATATCAGATTAACTTATAGAATTAATCATTATCCCACATTTTAGTTAATCATTTTGTTGAACCTGACGTATCCAACCCTATCTTCTGATCATGTCTTCACCTTATCAAGTCATGACTCAATCATATTATCCTACTTTTACACCTACTAAGGTTTCAAGTATAGTTACTACCGCTGCTGATTTTATGCATGTGCATACTCAACATCCTCCTCACTTTGTTACGCCTAGGGCTGACCCATCTATTAATGTAGTTACTACTCATTGTAATTTCTTTAATCCTATTATGGCTCCACCCGCTTCTATCCCTCCACCCATTGCTTTGGAAGCTCCTCCTACTTATTCTAAGGTCTATGACATCATTGAGCAACTTAAAAATAAACCTTCCAAGATTTCTCTTTACGAATTATTATGTAATGCACTAAATTGTCATAACACACTAAAAGCTTCCCTTCATGTCTATTCATACTGAAAGTGATAACTCTGATGGTGTCCTTTACACATCTCATACAGCCCCTTCATGATTTTCCACATGCCATATATTTCATTGGCGAAGATCTATCACCTTTTGCTAAAAGAAATCCATGCACGCCTTTACTCATTACTGTCGTCATTAGCACCACTTGTATTAAATAGGTACTTATTGATAATGGATCAGCCATAAACTTATGTTATTATTCTCTTCTCAAGAAGTTGGGTAAATTAGTGATACTCTTATTTCTATGAATTCTACTATCATTCGAGGTTATGACTCTACCACTTGCACATGTATAAGAACTATTTCATTACATATTTGAGTTGGGCCTAAGACTATTCTCACTGATTTCTATGTTATAGATGCCTCATTTCAATTCAATCTCTTGTTAGGTAGACCTTGGATTCACACAATGCAAGCTGTTCCATCTACCATTCACTAGTGTGTCAAATTTTTGCATGATGGCTATGAGCATACTATCACCGTAGATCCAGAGCCATTCAAATGGTGTCGTCATAGACCCTATTACTTACTATTCCTATTCCACCTTCACAATGTATTCCATACAGTAGCCTTGACACATATGACATTGGTCAATCTAGCGTTTCATAATATTCTTCTGCCGCTACAAATACTCCAGCTATTTCTACTCACACCACAACTATTATTTCACCTATGGTATCACCTCCTATCAACATTCCTTCCTCACCTATCGAATCACCTTCCATAGCTCTGCCTTCTGTACCACCTACCAATATACTTGATAATGCTACACAACATGAGAATGCTAACACTGATGATTATGAGGATGAAGTTTGTGCTTTCGAGCTAACCCACAAAGAATTAGGTCAATTAAATTTCACACTGGTTGACGTAAATGATTCTTACTTTGAGGACACATTTGTGGCCAATGGCCTAGGTGAATATAAGTTCAAAAATCCCCCTTATAATAATTCTATGGTACTTAATCATGGATATGTTAACGCCTTAAACATGGTTTCATCTTCTATTGCATCATCAAAATTGCCACATCCTCCTTTCACATGCACATTATTCATTAACAAATCCTTTTGGCATCACATCCCAATCTACCACACTTGTTCAGATACTATTTGAACACATGAGGGCTTGGCATGAAACTTAATGACATATTACCACCTCCACATTCACCACATCTTTATCATGTTTATTTTCACATTACAACCACCTATGGCTTGCGTGTTTTTCATTTGAAAATATTTGTTGCATTTACCCCTCACGATTATCCACTCACACTGGGACAATCTTGGCTTAAATATATTGGTATTACTTTAGACACAAACCATACTTCACTCACATTCCCTATGCCATTTGGTAATATTTCTATTACCAATGACTCATTTCCTAATTACAATTCGAATATTTCTCATTGGCATGCACATGGCTGTCCACCAATACCATTAAATGATGAAGAGTATGCAATGAGTGTATGCACATTATTTTGCAATGGATCTTTGTATGACCCACCTCATTCTATTTATCAACAGGTTTATGATGCTGCTCCAGTAGGTTTTGACCATGAAAACGATGATCTCCTCGATAGTGGTACACATTCATGCTCCCCACCACACACTTGGGGGGCATGTAAACAAATATACATTCTCCCCCACCAAATATTATCTTGGACACATCTATCATCTTCGCATTGTCACACATCACTCTCATAGAATAGGCACATTCATCTACAAAATTTGAGACCATTACCCGATGACACACTCTTGTGCTTCGGTTCATACTTGAATGTTGAGGGCTTACTACACATGAACCCCACACACTGCAAAATAGGCATAAAAACTACGTCTCTTCACACATCTAGTGTCATATGTCTTACATCTTACATCTTACACTCTACATTTAGTGTAAAAAAATACTAGTCGTCATTATATATGTATCACACTCTTAGGGGTCCACATTATATGCTTCTCATCTTGCATACTGCGCATGTTCCATTTTTAGTCTACATACACATATTGCATTACACATCTATACATCATACATAATCTACACATCAAACTAGTATTCATCACATATATGTCATACCCCTATTGTCTATGAGTCTAGCATTACATCTTACTCATTCTACATACTGCATAACACACATCTCACATTATTAGACTATCTACACCTCTTGCATTACATAAATCACATATTACACATTGTTACACATCATATGGCCGTCTATCATCATCATTACATATAATACATCATCTTATACATGCTAAAATCACTTCCCTTTGACACACTTTAGTTCCTCGGTCCACACTTGATTTCTGAGGGTTTACAAATCAAATGGAACCTATCATACACACATGTTCATCATCTGACCTTTTACTATGTGAAATTACTAGGTTAGTGACATATGCTATAGGCTAAATGGTCACCTATTCCTTCATCTTGTAGTGGTATACGCCTTAGGCTACATCTCCAATCCCTCTATTCATCTTATAGTGATATACGATTTATGCTACATCATCACTCTCTTGATCATCTTATCGTGATATACGCTTCAGTTATAAGGGTCACACACACATCATCTCCATGTTGCATATGATCATCACACATACACATTCATCACATCACGTTAGATACAACATACTATTTGACCATTTCCCACTGACGCACTCTTATTTATGGTTCATTCTTGACTGTTGAGGGGGAAAACCAAATGAACCTTTCTACATACAACTCCATTCACTCAGGGGGTATGTGGCTCCTGTCATCCATCTTGCATTCCACTCCATCCATCAACAACATGTTGCATATCTTGGTTGCTTATACTCTTGCTTACCTTTACTTGTTCATGTTTGCTTATTACACATGCTAGCTAGATTTTGTTAATGTCATTATATTTACTATACACACATGAACGTTCACACCTTTTTCTAGTTGTGATCATAGATACATGTCTCTTACATATGTCATGGATGCTCGCCTCCTACCACTCCTACAACGGTTGCTAGGGGCATCCAAATTCATCTCTTTTAGGTGTTATTGTTTTATTTTGCACTTACCACTTTTCATTACGTGGTTATACACGCTTTTGACATACTGGTTATCTTTCTAACATGCTAACGGGTGCTTCATGTACAACATTTGTTTGTAGGAATACTTGCTTCAATGACTATTTTTTTGTCTACCATTACTTGTCTATTATTTTCTCTTGTTTATAGGCATCGCTCTTTGTTTAGTGTGCACATTTGTTTTTTGTATGTGGCCATTATGGCCTTGCGTGTCTTGTGACATCGTGAGTGGTGTCCCATGTTTGCAACCCACTTTTGTGGTCTACCTTGTCTTCTTGTGTGTTTCCATTACTATATTTATTGGTAGTTTACACATTACTTCCTACATGCATGCTTGTTCGTACTAACTATAGACACCAATTTTTGGTATAGCGCCCCTTTTATTCATCCCACATTCATTCACCTTCATGCAACTTCCCCTCTCACCTTCCTCTTTACTTAAATTTGAGACAAATCTCATCCTATTTGCTCACCTTATTTAATTAATTATCAAATGGGCTTCACATGTGGACACATTTTATAATTAGAATTTTGGCATTATCTCCCATGTCACAAATTATTCAATTCATGGATATTAAAATACCCATCTAACACCCCTTTCTTAAATTCAAAAGATGGAATATATTATCTCATCTACCATGTCAATCACGCTCCCCACTTCATCTAATAAGTCAAACCATGGGCCCCACATGATCACATCATACCTCTTAACTTAGGTTACTCTACCCAACCCTGGTTACTTATTAACCCCAATCTAACCTCACCTCCAAATTATAAATATGGGTTTTCCCCCATCTTTCAAAGGAGAAAAGACTTGGAAGGAGAGAAGGGAGCCTCGGAAAACCTGGAAGGAAACACCTTGACCTAGACCCAGAGAGGAGAAGAAAGAGCTTAATTAAGGTCTCCAAGTTTGAGGGAGAAATATTTGCCATGGTTCGTTATCTTACCATCCTTATGCTCAGTTCATCTCCATAGCAGAGCACAAGCTAAGTCCCCTCGTCATTTCAGTTACTTGTCATTTTTTATTCAAGTATCTCTTCATAATATCTACTATGCTCATATTCTATTGTTATCTTTCTTGACTTGGGGTTGACATCCTAAAAGGGAGTTAACATCCTTGTGGAACCAACACTGTCCGGGAAATCCCTGCAATATGTATCTAATCACATCTATTTCATTTATTGCAGATATATCTTATTTGTATCACACATTTATCTTCTTTTAACCCATAGATCCACCTCTACATTTGAGGTCCTAAGCCCTCCATCAGTTGAAATTACTGGTGGCTTCCAGTATCGGATTTCACCCACGTGAGAACGAATTTTCCTGTACAACATTTTGGCACGCCCGGTGGAACCAGATCTTAGATCTAGTCATTTTGTTTATTATTTTTACTTATTTTTTCTAACTTCCTTGTTTGCAAAATCTTAGTATTAGTCGATTTCAGTTTAGGATGATCACTCATTGAAATCACTAGGAGGTATGTGATCTTATTGTTTTCGGTTGAGATCTACCCGCATGGGAAGCAAATTTGGAAATTAATCTTGTTGTTTGACTGTCTTTTCAAGTTTGATTGTAAGTGTATTTATTATTCTCCTAGTGGTCATCACGTGATATACTTTGTGAATAGTTCATTTGTAATCTTACTTGTTTACAATATTTAATGTGATCCCGCCATGTGGTGTCCTTTGTATATACGGTCATTTTTTTCGTCACTAAGGTAAGTTTTTTTTGTTGTTTGGAAAGGGTGTATCCCTTGGTATTAAAATTTCACCTTGCTTTATTTCTATTTTAAAATAAAATCTCCAAAATAGTTAAAACAATTAAACAATATCAAAAGAAAAACTTTCAGAAACCTAACTAAGCCATCTCCACTCCCCTTGGCTTCAACCCATCCAACACCTCATTCTTCTCCTCTCCTCGGCCACTCCTCACTCTATATCCAATCCAGATCCTAGTCCCCTGCCAAGCTCTCGTCCTCACCAAACAGCTCCAAATACCCGAACCACTACATAACTTCGTCCACTCCTTCATGCTACCTACCTCTTGTCTCTCCATGAGCCACCAAGTCCTCCAACCCACTTACAACTCTCCTTGCCCCGTACTGTTCTCCATCCACCCACATCGAGCTCTCATCCTCACACAACTCCCCATAGACCAAAGCCATTATAAATCCTCTCAACCATCCACCCACGTCGAACTCCAACTCCCTCACATCCTCCCATCCTTCCCATCGAACCACCCCCTCAACCTCTACCAATCCCAACCTCCACACTAATCTACACTGCCGCACTCTGTATCCATCTGTCTCCTCTCCCAGTTCACCATACATACTCCACTGTCTGCCCAACTCCCATTTCCAACTCTCCACCCATCTCTTTTCCTTCCCACATAGATCCTTCCCTCACTCGGCCAGCTTGACCACTTGACTCCACCACCTATGAGCTCACACCCTACCGTAACTCCCACTACCCACTCAAATCCCAACCATCTCTCCCTTACCTGAGCTCCCCCATCCTCACACATCTCTTGAATCTACTTCCTTTCTCTCCATGAGCCTCTGAGTCCTCAAGCCACTTTTTCCTCCACTTTCCCAACTCCCGAGCTATTTCCTTTCATCTTAACCCCATCCTCACACAACTCCCTTTCCTCCTCTCGAACCTACCTCCCTCCCTCTCCTCCCATGCACACTGAGATCCTTCCCATGCTGACCAGATCTCCCATCCAATCCAAATGTGATTTGCAACTCTCCACCCATCTCCCTTCCTTCCCTAACGAGCTATTGTCCTTCTCCCCTGAATCTACCACCATACCTCATTTTCTCCCTTCCCACAATCCCATGGTTTCTCAGTGATCTGATGTACATCATTGTACATCCATGTAGAGCTCATCCATTGTATTTGATGCCTCAATGATTCAAGCTATTTCCAAGTCTAGTTTCAAATCCATGCAAAACTCTGTGCATAGTGACTATACAGTCTCTCTATAGCAATCGATGTATCATTCTTTGCAAGTAGTGATTGTATTCATAAATAGAGCTTGCATCATAATAGCCAATTATATATATTACTCATTTAGATTTGTATGTGATCTTCATTATATCATCGTACAAATACTGGCATGCTTGGTGCTTCCCACTGTTTCCATCTCCGTTTCAAACTCATGAAAAAAATTTTATTGAATTTACCTCTCTTTCTATTAGTCGACAACTAATTATCTATAAGTCTAACTTCAAGCTCCGTTGCAGAATCACGCAATATTTTGGGATAGTGACTGGCGAGTTTCTTTACCATAAATCATGGTCACACTTATTTACAAACAATTTGTAGACAGTTCTCGTAGCACCGAAATCACCATCCACGTTGCCCACTCTGAGCTCCCATACATCTCTCCCCCAAACTGCATTTCATCCTTCTCCACCAAGCCATTTTCTTCCTCTCCATCGAGCCATTCTCTTCCTCTCCTCACTAAGCCCTCTCCTTTTCCTCCCTCTTCACGACTCATCCCTCAATCCTAGCCACTCAGCTCCACTTAGCCTCTCCACCGATCCTACCTCGGTTCGTCCCAACAGCCTTCCACTTCACCCCTCTCTCAACATAGACGTCCTCCAACTTGCCACGCATCCCACACCCCAGACCATCCTACACCACTCCCTTTCTTGCCTTATGTGTCAACTCCCTTTCCACAGACATATCCAACTCCTTTACTCCAAGATTCCATCCATCTCCCATGTCGACTGCCTCTAACCTCTCACATCTCAATCTATAATGCATTTATTTTCACATCTCCCTTTTACGTGTATCGACTACCACATAGCTCGACCACACACCACACTGTAGGTTGACTTTTAGACAAAAGAATCCTCTATCAAAACATAATCGTTTCAACCCATCACATCACATAAATCATTATATTAGTAATTACTTAGTTAGGTTTTATATAGGATAACTGTGTTATTGTTAGTTAAATCATTACGGTTGTTCGGTAACGTTCATAGGTCAATTGTTTCATTTACTAGTTAATTAAATACATTTTGTTAACTAGAATTCCTAGGATCATTTTGTTATTGCTTGTTAAATAATTATGATTTGTTCATATCCATAGATAATTTTTTTCTTTACTAGTTAGTTCGTTACAATTTGTTAATTAAAATTCCTAAGATAATTGTTCATAGGATAATCAGTTTATTTCCTAGTTAATTAGTTACGATTTGTTACTTAGTGCTCCTAGGATAATTGTTTTATTACAAGTTCATTGGTTAAGACTTGTTAATTAGAATTCATAAGATAATTAGATGAGGCTAATTTATTAGTTTAGTTAAGCTTTATTAATTAAAATTCCTAGGTGGTACAATTATATTAGGATAATTATTTTGTTATTCTTTATTTTTGTTGTGGTTATTAACTAGAATAATTATTTGTTATTTTTTCCGTTAGTAAACTTTGTTGTTACTTTTTTGTTAACATCTAAATGACATGACCTAGAAATGGTTTTAATTATTTTTTCAACTATGTCCACTAATTTTCTGCTTCGCTTTTGCAGGTACATAATAACGTTGTTAAATAAAATTACTAAACTAAGTAAACACGCCTGAAATCTCATCCGCTTATCTCAATTGTAATTTTGCATGGTGTAATTTTAGGGTACCTAGGAATTCCAGGCCACTGATTGGCACTTCCAAGTACGTCATCATCACACACAATTAAATAACTAGGAAAAGGTTCTCCAGGTTTTTCTTGTTTTTCTCTATTTTCTCTTTTTTGCATTGTACTTTCTTTTTTTTGAGTGATTTTTTGCATCGAATGTCACATTTCATTTTGGTCTTAAAATGAACCTTTCTTTTTTGCATCCTTCTTGATCACATAGCCTAAATAAGGGGTCTAACCTTCTGCATCTCACTTATCACACACTGCCTAAAACTTCACGAACAAAATCAACACATCAAAAACTTCCTCTCACCTGGTTAACTATTGGGACTTGAACACCCAACAGGAAACCATCTCAGACATCTCCCTAGCCAAAACTACCTGAAATAAGCCTTAGACTTCCATTCTTTAGGAACCTTCATTATCCATTTTACTTTTGTTCACATCTCATAATTAATCATGATGATAAAAAATATGTTGCTTGATTTGTTTGTCAACAAAATACATAAACAAATGTTTCTCTATTTCACACCTATTGTCACTCTCTCTCAAATCAAAACAAAACAAAAATGTCCTCCACCCAATAAAGTTACTTCCTCTAACGACCTCACCCAACAAGATTCTAAACTCAAAACCACGCCTTCAGTTACTCAACCTCTAGTCTCTATGACCTCGCCTCATGAGAACCATGTCATCTAAGATTGTCCCCACCTTAAAACTAATTCGCATATCCCTTACCAAGCTAATCTTCCTAAATCAACCACATCACCATCTCCCGCTCCTCTAGAGACACTAGGGCCTCCTCCTAACCCCATATATGATTTCGTATTTCAAAAATCCCTTATGATATCTCAATCCTCCCAATATCTTCAATTACTAGATTGCATTCCACCCACATCCCATTTTGACAATTCTATTTCATCCATTACTAATATGCCTATCTAGCCGTCTCCACCTCTTCACACTTACAATCCTACCCCTCGTATGCCCTAACTATCTCAAAATCTTAACACACATATCCCCGCTTATCATTTACCACAACAACCTACCCAACTTCAACAAACACATCATGTCCCTAGCGTTCAAAGTCAGTGTATGCAAAAATCTCAACCCATGACACATGTTAATCCTTACCAAACAACTCCCCAAACACCCACACATCCAAAAATTAATCAACTGACTTTTCAAACCATTCTGCAAACATCATATCCAAAAACTTATCAACCACCTTATCAAACAATTCACCAAACACCCAAACATCTACAGACGTATTATTCGCCTTATCAAACTATGTTTCAAACCACACAACCAATTCAATCTCATCCTAACATCACGTCAAATGATCCTATTCACACCATAATGAATCGGTTGGCCAATGTATAAACTGTTACCTTGGCACCCAAGAAGACCTTATCCTATGAACAAATCTGTACCGAACCAATTCATCCATCAGTTCTAATTAAACCCTATCCTCCTCTTTGGAAACTTCACGAATTTATTAAGTTCAACAATAAGGAAGATCCCCAATAACATCTCCTCACATTTAAACACACATGTTTTCTTATTCCGCATGATCAGATCTACTTATTCATACTTTCCTCATGTATTTTTCTGGTCCCAGGTTGGACTGGTACAACAATATCTCATGACATTCTATATTCTCCTTCACTCAACTTGCACAGTTGTTCTTAGAACACTTTTCAATTAATATCACATGCAAAAATACTATTGCTGACTTATGCACCATTCGAAAGTTTGAAGACGATCCTATTGCTGACTTCATCACATGGTGGTGTGGTGTTATAAACCAATTGTCCTTCACTCTGACGCAAATCAAACTCATCAAATTATTCTCGCGTTCTTGTGTAAAAAATATATCATCTACTTTGCAAATCCAATCATTCTGAACCTTTGATGAAGCTTTGATAATGGCTCATAAACTCAAAACTCGTGCCATTGAATAAGGTCATCTTAAAATAAATTCAACCAAACCTAAAGTTTAATCTACTAAACCATCCACACATAACAACACATTTAAAGGTGCGACCAACGCCATGGTTATTAATTCCTTGTCAGCATCTACATTCAGCACATGGCCTCAATAATGAGCCCCTCAATCGATAGTCACCTATACCTCTTTGGGAGAATCATACAGTTCTTTAGTTGATAAGTTGATGACTGTAAACTCCATCCAACTTCCTCCCATACAACCTGTGGACAACTCGCAAGCCAATCCTATTTGGTATGAAGAAGCCCACTATTGTAAATATCATCGAGTCAAAGGTCACAACATTGAGAGATGTCGTTCCTTCAAATATCATGTCCAATAACTCATAAATCAAGGGGATATCCAAATTGATAGCTCCACTATTCAAACGTTACCTAATCAATCACCAAAAAATCAAGTTACGCTCTTTACATCTCAACTATCAAATGCTTATATGGTTGACACTATCAATCAAGATATTATCTTATCACCAACTTCACATGTTCCTACAGTGGACATTATTCCCATTCTTAATGCAGAACCTGGCACACCTACATCAATGTTTACTACCTGTCATGACCTTACACCTTCTACCTTAACCACATCTGCATCAAATTTGAATATACCATCCACTTCAAGCACACCCCAATATTTAACACCTATTTCATCCTGACTGATATCCACACATACCCCTATAACTCTCACGTCTATTCCTTCACCCACATCTGCATCAAACACACCTATTAGTACACCTACATTACTCACAACCAGCCCAAATAAACTCAGTTCTAATACATGAACCTTTACAACCCTACCTTTGACATCAACTCCATTAGCAAAAATATCATTCTTACCCCTCGAAACATTTATGAAACAACCTGTCCTACCTACTTCTACACCGGAAAATACTCTTGCATTTGTTGCATTACCCATAACATCTACTCCATCAGTTATCACATCACCCACATCTCCAAATATCCCAAATATGCCTACATCCATATCTATCCCACCTACCCCTATATATATCATACCAACACATCCACCTATCCCTACCTTGACATATGTACCTATATCCTCACCCATGGCCACATCACCAGTTTTATCCCAATGTTCTTTACCTAATCCTTCTATCACACTAACCAAAACCTCTCGATCTGTAACCCTATCAAAGATGCCCTTAGGAAAATCTACTGACCAAACATCTCCACCTAAATCAAATAAACATGGTTTGTATTCTCCAAAGCTAAATATTTCCTTACCATAACCTAAACAATCCTAATCCCATATCGATCTCATTAATCACATCATACAAACACCTATTTCTCCATTAACATCCTTGTCTTATTTTAGGACATTTTCTCCATTAATAACCACACCACCATTGTCAGATCCTCCAGTCAAGATTATTATCATCCCTGCTAGGAGTAAATATTCTCAGATGAAGTCTAAGGCTCGTGGAAAACATCTTTGATAATACCTTGCTCATCCTAAAAAACATTCAGATTTTCCCTCTCATCAACGATCCATGCCACAACATCTATTTTAGGATCAGTATCTCCATCTACGACATCTTGCAACAATAAATCCACATCCAAACAATACAATCCTTCAACCAAATTTAATTTTTCCTCCAAAACATGAAATTCACCCATCCAATATACATCCACTTTTTCTCCTAACTCCAAGCTGAGATATCCTATCAAAACTCATAAGATTTACCTTCCCCATGACACTTCAATGGAGTCTTACGCATATATCCTTCGACATTTAACTTGAATATCTTCCATCACACTTCCTCCCATTAAAGCCTTTAATCCCTATGGTCTAAATCCATCATGGTTCAATCCTAATTGTAGTTGCACTTATCATCGTACACCGGGCCATGACATCAAACATTGTAAGGCATTTCAGACAATCGTCCACAAACGTATTGAGAAAGATGATTTCCTCATTTAGGGGAAAGTGCCTTCTCCATCTACATTGAATCCAATTCATAGCTCATCTATTGAGTTTCCCACGATTCGTCCATCCTTATCATCCCTTAATATCCCTCCTACCCATGCCATTCCTCCTAAGGAATGTCCTCCATTGTTTATCGATACCACTTATCTTGCCAAGTACACTTGTGGTCTCTAATCATTTATCCCATCCAAATCTAAAACAATCTCATCTAAACTCTTCCATCATCCTTAGTCCCTTTCATTTGTCATTATAATTATTTGAATTATGTGGTCCACCTTCACTGCTTTGATATGACCCCAGAATCATTACATCCTTCACCTTCTCATTCTCCTATTGCAACCATGCAAAAGGTCCAAGGGTGTCTCTTGTCTATCATCTCATCCCATGGAAACTTAATTTCTTCCCTCTCTTGGTGGTAAACCAGGAACGTAACCTCTTAATGCATTGTAATTGCGACCAGTCTACTGTTAGCATATCTACCAATGATCACTTAGTTATATCCTTATATCATTCCTCCATCCTTAGCCCCTTCCATTTGTCATTGTAATGATATGAATTATGTGCATAACCATTACATCCATCACCCTCTCATTTGCAGTCATGTACAGGGTCCAGGGGTGGTGTATCTAGTACATTCAATATCTCCTCCTAAGTGGTTTACTTAGCTATTCCTAACTCTCTCCCATGCAAAACTCAAATTCATGTATGCAAAAGGAAAAATCAAAGTCATAAAAAATGGACTGATCCCTTGAAGGACAACTAATTGTGCAAAAAAGCAAAAAAATAAACTAAAAGGAAAATCATATAAATCAAAATCAAAGAAAAATCAAAAGAAATAGACCGTTCGCTTAAAGGAAGGCTATCATATTATTCTTGTCATCCATATTATGTATAAAGTAGACCATACCCTTGAAGGATGGCTACTCTATTATTATGGCATTTGGAAGGTTTCCCGCATTGATCAACCTTCATTTTATCAACATTTTCTGAAAGCTTCCCACATTGATCATCTTTGTGCTATTGTTCTTTCCCTTTCCTAGAGCAAGGGCATAGACTTAAGGAATACCACATTTGGATAACCTTCTTCCCATGTACAAGTTACATCTCCAATCCCTTTCTCATGTCAACATTAGGACTATGGGCATCTTTCATCCATTTTTTTCCTCACAATATTTTGTTATAACTAACTATCATTAGATATGTGTAATGCCTACTATTGGCTACAAGTGAAATGCATTGAGTGGTAACCTTTCTTGCTTATCTCCAACCCAGTTCGAAGCATAGTTTCCATGTATGACCTTGCTACAACTATGTTCCATTCATCTCATCAAGGTTATCTTTTATTGAGATCACATCAAATTTCACACTTAGAATTCACTATCGATCCATAATATCCATGAATGCGCTTGCAAATACACTTTTCAGTTTACGAATTATACTAGATCACCGTTGCAGTTTGTGAATCCTACTTGAGAATATTTCTCAAGGCAAGTTCATTATCTTGCATCTCCTTATCTCCCAACATGTTCAACAATGTATTTGATCCATTGCTCTTTCCTCCCCATTTGTATCCACATAATCCTTCTCACCTTTTTGTCCCCTTGCACCACTCCAGATATCTTACTTGTATTTCCTCTTGAGTTTCCCTTTCACTCTTCTGCTTTCAGTTTGACAATCATACTTAACCATACATACAGCTAAAGAATCTTAGTTAAGGTATATCTTCTTCCTTGGATCCTCCCACTGTAGAATCTTCTCCACCATTTCCTCTTTCAATAGATGACAATCACCACCACAAACATATTTCTGCTCCTCCTTTTTCGCTTGACACTCTTACATCAACAATCCCACCACGTGGACATCCCAATTAAGGATTTCCCTTACACTCTGCATCTGCACTACATATATTCCTTCATCCACTCATGTCATACTCCTTTGTTTCCTTGTTATCACCTTGATATCACCTCCTTTCATTTCTTGTTCCACTTTGATATACACTGCTCAGTCTTTTCATTCTTCTTCTTCTTCTTTGGCTTGGTGATCCTACTTAACCATCCATGTTGCATGACAATCTTACTTAAGAGTCCCTCTTAAGAACGGTTTTCCATCTGACCCTTTCATTTCCCATCATATCTTCCTCATCTTTTGTCTCCCACCTCTCATCATACTCATCCACTCCAACCAACCATTCCACACCTGTATCCAATACAATGTTGTCTTTCTCCTTCCATATCGTCACTACCGGTTTAGGGATCTTACTTAACTCCTCCTATGGCATGGTGATCTTACTTAAGAGTCCTTCTTAAGCATGATTAGTCATCCTGCACTCGCCCACCACTCCACATTATCACCATCTACACTTTCTCATCATTCCCCATCATCACCTCCTCTTCCATTCTCGTAAAATCCATTTCCTACTTGCCCCTTGTACATCTCCATCATACCTTACTTGGTAATCTTACTTAACCATTTCTTCCCCATTCATTTCGTTACTTATTTCTTCATTTTTCTCTCATTCATTCTCATCCTCTACGTCCTCTCCTGGCCTTCATCTTCCTACACATTGTTATCCCTTCTTTCTTTACTCTTTCCACTCCATCTTCTAGAGTTCTCCCACATATCTACCCCCATACTTACCCGTCATTGTCATTGATCATCCCCTAACATTCTTTCATCATCATCTTCTGTTTCCACACTAGTAATTATTGGTGGAATTATCCTAAAAATCACTCATCCCCATTCGGCACAGCCTGGGTCCTTTGCTTTGAACCCCTCCATTCTATATTCATTCCTTCCTTCCTATGTGTCCTCTAATCATTATCAAGGGACTTCTCCTAACGTCTCTTCATTGGCGTTCCCCCTTCCATTCCTCTTTACACCCCTCCTCGTCTTATATTTTGTCCCATCCTTTCCTACTAATCATTATTAGTGGATTTCTCCTAACATCCATTCGCTGACATTACCTCTCTTATCCATTCCTCTCTTTTTCCTTTCCACCTCTCCATCTTTCATTCTTCCTTTCTAATTTATTCACTGTATTCATCATACAACCCCTCTCTATTTTCTCACCATCAACTTATCCTCATCTCATGCATCTCCACATCTTTTCCAATCTGTATCATTCCTCCCCTCAAGCTTCTCTTTACGTTTCTTATGCTTCTCACTCTTTATCAAATATATTCATTCTTGGTTCCCTTCCTTCTACATAATTTTCTCCATTGTCTTCTCCTCCTTTCTTATCCTCATCTTATTTTACTTCCTCTATATTTTCTTCCTCCTCGTTTTACCTCACACTTCCTCCTTACTTCCCCATTGATAACCTGACTCTCCAGCGTTGTCCCATCTCCTTTATCATCTCACCATCCACATGATTTTACATGCGGTCAGTTCCATATTCTTTGCCTTGGATTTCCTCACTATGATTTTCTTCCTTAAATTTTCATTTCTCTATCATCTCTTTCATTTTCCATTACTTCTCTACCTTCCTCTGCTTCATCCTCCTTCACACCTTTCATTTTAAATAACTATCTCCTTTTTTCATAATTTCACCCTCTGATCTATCCTTTTCTTGTCTTATCTTTGCTTGTCCTTCATTCCCCCCTTCTTCTATAATCCTTCTTTGTTATCTTCTTCCTCCCCTTTTCATTCCTTCTTTTCTCCTCCTCCATCTCTATTCCTCTATTCCATACCCATGTTGCCTTCACATTTGATCTTTCTTACTCTTCTCATAATCAACCAGTCCTCATGTCTATTCCATTTTCTCTTTCTCAACAACCCTCACACCTAGCATTCATGGTCAATGCCAATTTTTCTCTGTTTATGTACCACTGTCATTCCATTACATCCCATCTCATTCTTCTCTCTGTAACATTGAAATATTCTCTTTTTGAGAACCCTGTCACATATTTTATCTTTGTTAGTCCTCTCGCAGGGGCATCATCATATCCATTTCTTAAAATATCTTCCCATCTTCCTTTGACATTTTTGTCTTTGAGGATACCATAACGGTCATCACCTATCTGTCTTGTTCTCTTCCATGACTATTTTCTCTACTTTTGTTTTGTCGCAAAAGTATCTTGACTTCTTATCCTACTTATTGAAGAAACGTGTCTTCTTTGTCTTTTTCACCTTCTAATTTGCTAACACTTATGCATCTTTCCTATGAAACATGATTACCATCATATATATCACCCTTTTCGGGTATTTTTTCTCACCCTTCTATCCTATCTGCTCATCATGTCCACATTTATGATTATTCCCCCTGGGATATCTTATTTCAACATCCATCTATGTATTATGTTGGGGCACCTTTTCATCCTTATACGTGTCGATGCATATAACTAAATTTGTGTCCTTCTCGTGCCCCGTGTTGGGGCATCATTATCTTCATCTTTGTCCCTTTTGCGGACGCATGATTTTTCACACGATTCCTCAAAGACAAAGGATTGCGCATAACTTTTGTATTCATTTGCACATGTTTTGATGTTTTCCTATGATCCATTGGTCATCTTGGTTTACATACATACTGCAGTGGTCTTCACCCACTCACGAGTCTGTAGAAAATTATCTTTTGTCTCCGTTGAGACCGCAATTGTCCTCTACCGATGTGATATTCAAGTCACTGCCATATTTTTTTCATTGTTATTGTGATCCTTTTTTGCCTGGGGCATCTTGCCTTTGGTCATGTCTTCATCCATCCTCAAACACATATTTCATCTCACCCTTTTTTTTGATCTCGTGGCTTGTTGTTGCAAATCACTCAACAAAAAGGGAAAAATGTAGACACCAATTTTTGGTATAATGCCCCTCCGTCATCTCACGTTCATAAAACTTCCCCTCTCGCCTTTCTCTTTTCTTAAATTTAAATAAATCCCAACTATTTACTCACCTTATTTAATTAATTATCAAACGGGATCCATGTGGACCCATTTGATAATTAAGATTTTGTCATTTTCTCCCATATCAAATTATTCAATTCATGAGTATTAATATACCCATCTGACACCCCTTTCTTAAATTCAAAAGATGGAATCTATTATCTCACCTACCATGTCAATCATGCTCCCCACTCCATCTAGTAAGTCAAACCGTGGGCCCCATGTGATCACATCATACCTCTTAACTTAGGTTACTTTACCCAACCCCGGTTACTTGTTAACCCCAATCTAACCTCACCTTCAAGCTATAAATATGGGTTTTCCCCCTCTTTCAAAAGGACCTGGACCCCAGAAAACCTGGAAGGAAAGAATTGGACCCTGGAAAACCTAGAAGGAAAGACCTGGACCTAAACCCAGAGAGGAGAAGAAAGAGCTTAATTAAGTTCTGTAAGTTTGAGGGAGAAATCTTTGCCATGGTTTTCTATCTTACCATCCTCATGCCTAGTTCATCTCCATAACAGAGCACAAGCTAAGTCCCCTCGTCATTTTAGTTACTTTTCATTTTGTATTTCATTATTTCTACATTATATCTATTGTTCATCATTTATTGCTATCTTTCTAGACACGCGGGGGTTAACATCCTCCAAGGGAGTGAACATCCTCTTCAAATTGGGATCGTCTAGGCAACCCCTGCATATTGTTATCTAATCTTATTTGTTTTAGTTTTGTAGATCTATCTTCTTTGTATCAAACATCTATTTTCTTTGCGCCCGTGGATCCATGTCTACATCTGAGGTCCTAATCCCTCCATCATTAAAAGTTGCTGGTGGCTTCCGGTATCGGCTTTCACCCATGCAAGAACGAGGTTTCCTGTACAACACTAACACTTGTTTTTGGATAGCCTTCTTGTTTGCGCACACCATGGTTTCTGCCAAGTGCATTCCCTCCCACATGTAGGTTAGAGTTACAGAGTTCATGTGGTTGGTCCTATTTTGGTGCCACATTTCTCCTATCAGTGATGTTACATGCGCCCCCAAAGAGGGGGGCATCATTTGGGGTTTTACATACTACACAATGCTTCTACACCGGTTCAGTTTAGTTCAATTTTACATCCTTGACATTTTGGGTTATAAAGCGAGTGGGTTCAGACCAGTCTATGAACCCTTTACACAACGGATTTTATAGGACATGGTTATTCTTAAAGTTTTGGAGAGAAGTTACAGGTTAGAGGACAAAACAGATTTCCTTTCTACACTACTTCAGCCAATGGCATCAGATCACCCAAAAAACCATACAGTAAAAAGATCTCTTCACATTTTATTGGGAAGAATTTACAGGTTGAAGAATAATGCAACTTTCTCCTTAAACTTCTTTAGCCAGGGTGGCACGAGATCACCCAAAAAATTAATAGTATAGGATATCCTTCTACACTTTTTCTCTCGACATGGATCAAGTGCACATGTTCCATTTTTCATTTACATGCTTTCACATACATATACATGTGTATTTTACATGAGTTTTTACATATATATGAGTATTTGAATACTTTATCATTTTATCCTTGTACGCCCATCCATATGAGAAACAAGAAGTCAATAAAAACAACAACCACAACAATGGGGGAAATAAAAAAAGAATTTTGTGCTAGCACACACGATACTAACCATGCAGGTACATCAAACACAGTGAAAACTACACACGTGTTTCCATCCTAGGTCCACTTTTACCACTTTTTACACTTTTACATCTTTAGTTTCCACGCTCCACTATTTTTTCATTCCACACTTTGTCTAGTCTTTCAACACATTTCTACATCACTCTACATGGATTATCAGGTATGCATCTCTATCTATTTTATATTACCGAGGTTTCCACTCACCAACATAAAGTGGGGGAAAATTTACTCACAAAATCACATGCTTTAGACATTATTTAGTCCCAGTCTCATACTACTATTCATATGGTTTTTAAGTGAAGAAAGTACTAACTAACCCATGTCTTTTGGCCATTTTACTTTGATTTATGTCGTCACTACCGACCTTCAACACATAATTTCCTAGTCTATTTTTGTCATTTGGCATTGTTTTACCTTTGACTGGGGCATCTAGCCCAATACTAGGGTGCTTTAGGCACCCTGGTCCCATTTGGGGCACCTTGAGCCTTTCTGTACTTTCCCTCCATGTTTTGGGTGCTTTCTGAATGTTTTAGCTTCTTATCTTTTTAGTGATCGACCTTTTTGGGGTTGATTACGAAATTGGAACAAGAGAACCATATAAATATAAAGTTATGAGACCATGATGAGGGACCAAGCACTAAGAATTACTATCATCACCTAAGGTTGTATCCATCAAAAGCTCTATTTGCATCCATCTAGCTATATCAAAAGGCACAAGGTTGGTTCATCTACATCACACTGCATAGCAAGGAAGTTTATTTTATTCCATCCACCATTATATTATATTTTCTACACATAGTTAGTACTCGCTAATTTCACAAAGTGCGACAGACACAAGAGCACCGAGGGCATGATTACCCACAAGCACATAGAACTACATCTAGTTTGAGATGTAGTTCAATGCTTAGTAATTAAGTCCACCATTATGGTAGCTAACGTATTTTCTTCATCACCAATTACTAGTGACATACGACGTAGTGTAAAAACATTAGTGCAATAGGAAGCAAAAGAAGGAAACCATTAAGCGACACCTTAAAGGAAGGTTATAAAGCTTTTTCATAGAACAAGGAACCCATATTTCAGAGTAGGGCACCCACATACACCCTTGTAGCTATCCATGCATCTTAGTCCACTTAGATTTACCAGATATGCACTTTTTTGGACTTGGGCACAATCATTTCTTCCTCTTATTTCTCTAACCATCTCTGTGACACAATCTAGCAAGCTCATCGAATCAGATGAGTTATTTCTAACTCTCTTTGCACTTTAGGGTTTCACATATCTACTTTCTTAGTTGCGTAGGTCATTTTATTTATACATTCATATGTTATTTACTACTTTCCTTAATGTCAAATTAACTAGAGAATTAGTCATTATTCCACATTTTAGTTAATCACCAATACTTAAAAAATAAATCAATCCTCACATAGTTATCCCTCCCAACAAATGCGTTAGATTGTGCAATAAATAATGTATTGGAAAGATCCAAAAGTTGACCTTTGACACATGACAATGATATTTGGTGTTGATATAGCTTTACAATATGTCGTAAGGAAAACATGGGGGGGGGGGGTGTCACCTTAGTTAGGTGGTGTATAACATGTGTGATCATATATGGGGTAATTTTTATTTACGTTTATTGCACTAGTATTATAGTATATCAGTATAGATAGGGGTAGTATTTTAAAATGAGACCAAAACATTGATATTATGTAAGGGTAAATCCATTTAATTGTTAATATTTATACATTCTAATTACATTTACATGAATTGTGAATCTTATTTGTTAATTAAATTCTTTACAATACATTTCCAAATATAAGCTAACCTAAATTTTTATAAACATATAGTAAAATATAATAGAAACATGATGAATATAAACAATGAAGTCCTGTACAAATAACAATGTTATAGAAAAATGTAAATTTACAACATTCAACATGAAATAGTCACTTTGCAACTTTGTTTTCCATGAGTCCACCTTTAATAAAAAAATTATGTGCGACATGTATAAAAAAATTTAATGCCTCCTGAGCAACCCCATTTTTATGTAACATCATCTATGAGACTGCAACTATAGACTACAACAATAGCTATACAGAAGGGACTAGTCGCATTGTGACTCAAGTTAAAAAAACATGGATTGATTTCATTTTGTATTAGTAATTTATTATTGTATGTCATATTGTAATTATTAATAAAATTTGATGTGTCATTTAACTGAATTTTTACTTTTATAAATATGGGTTGATATATCATGTTGTAAAAAAATGCTAAAATGTTCTATGTTGTATATTACATCATAACTATTAATATATGAGTTATGTTTTGGTAGTATTCAGAAGTGAATAATAAATAAGATTTAATACTAACCTTAAAAATAGTGAATGATTATTATATATTTAATTGGGGGAATATTCTATGATAAAATTTAAATAACTATGAAAAAATATTAATACATTTTTATTTATTTTTGAATAATATATATGTATTTACCTTACAAAACATAATACTGACTTCTCATTGATTAAAAATTTGAAGTCATAAGAACCAGTTAAGAAAATTTATTGAATTTTTGGGTGTGGTAAGTTTTGGATGGGGAATATAAAAATTGCTACAAGCTACTCTAAATATACAATGTCAATTTTACTACAAGCTACTTTAAACTACCCCAAAAACCAGTTTTCACAAATAGGGCACACTTTGCTATTTTTATGCATCATCGTGACCTTAAAACTTCATGTACATCTATAAAAAATCTATGGATAACATAAATTCCACATTAGTCATTAACTTATTTGGATAAATTTTCCTTAAACTAGAACTCTTTAGAAACATGGAAATTCAGGTGGGGCCCACATACAGTCACCTGCTCTATCTTACCTTTCTCAAAATCTGGAAGAGTTCTCTAAAAAATCCAATCATCACTTTTCAAAACTAATTAAAACTGGGCTGATACAAAAAATCTTTTCCAAGCTGCTCCTAGATAGGGTTTTGCTAGGGTTTTAAATAAACTTACCTTATTAACGATCGTTCATATAAACGTGACAATGAAACCACCTCATTATTTTTTTGAAACCTTCATAACTAAATTTAGAATCTATTTCAAAGATCTCAAGTCCCCATGCAAAGCATATAACTAATAATGAACACCAGAAGGTCCATATTTTCTTTAAAAACACACAAAAACTTACCCAGTTTCACCAAAACTTGTATATATTCAAATTTCTATAGCACTTTGACCTATAACTTGTCATGAAGGATCATTAAAACATCCTATAACTTCTAAAATTGACCACCTATCTCAAATTTATCTCAAAATCTCTAGCCATTAATACTTACGTGTGCTTACTTGCATGTTTCTCATTGCTTGCTTCCTAAGGACCCTGAAACACCTCCAAACCACTGAGTTCAAACTTGAAAATCACCATACACCTCAGGTAAACTTCTACCATGCTTTTATCATGAAAAAAAAAGACTTATTTGGTCTAAATCTCACACCTTCATCCCATTTTTCATGCTTTAGGGCTAGAAACAAGCCTAGAATGACCTGACTTAACCATGAAACCACATGAATTGACCATAATGACCTTATGAAGAATCAAGGAAACTTGCAACACATCATTAGGACCATTATTGACCTTATGAAACTCAACAACACACTTGGGAGGAATCAAACCATGATTTAGCTCACTCAACCATAATCGAGGACTACACTGAACTCACCAAAACTTGACATTACTAATCAACCTTCATACTTGAGATTGAATTGACACCACATATAGATTCATACCATGCCATGAAACCATTTTCCATCAATGGAGTTTACATCAATCACAACACTAACACACAACAACCAACAATCTCCCCCTTTGTCATTGATGGCAACCACCTTCAGAAACATTGATGATAACCACCTTCAGAAACATTGATGGCAACTAAGAAGAACAACACCTACATGACCTATTTTCCATGTTTCTGATGCCTCTCCCCCCTTTGAAATCTATGAAAAAGACTACAATTCTACTACTACATGGAAAATTACAACACACAATGGAATCAATGCAAAAACATGACTTACTTGACTCATGAAGCTCCCCCTAGGACCGAAATCTCTCTTCTCTGACTCCAACAACAGCATAAGAAGATCCTTTTGACCTACTATGAGCCTTAACATAGCTCCCCTTGAACTGATACTCCTCATTTTAACCTTCATTACCCTTTTCAATGCTTAAAAACTTAATGTTGACTTATCACTACTCAACCTAATCAGGTTTATACTTCCAAGAAGCAAATTCAATTTATTCCACATAAATGAAAAACATTGTCATGTTTTGACTAAAGAAATTCTTCTTTAAGATACTTGTAACATGTAAAAACTGATCTTTGGGTAAGTGGAGCAAGTTGGTGGACAAAAAAAGGGTCATAAGTGGACGTTATATTGCAAAAAACAATGAAATCTCAACTTGTAGGGATTATTAGCAATACATGTACTCAAAATTAGAAAAATTTATATAAATATGAATCGTAGCATCTAGAATCTAGTTTCTAAACTACTAATTTTTTTTTAAAAAATGGACAAGTTTAGCTATATTAAACACTCAAAATTATATGACTTGGTTTTTTTTTGAAAAAAAACCTATAAGATTGTAGTCCATTTGCCCGCGATTTGGATGACCAAATCTTGTTATTTTTTTTTTCATTTGGTGAAAAGTTAGATGTCGTTGTCTATCTTGGGATGGATTTTATTTTGTATTTTTTTGAGCAATATTTTTTTTAATGATTTTTTCCGTGAAAGTGGTCTAAAATTTTTAGAAAACGGAGCACTTTCTGTTTTCCGCCATAACTATATCAAAAAATATCAAAATCAAATATATATATATATATATATATTTTTAACATGTATAGAATTTCTCCACACTTGGGATGGTATAAGTTTTATCACATTTTGATAAGCGAAACAAAAGTTGCAGTCTTAAACGTAGACATGAACATTCATGGGAAAAAATGTCTTAAAGACCTATTGTTAGTAAAAATTATAAAATGATATTTATCTTATTCTATTCACTTTAAAATCAATATTTCTACGAAAGCTAACAATCTCCCCTACGCGATGACACCATTTTTGTGAAATGTTTTCAGTTTTTCAGCATGGTTCAAGTCTGCGGAAGAGAAAATTTGAAGTTTTTTGACCTTTTACATGCCATAATGACCTCCCATAGCTTTGGTTGGGGAAAAACAAAGATTTCCCGAGCCTTAGGGTTGGATTTGATGATACAGATAGAACCATGATCACGGTTTGTAAAACTGCAATCATGGTTTTGATAACAAGCACCGGGATCATTGCGTGCTTTATAAACCGTGATCACTTTATAAAGCGCGATTGCGGTTCTTAAATCATATTTACACACATCCCAATGTTTAATTACCATGTGATTTTTACTATTTGACCTTACCGTACGAATTACTGTGAAATTATGTCACTTTCTACATGTTTTTCTTATCACCGGAAGTAAAACATCATGGGAGACAAGAAACGAAGTCAAAAAAGGAATTCATTAAGTAAAAAAATGTCAGATGAATTAGAGGCAAACAGATTTCAAAATGCTAAGCGAATGTGGAATCTTCGTGAATCAAGAAGAGGTTCATCTTCAACCCCTACTATTGTAAGCAATGAGGAACCAGGTAATGTTTCTACTGTCAATGTTGAAGTTGAATTAAATACTCATGATGAAGATGTTTTTACTGTCAATGTTGAAGAAGAATTAAATACTCGTGATGTAGTTGATGTTGAAATTGAAGGAGACAATGAAAATGTGAATAAGGAAATTCAGGTTGAAACTGTAGACAAGAAAAATTTGACAAAAACACCTCCTAGGATTTTACATAAGAAACCTAATTATTTTATTGAAATTGATGAATTTTTTTTGAAACCAATGTCTGACAAACTTTCTGAATGGAAAATCAGAAGAAAAGCCACTGAAATTTGGGATAATCATTTTGAAATTTTAAATGATTCCCAAAGATGTCAGTTGTTGGTTAGTTTGATGAAATTGATTAAAATGAGACCTACATTAAACACCTTAGGATTGACAACATCTAATATACGTGGTCAAACCTCTACAATTGTTGAAAACCTTCATGATGCATATCACACTATTGGTGTCAAGAGACACACTAGGGATAGTAATATTGTGCGTCATGTACTTGCTACTAGTGTTGTAAGTGAATCAATAAAAAAATAGCGTTTGATTACGCAAACAAGTTGAATGTTGAAAGTTAATCGAAAAACTCTAATGAAAGCAATTGAAAGACGTAATATCCTTCAATCACTCAATAACACCAATTTTTGGGCATTTTCTGCTAGAGCACCGCGTAAGGAAAAAGATAAATTTGATGCTATAAGAGAAGTTGTTATTCAATTTTGGCATGATAACACTAGAGTTTCACCTAATACAAGAGATGTTGTAAAACAGAGAGTTGGTTCTACTAATCGTGAACCACATCCAAAGCATTTCTTAGATATGACTCAAACTCAATTTTTTCGTAAGTTTGAACAAGAGCATCTAGAAATTAAAATTAGTCAACGTTTTTTTGAAATGTTGAAACCATTCTATGTGAAAATCAACCATGCTCGCACCACTTGTTGTAGGCAACATGTTGAATTTACGATGCATTATGCTAAATTTTTACGTATTCATTCTAATTTTCATTCTGAAACTATGTTATCAGAATGTGGTGTTCAATTTCCACCAATATCTTCTAGGGATTTCATACCTACAATATTTTGTGAAAGAGAAGTTGGACAATTTTTTATAGTCAGGATTGTTTAGATGGAAGTTGTGGTACATGTGGCGGATTACCTAAATTGGAAAGTTACATCCATGAGAAAATTGAAGGTGCAATAGGACATAATTTAGTTGAGTTTGATAAATATAAATCAGTACCATACCAGTTGAAAGATGGAAATGAGTCTAAACGGTGTGAGCTAGTTATAAAACATATGTCTATTTTTCAATTTATGAGAAAATTTAAGGATGAAATTGTTTATGAGTATGCTAGGCATACACACAGTCTGGAGCTCGATGGTTGGATGAACAGTTCAAGATATGCAAGGACACATTTCCTATTGGTACTATTGTTTCAGTGGTCAATTTTGTAGAGAATTACACATTGCAACCACAAATGGAGGTTCAATTGCAATATTACAACTCAGTACAAGTTGTCATTTTTGTGCATATAACATTTATACATTCTCTTGACAGTACAGAGAATGATCAATTTTTTTTAAGAGAGTACCACTTTTATATCAGTGATGATCGTACTCATTCTACTGAATTTGTGCAAGGGTGTTTCCAGTTATTTTATGGAAACTTGTCTGATAGGGACATCCACTTCAAACAACATTATATATGGTCAGATAATTACATGTCTTAGTTTAAGAATGCACGAATGTTTTATTGGATGAGCAGGATGCACGTCAAGATGGGTGTGCAACATATTTGGAGTTTCACTAAGGTTGGACATGGAAAAGGAGAGCATGATGGTGCAGGGGCATGTGTGAAAAGAGATCTTGCAAGAGAAGAGTTGAAGTACAAAGATGGTGCTAAATTGAAAGATGCAAAGAGCATAGTGGAATGGTGTATTAACAACATGGCCCGAGGTTCTCAAGAAAATTCCACAGTTCGCAGATATTTTTGGTTGATAGAGGAACAAAAAATTGCTAACTACGAGGATTGTATGACACTCACAGGGTCCAGTGATATGCACTCATTTTGTAGCTCAGACGCTACTTCGTGGGCCACATCGACAAGAAATTTGGCATGTTTTTGTGCATCTTGTATCAAATTTGTCACTGCTGAGTGTGATTCACAAGAATGGGTGGATGGATGGATTTTTAGGCCTCTAACTCTGACTTCCCAGTTATCAACCTCCATAGGCATTACGACTTGTTTCTGCAGATGAAGTTGCAACATCCAAGGACTTTGACGAAATTTTGATTTTGGTGCGACAAGGTAAATGGTTATTTAAAATTTTTGTATTGAGTTATGTCCATTGAAATTTTAATATGTAATTTAAATTTGAGTTGAAACCTTTATTTTTTTATAGGACATGTGTTTACAGTTATTGCGATAGAAGACAATGAAGAAGGAACATACTATTTCTTATGTCATTGCATCGAGGAAAGAAAGAAGTTGAATTCTCCTATTATAGATGGAAAAGATATTGAGTACCCTACAGGGTCAGTGGTAGTTACTGGAACTTGGCTTTGACGGTATCCATTAAAAAACTCCTCTGTTTGGGTGTTTGAAGACTTTGAGACACACAGGAAAATACTCTTATATTCACATCTAGTTCTAGTGACAAATATTCAGCTGTATAGATATCGAGGAAGGCCTAATAACAAGATTCTTTGGAAGGTTCGAGAGTCAGATCATGAAGCAATCTTGTCTGCTATTCAGAGTAGATCCAATCCTAATGGTTCATTGGAATGAATTTACATGCTCACGTCTGGTATATATAATTTCTTTGAAGTGTTTAAATTTTTCAACCAGATAATTTGTGTATTTTGTATATATCTAGTATATATCTAGTATTTTGTATAATAAGTGTTTAAATTTGTGTATTTTGTATATATATAATATACATGGTTTTGATTCAACTTAAATTTCTTTGACTAGTTCATTTTTATGCAGGTTAGTGGTGCCAGAAAAGCTTGGACACTTTCACATCCTGATGGTGAACATTGGAATGAATTTACCTGAGCTCGTCTGATATATAATTTTTCTTTGAATTGTTTAAATTTGTTAGTTCTAGATTCAAGTTCATATATTTTATTAAATTTGTGTATTTTGTATATATCTAGTATGGTTTTGATTTGAAACTTAAATTTCTTTGACTAACACTTTTATGCAGGTTAGTGGTGCCAGAAAAGCTTCCACCTTCATGTGGTTGGCACTGTTAGTAGAGAATTTTATATTCTTGAAGCTAAGATAAGATTTCATTGTTTTACAAGAAAAGAGAAGCAATTAACAACAATTTATGTACCTGTGGAGGGGGTTCTTGGCTCCGGAGGAGGTAGCCAGAAGCACCAGGAGATTAGAGAACTAAAATGATGCCTCCCCAAGTGTTTACAAGACCATCCCTACGTGTGTGCACAGTTGGTTTGGTGCCACGACCCACCGTTTGCAAAATATAGCATTTGATAGCCTTACACTGGCTCAAACTACACTATTTCACGTGTTTGCAAACAATAGGGTAGAGAGAGCACTGATTGGAGATGGAAAAAAATGAGATAGGATATTGTAGAGGGTCCCTACGCCAAGGTGTAGGATCTAACAAGACATCTCTAGGTGCCATGGAGTCCGAGTAGTCACCCGTCGAAGTTGAATGATTTTTTGGTCTCAGGGCTCTTAAGGGACTATGCCCGAATGAAGTAGCCTGGAAGCAATGATGTTGTTACATGAACAAAAACCTATAGCTTTCACCTGGCCACCCAGATGTGTTGGTGCATTCGGTTCGGTGCCACGACCCACATGTTTGTAAAATATAGCGTTTGACAACCTTACACTGGCTCAAACTACACTATTTCACATGTTTGCAAACAATAGGGCAGCGAGAGCACCGATTGGAGATAGAAAAAACTGAGATAGGATATTATAGAGGGTCCCTATGCCGAGGTGTAGGATCCAATGAGATGTCTCTAGGTGCCATGGAGTCCAAGTAGTCACCCTATCAAAGTTGAATGATTTTTTGGTCTCAAGGACTCTTAAGGGACTATGCCTGAATGAAGTAGCCTGGAAGCAATGACGTTGTCACACACCAAAACAAATCCTCCTCTAGCTTTCACCTAGCCACCCGGATGTGTTGGCATAGTTGGTTTGGTGCCATGATCCACTGTTTGTAAAATATAGTGTTTGACAGCCTTACACTGGCTCAAACTACACTATTTTACGTGTATTCAAACAATAGGGCAGCGAGAGCACCGATTAGAGACATAAAAACTGAGACAGGCTATTGTAGAGGGTCCCTATGCCAAGATGTAGGATTTGACGAGATCTCTCTAGGTTCCACAGAGTCTGAGTAGTCACCCGTCGAAGTTGAACGGTTTTTTGGTCTTAAGGCTCTTAAGGGACTACACACAAATGAAGTAGCCCGAAAGCAACGAAATTTTCATGCACCAAAAAGATGCCTTGTATAGTGTTCACCTGGCCTCTTAGACGTGTTGGCGTAGTCGGTTTGGTGCCACGACCCACCATTTGCAAAATATAGCATTTGATAACCTTACACTGGCTCAAACTGCACTATTTCACGCATTTGCAAACAATAGGGCAAAGAGAGCACTGATTGGAGACAAAAAAACCCAAGATATGCTATTGTAGAGGGTCCCTACACCAAGGTTTAGGATCTAACGAGATGTCTCTAGGTCCCACGGAGTCCGAGTAGCCACCCATCGAAGTTGAATGAGTTTTTGGTCTCAGGGATCTTAAGGGACTACTCCTGAACGAAGTAGCCCATAAGCAACGACATTGTCATGCACTAAAAAGAATCCTCCTCTAGCATTCACCTAGAAACCTAGAAATTTTGGCACAATATTTTTGCTACCATAACCCACCGTTTTCAAAATATAGCGTTTGACAGCCTTACACTAGCTCAAACTACACTATTTCGAGCGTTTGCAAACAATAGGGCAGCGAGAGCACCGATTGGAGAAAGAAACAACCAAGACAAGATATATTAGAAGGTACATACATTGAGGTTTAAGATCTAACAAGACATCTCTAGGTTCCACGGATTCCTATATGTCACTCGTTGAAGTTGACAATTTTTTGTTCTCATGGCTCTTAAGGGACTACGCCTGAACAAAGTAGCCCGGAAGCAACGATGTTGTCACGCACCAAAATGAAACCTCCTCTAGCATTCACCTGGCCACCCAAATGTGTTGGTGTAGTCAGTTTGGTGCCACGATGTTTCAAGGCATGACTTCTCACTACTCACCTCTGTTCATTTCCTAGGACTACCTAGAAAAGGTAGTTTGTAAACAATTATGCCACGAAGGCTCAAGGAATGCCAGGAAGGCTCCAGATCGGGTGGTTTGACTCCAAACCGGGCCTCCCGAAAGCTCTCCATAGCACCTGAAGCTATATACCCCCTAATCAAATGCGTTGGCAGTGACAGTTTCTTGGACCATGATGTCCCTGGGCATGACTTCTCGTGCTACTCGGCTCGCATCAATGAGATTACAACAAGGTTAACACATTACCATGTAAATACTCTAATGATTGTTAAATGATCTCTTTTTAAAGCATGTTAATACACAATAGATTCGTAAGAATATTTTTACATATCTTGTGCCAACTAAGTTCTATAATGTTTCTGTATTTTTTAGAAGCGAATTCAAATTAGGACCTTATTGTTACACACATCAATAAAACATTTAATTTGGACTAATACTTAACAAATAAATTGCAAGTACACTAAAAACATATAAAATTACTTGTAATAAATCCCTCAAGACCATTTTTAATTGTGTATATTTTGTCCCACTTTGGATTGTATTAACCACATGCTTAAAATAAGAAAATTGATATAAGTCCACACTTGAATCTCTTGAAAAAAATGATCTTGCACCGAAGAACCTTTAAAACCATTATATAACATAACATCATATATCATATATCATTTAACAATAACATTTAATAGATCATATATCATATATATCATATCCATAATAATTGAGGCCATCATATCAAATCAAACATATAGAACTAACATGGTTATGAAAACATACATAGAAGGATATCATGTGCAATGAAATCAAATCAAACATAGAAGTAATATCATTATGAAAACTAACATGGATATAATGTATTAAACTAAGTGTGTTGGATGTGTCTCTGAAAATATACGTTCATAACATGTATCGAACTAAGTGTGTCATACATATAAGACGACATGCGGTCACATAAGGCTATTTACATAGACTATATGAAGAATCATGAACTAGGACCAGATGGCATATATATATATATATATATATATATATATATATATATATATATACATCTAGGTCCTATGAATATAATCATGAAACATCTTCCCTCTCTTCGCCTTGCTAGAAGAAGCATGTCCACGACCTAGGGATGTAGTGGACAGAGATGCTACTATGGATTTCATCCATTTAGTCCTAGGCATCTCTAAGTAGGCCTACAACCTAGCCTGCACATTCATAAACAAAAAGTTTTTAACACCCAAAATTTTAAAATACATTCAAAATTTAGAAACTTAGAATTTAGTTAATGTACCGCAATCTCATGATCCATATCAATTTGTCGTTGACGCGTCGCAGGGTCAACGGTAGAATCACGAGGGGTAAGCTACATACAAATAAATAGTTCAAATTAAATATTTCATGTAAAAAATTTGATATTGTATATTTAAGTAATAAAAACAAATTTCTCCAAAATTTAAAAAATTTGAAAAATTGTACCTCAGTTAGTGGATCTGCAGATGCTATGGCAATATCTACAGCAACCTCCACAGTCTGCATACATGGAGGAGTCTCTCTGGCAGTCATAAGATATACAAAAAACATGTACAAATCAATATTAATCTACATGAGTGCCACATAAAAGACCCAAAGCATAATTGACTCATAACAAACCAATACATATTAATTTGCTAATAGAAACCAACCAAAGAATCTAGGTTTAATGATATTCTAGGGAAGCTTCGATGTACTCGAGTCTCCAAAATTCCTACAAGAGTAGATACACAACTGAACTTCAACAATTAGAAACAAAGTGTAAAGAGAAACTAACCTGCGTAAAAGTAATGTGAGGCATGCCAGAAGCCTCAGTGCCCAGAGCAGATGATGACCCACTAGGCTCCTGTGTATAAAAGATAAACATATTAATATTTACATGTACACGTGAAACATTATAATAATAAAATTGCAATAAAATGAAATTTTAAATGTAAGTACAACTTGAAACTTACATTTGTAACAGGTCTAGTTGTAGTAGCTAGCATGTTAACATCGGATGTGTCCTTCACTGACTCTTTCTATTTAAAATAAAAATAAAATTAGTTTTTACATGTATGTACATGACGTAATCAAATACATATATATTAAAATATCAAATGAATTAAACTATTGTTTATATATATTAAATATTTATTTGACATTTACCTGTGAAAGACCAAGATCATTTACACCTGTTCTAAAAACATCCACCATCATCTCATCTAGAGAAAAGAAATCATGTGATTCGGTAAATGATGTCTCGCCCACAATACATACGGCACCACATGATCCAAAATGGTGTGGTGCACTAGAAATGATGCCTCCACCAACATCACCAGATGCAATCTGGTCACTATGTTGGGTAAGAGTGTCAGTGAGCTCCCTTAATGCATGTAGTGTGTCAATCTCCACAACCTCCTTCACTATAGGATGGATAACTAAAGGCAATGGGCATTTTGGGGCATGGGGGATCCTTGGTTGACCAACGCATGCACCAGGTCTACTCTGTGCAGAGCCACCTCCTCACCCATAAAACTCATAAAATTCAAAATAATTTGGGACCTCATTAAGCACGAAATCGCAATATAATTTCTCCAAAAAATAGAGAGGAAACTCATTGTTGTTGCATGGTGGATAATCAAAAATCATCTACCATCAGTCCCAAAAATTGTTCTTGATTTGGTCATTGTGGCACCTATGGATTAGGAACCATTTGCAAGTAGATAGGGGGGCATTGGTTCTTGGGTTAGTAAATAATGCACAAATACAGTCTTTTGTAATTTTTTTTTGTCTTTTACGGCTGCATGGGATAATTTATTAGCATACCACCTCCTACAATCACCTCTAAAGGTATTCCATCTGTCTATTTGGTTGGTTGAGGAGTCAAATTTGCCAATCAATGTTTGCAATGTGTTGGCTAAAGTCATGCGGGATGAATTTGTGGCATGATTTTGTCTTATAGTTTGAATAAGGTTCTCAATGGCAATTTTATTTTGTTGGATTCTTCCAACAATATCAACTTGGGTTCGTACTAATTCTGTGGGGACAAAAGGAGCCACAAGAGGCGGATCTACGTTTGGAGGAGGGTTTTGAGGAATGTTTGGAGGGTTTTGAGGAATATTTGGACGGTTTGCGGGATTACAAGTTTTCTAAGAAACTGACAAAATAAAAAATTGTATACATAAACAAAAAATTGGAAAACCCATGAAAATCACAAAAAAACCTAAAATGCAAGAAATTTGATCAAAATCCAGGGCTTACCTCTTTGTCTTGGTGGCATTGTTGAAAATTTTGTGATCTAGAAGTCCGAGGAGCAATTTTCAGGGGGGTATTCAAAGCTCGAGTGCTAAAGGTCTAGGAGAAATCGCGGTTTGTAGGGGAAAATGGGAGAAAATAAGGAGTCACGGGTTTGTTTGTTTTTGTCTTAGAGGACCATGATTGCGGTTTAAAACCATGATCGTGATTTTAAACTGTGATCGTGGTTTTAGGTTCAGAAATCACCAAACCTATGAAAAAATTTCCGCGATTGTGGTACGTAAATTTCAGGTTTTTATGTCCACTAATTTGCTTCACTTACCCCTATGTACCCTGCAATTGACTTGAAGAAAAAAATTCACATATTGAGGAGCCTTGAATTCTCTTTTATCATGGTAAGAATCCTTTTTTTCCTTCTAGACAACTGGACATTCTTTGGTAGTGACCATTCCCAAACTTTTCAATACTTTGTTTTGAGCACTACTACATACTTTCCATACCATCTACTTGATCACATACTTGACATGATGCATTGAAAATCAAAGAAACAAGATGACCTATAGCATATCTTTATTCAAATATGTTAGATGCATCTCAGTTGTCAACATTTGTAGCTACTAATAGTGAACCCAAACTATATAGATTCAACATACCACCTCGATGATGTACTAGAAAATTTGATACTTTAACTATGAACACACTGTTTCAGACCTTCAACTCACATACATGCCTTAAGGAGTCCTAAAAGAATCATTTGCATTTGAAAGTCCTGTATATTTTCATGCACACTTGGATCATTCACAATATGGTTTTAAGAGATCAAAAAATTTAAGAGTGATGTCACCTTCTTACATGCTTGTGGATTTTCATTTGCACTTATGAAATAAAAATATGCTATGCCTCTTCCACCTTAACTTCCTCAGGGAAAGATCACACACCCTCTACCTCTAGAGGGTAAAATCAAACCAATATGAAGCTTTCAAAATTTGTCACATGCCTTAGAGCATTGGATCCATCTGTGTTATGACCTTTCATTCACTTCATAGGCTTGTCTCAGTTTATTAGTCATGAATGTACTTGCACAGGATTATAATTTTTTTCATAACTATTCCAAGGTTAATACAGACTTAAATTTTCTCAAAAAGACAACTCGGACTACTATTTTAATTCTTCAAGGTGTGAGTCAACACTTTCTTAGTCATAACTAACCATATACAAGCTAAGATGCACTTTCTTGCACTTCTCAGACCTCATATCATACTTTCTCACCATTTAATCACCATATCTAAGGCAACATAGGTTCCTCATCTCTTGAAGACTTTTATACACCCGTAGAAGACTTTAAAACCTTATATTTTCCTTTGAGAACCTTAACTCGTAACAATAAGACCAAAATAGAAGTATCTTAATGCTCAAGTTTTCTTACCCAGATCCTACACTTATGTTGAATTATAATGTACTAACACACAACATAATTCAATCATACAAACTTCAATGGAACTCATCAAACCTCATAGTCCTAACATACTTCATAACCTATGACTTGAAAATGATCACAAATTACTTCAGTTATATCTACACCAGTGAACATGAGAAGCATACATTTGAATGATAATGAACCTATACCTTGTCATCTTCTTATATTAGACCTTAACTCTTGATAAAGTGAAAACATATCATGTCATATGTCATCAGAGAACAAAAACCTCAGAGAAACTTGAGACACTAATATGTTTTAGAGAAATTCAATCCTTCTTAAAGTACTTCATCAACATCTCAGATTTAAATGGTTATCCTCAAACATATACCTTGAAATAATTTTCATGATGAAACCACATTTAAAAACCTTTGCAATCTCTTGGAAGACTCTAAGTGGGATCATGCCAGTACTACCCTTGACTATGGCATTCACAACTTTGTAATGTTGTAACAACGTCGAAAAGTTCATACCTTTGTCTCATTATACCTCTTAGAGCACATACTTGTAGCCATTTAGGACTCTAAGTTATCCATACCATCTTGAACTCTGAAGATACACTCAAACTTGACCACTATGGACCCGAGAGAACCATCATAGTCCCTTCATATTACATGCTCTGTTATAGACAAACAATCTTGATTACAATATTCTTCATCATTTATTCAAGGATACCTTAAAATAATGATCATATAAAAAACTTTAGAGTACACAAATCATGAATACCCAACCATTAAAATGCACACTGATGACCATATGTCTTAACAAGACCTCAAAAATACTTTGCATCAACTCATTAATCTAGAGACACCAATACAGAACCCAGGAATCTTTGACAAAACTCAATATTTTGACCACTCAAACAATATGAATACAGACCTTTGATAGACAACGAACATAACCAAGTTACAAGCATACTATAACAGTCATGTCATATCATAGAACCAAAGACAACATGAACTACATGACACTTCTAGAACATGACTCAAACCATAATATTGTGAAATTTGACCCATATATGAAAAACTCATGATGATGAACCAAACAATATTTATCCTTAAAATTTATTTTGACAAACACCATGATGCAAACCATTAGGAGTGTCAACATAGACATATTGAACTACAATACAACTTTGACATTGTCACATTTGACCTCTCTTGAATAATGAACACAACTTTGACTCACTCATTTGTGTCAGGACATATGATTTCAATTTTTACACTCGTAGACCAAAATATTCATGACTCAGATGACTCATATGCAGTTAACATACCTTAAATATCATTTTAGACATATATCAAGATATGACATAGATTCTATACCTTTATAAGAGTGGAAACACTTGAATTAACTCACACATAGATCTCAGAAGCATGGCCATTTGACTGAACCAATACTTTATTTTATTCCTTTGACTTAAGAGAAGATCTTTTGAGACACACACATAGATCATAAACATATGATGTATGATAATAGTCCTTACAAGACACTTGACACAAGTCCACAACACTTGATGACAACATGAGAAAATTTGACTCACAAACTCAGACACCTATAAACAAGGACTCAAAAATACATGGGAAGAGTCATTTTCCACACTTTATCACTCTAGAGGTATCCCAAAGAAATTTTTTCTTCAACTTGTCTTGCACATGAGCTTGAATAGTTGATAAACACATATGATCTTCTTCAACAAGTGAAATCATGCTTCCTTGACTTGATTTGGGCTTATTGACTATGTTTCCAACCTTGATAGCACTAGGATCTTCCTTGAAAACCTTCATATACTGCATGGTGGGATACAAATCATTTTTATTGACCTTCTTGACTTGAGAAACCTCCTTCTTGACTATAGGAGAAAACCTCACAACGATATTCTTCTTGCTTTGGCAACATCATGCTATACGACCTTATTTTTTACAATTGAAGAAAACAACATCCTTCTTTCTTCTTGGCTCATATACTCTTAGGTTCCATTCACAATCCTTGGATATATATCCATACTCACAACATGAAAAACATTTACCCTTAAAGAAGCCCACATCAATCCTAGGAGACCTCCTTTTGCAATCTCTAGCTCTAAGACCAAAATCATGACAAAAAAATAATATCCATTGAATGAAGTAACGTACCTCATAGAATTAGGTTGTCTAAATGAGTTATACCTTCTCAAATATTTCTTCTTGGTCACATTTTCATCTTATTTAGTACTTGGTATATCAACACCATCATTCTTTATATGTTCACCTTCAAACCCTAGGCCTGTTTTGTAACTAGCCACCCTTTGGCCTTCTAAAATCCCATCAAGATCTTCAAAGATCTTCTCTAACTTTCCTTACATTTTCAACCCATTAGAAGAATCCTTTAAATCAGATTCTAATTATTTCAACCTATCTTCATACCTGGAACAAGTATCCTCTTTCTCCTTTAGGGATTTAGACAAACTTTCCACTTTCCACTTGAGATTTCAAACCCTTGATGGCTTGATCATGCTCTAACTCCATGTCCTTGATTTTATCTTAGTAGGAATTAATCACTAACTGAGCTAATTCATTCCTCTTACTTGATGTTGCTTCAATATCTGAAGACTTACTCGTTGTTTGTGCTTCAAAGGATCTCCTCCAAGTTGCTAAACTTGCTTCACAAGGAATTTCTCTGATACCAATTGTTGGAAGCACAATGGATTGAGAGGGGGGTGAATTAGTCTTAAAAATCACTTATTTCATTTACCATTAATATTAGCATTCATTAACATTCATCCATTCACATGCATACAACCATATCTTATTAGGTGTTCACAATACATTCAAAGAACCATAACACATAAGAGAGAGCTCATAGACACAAAATTTAAGTGGGAAACCATCAAAGGGAAGAAAACCCACTGAAACATAAAAATTATATTGCCATGCTTCAAATTTAGTGAGGCACCAACCCCACAAGGAGCACCAACCCCTAGTTTAGTAGAGCACCAACCCTATAGGGAGCAATGATCCCTAATTTATTGAAGCACCCACTCCACAAGGATGATACAACCAAAAAGATATCTGACATTCAATTAAAATTTTCATGAATACAAAATGGAAAATCTGCTAAGAAATTACTTCGTAACTTGGATATTTGGCTGTGACTCTAGAAAATAACCAATATAAATAACTTAAATACATCTATTTAAATAACACAAAGATTATCAATCTTAGAATTTATCTTGGTTATTTCACAAACCATGTTAACTCCATTACTTTCTCCATACATTTCCCACATACTAGTCACAAATGGACTCAATTTAGATGCACCACTTTGTGAGAATAGGCAGGCTCTAAATTACTAAGTAATTAGAAAATAATAGGTTTACCATCAATACTATTGCTACAGGATGCTTGAAATCATGAACTTGGAAGATATAAAGTGTTATCCATAACTAAAAAAACATGCAAAGATTAAAGATATTTATGATAAAATAGGATTTGGGCTATAATAGTTCTAAGCATAAATCATACGAAACAATGATCACCCATGTGAATGTAAATCCATACCAAACATAAGGCATTCATATTACAATAAGTTGGTTATAACTGACATCTCAACATTCTCCATATTGAATCTAACAGATAAAAACCAAAACATTGATCCCCAAGTTAACTTGGTAAAATGAATTGATGCATCTATAAGGAATTGACATACCAGGATATTAGCTTCATAGATTGAGTACCAAGGCCTATTCCAAAATCCATATATGTCCTCTCATTCAAGAGGGTGAATTAAGTTTCTAATATATTGTTTTAAGCATCAATCAACATGTGCATAAAAAATTTCAAAGTTAGTTGAGTTATAGAAAATAACAATGGTCAACTTTGCTAAAAGCTATACACAATAAACAAAAATTACATGTAATAACTATTTCTATCTAATTTCCCATACTACATGTAAGAAAGTATTAATATTAAATATGACATAAACATTTTCAAAGATGCAAATCATTACATAGATAGAATATGTATTGAAAAATGCACCCATGTGGAATTATGAATAGAATGTTACCTGGTCCATGTGAGACTTGCCTACAATATAATATGAGATATGACTATCATTAATTTGATGCACAACCTACTTGCATCAAGGTAGACTTGCAACCATAAATCTTGTGGCGCACTTAACAAATTACAGAAATCAGAAATTAGAAAATGTTAAACTATTTACATTATACAAATGAATCAATTTTGGGTAGAATAATTGATGCACTAGCACAATCAATGCATACTCGCAATCTTTTCTGGGTCCTAAAAAAATCTAGTGTCATCCTTAGACTATTCTAAATCATGGGACACTAAAAAATAGTGAAATACCTTGTAAATAGTGCATTAAAAAAGAACGCCAGAAATATATCGCTAACATGTACACAATAGAAAGAGTTATTGTGTCTTATGAAAGTAATAACATGCTTACTTTTTACAAAAAATAGGCACTAAAGAACATATATAAGAATATTTGTTTTGTACACAACATTGTAAATCTATGAAAGTATGATGAGTTTGAATTCATTATTCTACGTAACATTGGAATTACACTCAAATTTTACTAGTAATGGCATTGCAAACAAAGAAAAGATAAGAACATTAGATATAATGCCGATACACCACAATAACATTAGTATAATATTGAAATTCAAATTCATCCGAATATATTCGAATGCCAGCATGATCCGAGCATAACAAATCAAATTTGTTGACATGATCCGAGCATAACAAATCAAATTTGTTGAAATATAATGTATTGCAACAATTCGGTGAATCAGTACATGTACTTGCAAAATCCAACACAAGGATATTGAAATACTATTTTGAAAATATTTAACATGAGAAACCCTCCACCTACCCCCCTAAAAAAAGTGGTTTGTTTGTAATGAAACAAAAGTCCTTCAAGGAAAAAATACCAAGCTACATTGATAGTAATGATCAGAAAAAATTTGGCTCAATGCAAGGTTGCTACCAACATTATCACATGGTGGATCATTTTTGTTAGTCTTTGCATCATTTGAAATGGCCTCCTGACAATCCTCTGTAAGTCTGAGTTTTGTGAAACCTCTTTCCATCATGAGTAGTTTCCTGTAATGAAGGTTTTTAATGGAATGCCAAGATCATATACATATCTCTCTTATCATCATGATTAGTTTCCTGCATTAGTGTTCCTATAGAAGCTAAAATTAAGACACACACACAAAAAATTCCAAAGTAAAGACCCAATGTAACCAACAGGAAATCCAATCCACAATCAGCTACGCATGCAAATCCAAAATAACAATAGCATGTGTATTAACAAGTATGCAAATTCCATAAAAACAATCCATAATAATTGTTTTTAATCTATTCACGTGTTGGAGATGTGGAGTCTAAATGCAAGATGAAGTGGAAGTTTGTTTTTTCCTTGATTTTGGGAGGAAAGCATGGCCATGGATAAAAATAACATTGTCTTATTAATATACATGAGTTGTTATTTTTATGTTTATAAAAATAGCATTGTCTTATTAATAGACGGGAGTTGTTATTTTTATGTTTATCTTATTTATATGCATGTCTTATTTATAAGCATGCTATATTTAGGTTGCTTGTGGTTGAAGCAAACTTTTACAAAGAGGTGCACAAGTTATATATATGTGCATGGATTTACTCTTTAGAATATGAAAAAGAGAGAATTGTATTGTATTCCTCTAGACTGAATAAAGGAGAAGGTTGGCTTGTTTCTGGTGGATGTAGCCCACATTGGGTGAACCACGTTAAATCTTGGGTTTATCTTGTGATTGCATGCTTATATTATTTCTGTTTTAATTCCATTTTATTGCTCATCTGTGTTTCGATCCTAACAACTGGTATCAGAGTAGGATTTTGTTTTGGCAGAAAAAACTCACATGAGGGTTTCTTGTTTGAGTGGGAGCAATGACAGAAGATAGCAAGTTCAGGGTTGAGAAGTTTAACGGCCAGAACTTTCAGCTATGGAAGATGCAAGTGGAGGACTACCTATATTAGAAGGATCTTTATCTACCATTGAAAGGGAAATCTTTAATACCGTCAGCTATGAAAGATGAAGAATGGGATGTTCTTGATCGGAAGGCACTGGGAACGATACAGTTGTGCCTGGAAGCTATGGTAGCTTTCAATATTTCTATGGAAAAGACAACAATAGATCTAATGGAAAAATTGGGTAAATTGTATGAAAAACCCTCAGCCTCCAATAAGGTATATCTCATGAAAAGTTTATTTAATATGAAGATGTCAGATGGTGATTCAGTAAATGATCATTTGAATGAATTCAACATGGTTACTAATCAATTAAGATATGTAGGAGTAAGTTTTGATGATGAAGTTAGGGATCTTTTGATTTTGTGCTCATTACCTGAAAGTTGGAATACTTTGGTTATGGTTGTGAGTAATTTTGTTTCTGGTTCAAACACTTTAAAGTTTGATGATGTTATTGGTGTGATTCTTAGTGAAGAGATGAGAAGAAAAAGCACAGGTGAGTCATCTAGTAATGCTTTGAGTGTAGAGAACAGGGGAAGACAGAAGGAAAAAGCAAAAGGTCCTGGACACCGTGGAAAGTCTAAGAAGGGCAGATCTAAATCTAGAAGCAGGATGGTATGCTGGAATTGTGGAAAAGCAGGACATGCAAAGAAAGATTGTTGGTCTTTAAAATCAGGGAAAGATCAACAAGAAGGAAGAAAAGAGGCAAACATAGCAGGTGATGTGTTACAAGATGCTCTTATTCTTTCTTTAGATAGTAAATCAGAATCTTGGGTTTTAGATTTTGGTGCTTCATTTCATGCAACTCCTCATAGACATTATTTTCAAGATTATGTTCAAGGGAATTTTGGGCAGGTATATCTTGGTGATGATGAGCCATGTAACATTGTTGGAAAAGGCAGTGTTCATGTTAAATTGTAGAATGGTAACACTTGGGTGTTGAAGAATGTCAGGCATGTTCCTAGCTTGAGGAGGAATCTAATTTCTGTAGGGCAATTAGGAGATGAGGGTTGTATGGTTATATTTACAGCAAATTCTTGGAAAGTTACCAAGGGTTCTCTTGTGGTAGCAAGAGGTAAGAAAGTAGGTACTTTGTATTTATCCACTGTTAGTACTGATCCATCTTCTATTTTAGCTACTACAGGTATAGACACAACTCTATGGCATCACAGACTTGGCCATATGAGTGAGAAGGGGATGAAGATTTTACATTCACAGGGAAAGTTGTCAAATTTGAAAAACATAGACCTGGAATTTTGTGAGCATTGTGTGTATGGGAAACAAAAGCGTGTGAGATTTCTCAAGGTTGGATCAACCAAGAAGGAGCACAAGTTAGAGCTTGTTCATACGGATGTGTGGGGACCAGCTCAGGTATCTTCTCTTGGTGGTTCACGGTATTATGTTACTTTTATTGATGATGCTACTAGGAAGGTTTGGGTTTACTGTATAAAGAAGAAATATGATGTATTTAATACTTTCAAGAAGTGGAAAGCTTTGGTTGAGAATGAAACAGGTTTGAAGTTGAAGTGTCTCAGATCAGATAATGGTGGAGAGTACTACAACAATGAATTTAATAACTATTGTTCATAGAATGGAATCCGTAGGGTGAAGACAGTTCCTAGAACACCACAACAAAATGGTGTGTCAGAAAGAATGAACATGACTATCATGGAGCGTGCAAGGAGCATGAGATTGCATGTTGGATTGCCCTTACAATTTTGGGTGGATGCTATAGATACTGTTGTTTACTTGATAAACAGAGGACCTTCAAGTGCTTTGGAAGGTGGAGTACCCGAGGAGGCTTGGACCGGTAAGGAAGGTAAACTATTCTTTTCTGAAAGTTTTTGGTTGTGAAGCATTTGTGCACATTGATAAAGAGAATAGGACCAAGCTAGAAGCTAAGTCAAAGAAATGTACTTTCATTGGGTATGGAACTGATGATTTTGGATTCCGGTTGTGGAGTTTGGATGAGAAGAAAATCATTAGGAGTAGGGATATTATTTTCAATGAAAGGGTTATGTACAGGGAACAACTACAGGATAAGAAGCTGGAAAAGTCTGAGTATGTAGCACTTGATGAGATAAAAGATAGAGAAGTTGCTCAAAGGGTTGGAAAATCAACAAGTTGGCATCAATCCTGGCACAGTCGGTGTTGATTCTGTAGATCAAAATCAACAAGAACAACAAGAGCCTCAAAATCCAAAATATCTTGTGAGACGTTCTACTAGGGTAAGTAAACCTCTTGCAAGATTATCTTCATATGAGCTTTACTATTGTTTATTGACGGATGGTGGAGAACCAGAAAGTTTTGAAGAAGCAATGTAGGTAGAAACACAGAAAAAGTGGGAGTAGGGTATGGATGAGGAGATGGACTCCTTGGATCACAACCAAACTTGGGATTTGGTGCAGTTGTTTATCTGCAGGAAAGAGAGCATTACAGAACAAGCAGGTTTACAGGTTGAAGGAAGAAGAAGGTGAAAAAAAGAGGTACAAGGAAAGACTTGTTGTGAAGGGATTTGCATAGGAAAAAGGTATAGACTTTGATGAAATTTTCTCTCCTGTTGTTAAAATGACTTCTATTAGAACTGTTTTAAGTTTGGTAGCTGTGGAAGATTTGCATCTTGAACAATTAGATGTAAAGACTTCTTTTCTTCATGGTGATTTGGAGGAATAAATATATATGGAGTAGCCACAGGGATATGAAGTCAGGGGGAAGGAGAATTTGGTGTGCAGATTGAAGAAGAGCTTGTATGGCCTTAAACAAGATCCAAGGCAGTGGTATTTGAGATTTGATAGGTTCATGATAGAACATGGTTACTCTAGATGTCATTCTGATCACTGTGTTTATTTTAAGAGACTAGATAATGGCACCTATATTATCTTGTTGTTGTATGTGGATGACATGCTTGTGGCAGGGTCAAACATGCAGGATATAAATGAGCTAAAGAGACAGTTAGCCAATACATTTTCCATGAAGGATTTAGGTGCAACAAAGAAAATTCTTGGCATGAGAATCAATAGAGACAGAAAGAGTAAAATATTGAATTTGTCTCAAGAAGAAGTATGTGAACAAGGTGTTGGACAGGTTTAGGATGCAGGATGCAAAACCAGTAAGTACACCATTGGCAGGGCACTTCAAGTTGAGTAAAGAGCAATGTCCTAAAACACATGAAGAGATTGAATATATGTCTAGAGTTCCATATGCTTCAGCAGTTGGAAGTTTGATGTATGCTATGGTATGCACAAGACCAGACATTGCCCATGCAGTGGGAGTTGTCAGCAGATACATGAGTAATCCAGGAAAGGAGCACTGGAATGCAGTCCAGTGGATTCTCAGATACTTGAGAGGGACCAGTAGTAGGCAGTTGTGCTATGGAGGGTCAAAGGTTTCTTTACATGGATATGTTGATGCAGACATGGCTGGAGATTTGGATGGTAGGAGGAGCACCATAGGTTATGTATTCACTGTTGGTGGCACGATAGTTAGTTGGATTTCTAAACTGCAGAAGATTGTTGCCTTGTCTACTACAGAGGCAAAGTATGTTGCTACTACAGAAGCAAGCAAGGAGATGATATGGATGCAGACAGTTCATGGAAGAGTTGGGAAAGAAGTAGGAGGATTACAGGTTATTCAGTGATATCCAGAGTGTAATTCATCTTGCAAAGAACTCAACATTCCATTCGAGAACCAAACATATACAACTCAGGTATCAATTCATTAGATCAGTTTTGGAGGATGGACAATTGATGTTGGAGAAGATCCATACAAGTTGGAATCTTGCTGATATGTTGACAAAGGCGGTGAAAAAAGAGAATTTGGAAGGTTGTTCGGCTTCGATAGGTCTTCAAGATTGATCTTGAAGAAGAGAAACAAGTTAGAGAAGAGTCTGAGGATGAGTTGTAATAGTGGGTTGCAACAGTTAGTCTCCAAGTGGGAGATTGTTGGAGATGTGGAGTCTAACTGCAAGATGAAGTGGCAGTTTATTTTTTCTTGATTTTGGGAGGAAAGCTTGGCCATGGATAAAAATAGCATTGTCTTATTAATAGACGGGAGTTGTTATTTTTATGTTTATAAAAACAACATTGTCTTATTAATAGACATGAGTGTTATTTTTATGTTTATAAAAAAGCATTGTCTTATTAATATACGGGAGTTGTTATTTTTATGTTTATCTTATTTATAAGCATGCTATATTTAGGTTGCTTTTGGTTGAAGAAAGATTTTTCAAAGAGGTGCACAAGTTATATATATGTGCATGGATTTACTCTTTAGAATATGAAAAAGAGAGAATTGTATTGTATTCCTCTGGACTGAATAAACGAGAAGGTTGGCTTGTTTCTGGTGGATGTAGCCCACATTGGGTGAACCACATTAAATCTTGGGTTTATCTTGTGATTGCATGCTTATATTATTTCTGTTTTAATTCCATTTTATTGCTCATTTAATTTTCGATCCTAACATCACATGTGTGTGATGGTTGTATGTATTTGATTCCCTATGTCAATTGCAAGTATCATTTTGTTGTTGTTTCATAGTTCATTACTGCAAATCCAACCAAAATTCTCGTCTAGTATTATGGTTTAGTAACACGTCATAAACGTAAACAATGTATTCCTTGACACAATTTCTCTTATTTGAATGCATATGCAAGATGTATAAATATGCTTTATTCCATATATCACAAGCAACTTTAGTTTTCCATAGAAGGTAACACAAAAGGAACTTAAACAAGAAAACTTAATCCTCTATAACATCTAAGGATTGAGAAATATTTACAATAAATCGTAAAGACATGCCAAATGAATATGTAAAACCATCAAATGTATATATATATTTTTTCCATAATTTCATCTATACAAAAATTACATTTCTAGCATTTTCTTCGTAATCATTTTTTCATGACCTTTTTTTTCCCTAATTCACAAAATTGTTACTTCCCCAAAAAGTAAGCAGGACAACACTAGATACAATAATTTTTTTTAGGATGTTCTAGCCATCAGATCAAGCCTAATAAGTCTATGTTTGGGAAATAAGAGCAACAAGCTCTAAAAATCTCTTTAAGTAGTTATGAACGTTCAGCTTCGAACTCAACATTGTCCTCACTTAAGACCACAAGAGTCAATATTTCTTCTTCCTTGAAGGTCTCTCTTCACATATAGAGTAAAATATAACTGTTGGGACAAGACATGTTTAACATTATGAAGAGAATTTATAGGTTCCTAAAGTAGTAAAGATAGTTCCCTTACAGTTAAGCTCATGAGCGATTGAGATGCTTCATTAAAAATCACATTATGTCAAGTATGCCCCACATTTGATGTAATGCTACACAGATTCAATCTTACGATCAAAATTTTACTCGCATCATTTACCTGAAGTCGTAAGTGGACATAACAAGTAGTAATGTTTTTCCAATTGAAGCTTGCTAAGTGTGCATTTGACAAGGAAAACCTACATCCTGTCAAATGATGCCAACTCTCGCAGTGAAGAGATATGAGACCTGACAACATAAGCAATATCGAGTCCATATTTTTTGAAAGTGATGGTGAAGTTATTGATGATCCAATGGAAGCAAACCATTCTATCAATTTATGTGCCTCAACTATGTCAGGTTCAATAAAAACACTTGTAACACCAATAATACCAAGAAAACACCATGTTCTAGTCTATTCTATGTGCTAATTTTAAGGAAACAAACACAGGTTCATGCCTACACATATCTTCAATATGCGGGCCTTAAAAATCACAATGTGACCCCCAAAATTTCATGTCCACACTGAATCTCGACATACGTGTCAACAAATTAACTCTTTTCCTAGTCTTTGTACCATATTTCTTTCTTATTACAACCACCACTGATATTCTAGAGGCCACGCTAATGACATCAACTATGGAAGACAAAAAAAGGATTTCTAACTCCTTCAATATTTTGAAGTGGAACATGTTCATGGAAATGGTTGAATCACTAGAAGGGAGATATGTGACTATAGACGTACATTGCGAAAAAACTTCAAATGGAGCATGTAAATGGCTATATGATTTATTAGTATATTTAAATTGTCTATTTGAAATCAAATACACTTCTTTGGTTTGAATATTTTCAAAGAATTCAATTGAAGAATCATTAAAAGTGATGTGAACTTCACCACCCTTTCCATCTATAACATCAAATCCAATTTTTTTTCACTATATATTTATATTCTCATATTCTCGTAGTATATTTTAAGACAAATCCCTTCATTTTATATTCCATTGTCTAAGATATGGGCTCAATGTGCCAATCAAAATTATACTCTGGGGCAAGGGAACCTTGACGATCAATTATCGTGGTAGATGGTTGTTGGATGAACCACCACACATGCTAGGAAGGTGTTGAATTAGAGTGTCACACACATCAAAGTATGACTTAGGTTTCCCTATAGTAGAAACCATGGGGATTACAACATCCATGAAAAATACCAAAAGATTCATGTACAACAATGAAATCTCAATTCTTAAAAGGTTTTCATAAAGGCATAACGAAGAGGAACAAACAAAATCATAGAGAATGGCTATGTCTAACTATATGAATCCCATGAGATCCCTACATACTTGAGAAGTTATCTTCACCAAAATTCCTTTGTGCAGTTTCCCCAACTGTATTTATGCATTGTAATTGGATGAAAGAAATAGATGGTGCATGCAAATATCAGCATAGAGACTTGTTTAATGCCTCAAACTAGACAATTTGATGTGGTGAACATGATGCAAGGAGAGTACTTGTAGGAAAGGGGGATTCAGTGGCCCTCCTTCAAACAATTGTGTCATGACATTCTCTATCAGTCACATATCCATCTACAACAAAGCTTCAACTCAATAAAATTATGCATCATACTCCAAATACAACATACCAAGGGAAGGGTAGAAAAAATATCAATATGCAAACATATACGTAAAAACTACTTCGGTAATTTTTCAAGATAGTGAAATAACATGCCCAATCTAGGGTATTTAACAAGAAACCGCGAAAATAACATATAGGAAACACTATCCAATGGAAATTATAGTCTATGTTTTAGTGTTTACAACAACACACAACCCTCTTTAGCCATTCCAAATAACACAACAACAAAAATGATGAAAATTTACCTCAACCAAACATCAATGCCAAACATATGCATGATTTAGCCTATATTAGTTCTATCTTGAGTCTAAATAAGATGGAAATTACACAATATACAAATTGTAATTTAAAAAGTCCATAGGTCAATTGCTAGGTAGATGACTTCTACTAAATTGTAGCTAAACATTGTCATAGGAAACACACAGGGTTTCGATACAAGGAAAAACGTGAATACCATTTTAAAAGATAAAATATATGGTTATTGCAACCTTAAATTTTCAAATACAAGTTATCACGTCATTTCAAAATCATCTTTTTTTTTAGATCAGGTAATTATATGGTTTTGAGGGGACCAAAAAACCCAACAAATACAATGGGAGTGAAAGATATAACAATACAGAAACACATAGGGAAGCCTTTACCAGCGACAAAAAGAAAAGAAAAAAACAAATTAGGTCCCGAAATACCAAAGCACTGTGACCCCCAAATCGACTCATGACTGACTCCAAGTCACCCATTCAGAACATCTCATATTGGATTACTTGGGTTGGACCAAAGTCCACCCATTCCCATTACACGAGGCACCAGAGGCACCACTATCCGAGCTCAACCTAAGGTCCATCCCAATCCCACCGTGTGAGTCAGCCAACGGTCATTGACCAACCCCACCTACCTTGCCACTACATGAATCCATCTAGTGGCAGAGCCATCTAGTGGCTAGAGCTGACACTTGGTGCAGCTACACTTGGTGCAGCAAACGCAGTGGCAGAGCCATCCATCTATCCAACCACAAACTCGACCTCCTCCTCCATGTCATCCCCATCTTCCACAAAATCTACATAACTCTCGTCATCTATCTAAGAGATGGGCTTTCGAGCATCCACAACATTCTCCAGTGTAGGCTGTGGTTCACCGCAACAACATTTCTTTTCCTCGTAATCATCCACCCTACATTTAGCACATATGATCAGGGAGGGCTCGATCTCTATTCTCTGTTGCCATTTATCGAGGAAGGATTTTAATAAAATTCTTTTTGGCACAACAACACCTACTTACACATTGATGCAAAGACGGGAAAAAAGTAGCCGAGAGCGAGATTTTGTGGTCGGGTCGATGGCAATCAACACTACCATTTCTCTAGCAATTCCCAAGAACACTTGGGGATCCCAAAATTCTAGAGGGAGTGCAGGAAGAGGAATCCACAATGAAAGAACCTGAAATTTCTTTTCTTGAAACACACCAGGTCGTCAATACATGATGGTGAGGGCTGTTTTTCCATAGAACCATGGCGCACCCTGTAAAACATTTTATAAGTATAGTTCTTCCTGGAAGCAGAGAAGAAACTCATCCCCCACTAACACCGTTACCGTTAGCTTGCATGATCACTTCCTTCTACACCATTCTTTGATGAAATCGATGTTAGGCCTCAGCCCAACGAAACAACCAACAACTGTGTGTTTAATCCTCTCCTTGGCTCGATTCACCACCATCTGAGGGATCTTCAGATGTGGTTCAACTTCACACCAAGAGGGAGACAGTTTTGATGGGTCCCTGTGATCAACCCCAAAGAGTTTAGCAGCCCATGTGACTGTTTCCCTCGGAGGGGCCGAGGGGTTCCCACCCACTCCTGTCCTCTGTTTGTTTGACTGTTTTTCCTCTTCCCACTTCTCTCTGTCCTCTTCTGCCCGCTCTTCTTCATCCCTCTACTGCTGCTCGTTCTTCTTCATCGTGGTATAGAAAAAAGCCCCATTTCAATATCATCTTGATGCTTATACCCTTATGTATGATCATCTTGATGCTTATACCCTTATGTATTTTCAATCACATTCTATGTTATATCAACTAAGGAAAAGTTACATTGATTCATGAATGATCCCTTTTAACTCTCACAAAATACATCGATTTGGTGTGTATATGGTAATAAACAATGGTAGCTATAAGCCGTAAGGGAATTTGAAAAAATAAACATCCCTTGATCATCAAAGCTAAGTCAACGGTTACCCCATAACCATAAGGGAATTTACCACATAAAAAACATACCAAATTATCTACCGACTACATGTAATAGTGAAGAGACCATGGAAAATCAGGAGAGCTATTAGAAGGAAGGAGGAAAAACTATCAAATTCAAACTCGGAAAGATCTAGATACCATTTTCTCTCTCTGAATAAGAGGTTTCACTTTTGAAGTTTTAAGAAAAATGTAATCTATTTCCTTGCATTGTAATGCTTTTATGAATGTGTTGTACCGAGCTATTTTAGTGCTGTTTCTATTACCTGAAATTGTTAAAGTAGTGCCTTAAATGAAAAGTAGGCTCCCTCTGATTAGGAGGTTTTACTTTTGAAGGTTCAATAAAAGATGTAATTTATTTGCATGCACTATAATGCTTCTATGAATATGTGTTGAGCCAAGCTAGTCTAGTATTGTATTATCTAAAATTGTAATATTAGAGCCTTAAATAACCAATAGGCTAATGATATTAAATTTCATGCTTTTTACAACCAACATTAAGGCTTCATTCCCCTAGGTTTTTTGGAAGTATTGTTAGCGAGATACTTCATTTTGGATATGATCCATCCAAGCTAGCTAGATTAATTAGAAAAATTTGGTTTGGTTTTTGGGCTTCTTAGGGGTGTATTTTCCAATCTACGAAGGCATCATAACATGTTTTTGGTTGTGGGTTAAATTATAGAAATATATAAAAAATGACACTCAATCTGGACAAGAAGCAAACATTGAGTTTCGTTAAGATTATGATTTTGTATTAGCAATGATGCATGTTTACGAGAGTATTTAGGAAACACGTGAGTATTCTTGCGAAGATGGTTTGCTTTTGTGTCACACTTACAACAGACATACACAACAAAGTAAAAGTGAAAATTAAAAATAGATAAAGAACAAGACATTAGAAGATGCAGGTTTTGGTACCAAAGATTAAAAAGGAAAATTACCACATAATGGAGGAGTCAAGACAACTCAGGGGAACAACCCCATTTCTATTAATATCTAATGTTGTGATAAGTTTTTATTCACTTTGTTTTTTAAATTTATATATTTCTAATAAGTCTACACTATACCCATATACCCTAATTCTAAAAAATGCATACCCTAACCCATACCCACATTTCTTGGTGACTATACATCATACTTAACAATCAATGCAGTTGTGTGTGGTTAAAATATGTTAAAATTACTTGGTAAATTAAAAAAGTCCCAGTCCTACTCCTTATAAGCATGAGATCATCCAATGTCTGAAAATTGTAAATCATTAATTACATCATAGGATTTCCTTGGAGAAATACATAAATAAAGTAGTCAAACATTTTAGGAAAATAAATCTAGATTCTAAAATAAGGAACTTTTAGATGACTACAATGCTCATCTTAGGTTGCAACAAAGATCAACACTTATAATGATAATGACATTCAAACGATTAAACTACTATTGGAACAAATGAGTTGTTATGAGGCATATTGGCCTCAAAGTACATAGGCAGACTAATTCTCTTCACAATACGAAGTTGGAGAGATTCTCGTTAGAGTATGTGCATTCAAAAACATCTATTATAGGAGCTTCCAAACACATCAAGTTTACACAAGACATGTATGTGTTGGCTGTTAGGAAATATAATGATCCATTTATATTGTGGAAATATTACATGGGTTGATTATATTTACAGTGGTAAATATAATATTATTGAGTTGTAATAACAACTCATATAATGTGAGTTGTTATGGAGGTTGACCAGAATTACATGAATAGGTTAATGAGCTATTATAAGTTTGAGGAGATTGTTAAGGAATCCCTATTTTATAGGATCTCCTCTCCCTACATAAACTGTAAGTGTTCATGTATGCTTTATATAAAATAAGAAAATATTATTGTTTCTGATTGTGTAAATCTGATGTTACCAAATCATTTGGTATTAGAGAAAGAGTGGACCTACGAAATTTTAAGCATTGATTGGGGAAAAACCAAGATTATTCTTGATTACCCCTCTCACGAGAAATAATGTGTTGAAAACCATTTATATTTCCTGTTATTATAATCATGTAGAATTAGTCAGAGGAGTTTTGTATTGTTTGTGCCTCTTGGATTTTTTTTTTCTCATTTGGCGCACGCAGAAGCATATTAGTATAGATTTTCATTGAGGTTCTGCTGAAGACAAGATGGTCATAACATGTATGTTTGATAAAATCATTGCCAAAGGTGCAAGCTACACTGAATGAATTTTACATTAGCTGATCTGTGATGGTTTTTCAGTCCAAATTCAACAACTCGAAACCAACAAGGATATTTTTTTGTTTATGCAAAGGTATTTTCATATATTTGCATCATTACCTATTCTGATGTGCGATTAGTAAACATTAAGGCATTTACATATTTGGTTTTATTCATCATCTTGTTTAGTATTTTCATTGATGTCAAAGGAATATGAAGGACATATTTGATTGATTGGAGTTATTGATGTCAAAGGATGTTATAAAATTTATATGACAGAGCAGAGTGTTGAAAGAGTGTTATTTGTCACTTTGGAGTCTCATACTGTCACTTTAGAGTCTCATACAAAATGCTTCGGAGTCTGTCCGAAGTCTATTTGAATGCTTTAGAGTTTTTCAATTTTTTTTGGTTTGTATTATAATGGGACAAATAATTTTGGCTGGATGTTGTAATGTATCCTTTAGAATTTTTTTTTATTTCTTCAGAGTCTGTCCTATTTTCTTCGGAGTCTGAACTGAACGCTTTAGATTTTTTTCTGAAATCTATGGTTGGTGTTGGTCTGGGACTTGTAGTTTGGGCTGACCATTGCAATGCATTTATGAGTTCACTGGATAAGTTTTTATGATCATGTTTGGTCGACCTTCCAAGGATTTAGAAACATATTTGTGATATTTTTGTTGATGGCCGACTATCTCCATTTTTGGAACTAAAATGTTCCATACATTCAATTATCTGGCTAACCTGAGTTTATTGATTCACTCTTGTATCTTGGCATTGATATTTTTATTGTTACTATGGCCAAAATTCATCTTGTTTAGATGCCAATGATAAGAATGTGCACATGTACAAAAGGATATTTATACTCATCATTTGAATAATGCTTGAGAGGAGAAAGTAGTGCATGGTGGTGTTAGAGATGTGGAGAAAAAGAAATATGTGAAGAATGTATCTGTGAAGGAAGCATGATTTCATGAAGAACATGAAGAAGAAGAGAATAAGACCATGAAGTAAGTGAGTAGTATGTGCACAAGAAGAAGATGTTCCTTTGTGTTTCAATCAGAGTTCTGAGTATGAAGTAATGACGACATGTTGAATAAGAGGAAGATAAAACACAAGGATATTTGAAGATGACATCTTGTTGAAGGAAGAGATAAATAGAGCATGAAGAATTGAGAAGAGGTGAATCTGCATTCTGAGAGGGAGAAAAATTTCAAGTAGAGCAAGTAGATGAAATTATGAAGAGAGTGCTTGAATAGTATAAAGAAATCTGATTTCATTAATTTGACCAATGTCCATATTGGAAGAAGGATCTAATCTGTGTGTATGAAGAGAGTGATTGAAGAGTATAAAGAGATCTAATTTTATTAATTGGATCAACGTCCATGTTGGAAGAAGGATATGATCTGTGTGTATGAAGAGAGTGATTCAATTTCCATCATGTGGTTGAGGAAGAAACTACAGAAGGTGGATCTATGTATTGCATCACAATTTGGGGATTGGTGTCTCTAGTAGGTTGGTGCCTACGAATTAACTGATTTGTTGCTCGGAATTGGGCATTGGTGTCTCTAGTTATTTAGAGCTCACGAATTAGTTGGGTTTGTGGTCAACATTGGGGATTGGTGTCTCCAGAAGTTTGGTGCCTGTAGATATATATTGAGATGTTTTGCGCTGGATTTGGACAGTAGATCCAAGCAGTCTTTTCTTTGTAGTTTTCTCCCAAAAGGGTTTCCACATATATCTTGTGTTCTATCGTTATGCAATTATTATATCTTTTTTCATTGCTATTGTTATGGAAGTAATAGGGTTCACATTGATCAAGTTATGTGGTTCTGGTTGATGTACTGAGTCTGCTATTTGCGACTTCCTCAATGAAGATCTCATTCATGGTGGTGCACAAGAAGACGTCCTTAGAAAAAGACATATCTTATACTTAGCGGCTTAACATTACCATCGATATTGAAAAGATTTCCTTTCAAATTTGTTTCTTGATGACTTTTTTTTCTAGGGACTGTTCCTGTCAATTAAAATTTTAGTCTCTCCACTATACAAAGTTGACTACTCGAAGGTTCAGGAAAAATCTGCGATCCAATATGTGCATTACAAGGTTCATGGCTTTACATTCACTACTCCAAATATAGATACTTTGTATTGAAGTCTTAGGCATTTAATGGAATAATACGTAATATATTTATTTAGTTTCATGTTTGAAATGTTAAGCATTTAGATAATATATTATTACTTAAATATTGATTTAAAATGAACTTATAAAAGAGAAATATAGTTTTGGCTTAGTCTATTTTCATTAGAAGTTAAGTAATCACTTTATTGGTACTTAGGTTGTTTTAGAGTTTTATTTTTCTTAGTGGTATTATTTTTAAAATACATATGTGGGTTGTATCATCAAAGCTAAAACTTTGTCGTTAATTGTTAATATCGTGTTTTTGTGTGTCGTATTCAAAGTCTTTGTAAAAGTGTCATAATTTTTTTTTTTCAAATAGATTCATTGTCAATATCCTAACATATTGTCTTGTGAGTTAGAGCCAAAGTGTCTCTTAAGAGGCAGTTACATTGTATAGTCATCTTATCTTAAGTTCTTTTTATCAAAATGTGTATGTGTAAAAGTCTGAAAAATGATAAAATATTGTTTCACAGACACATTTTTGGTGTAACCTAACATTCAAATTGTAATCAATATGAGCATCATATCGAGATCCGCTGAGTAAGCAACATAGTACTGGAGGATAGAGGAAAATAAATATTGGAGGTTGATGGATGACCTCTCATCAATCGCCAATGATGGGGTCGCACTTCTGGTATGGTGACTTGTTTTTTTAGTTGTGTAGTGTACTTAATTTCACTTTTCTACTTTACATGGTGTGTATTGTGGATACTGGAAAAAAAAATATATATGAAGGAATATATGCAAAAATCCTATGACTGCAAAGATACTCTAACCACCATACTTCATTGGAAGATGATCAGTATGTGAATATGTTCATTGGTAATGGTGATCATATGTAGCAAGATCCCAAATTATAATATCCTAACAATAGTATGCAATTCAATATGATTTTATTTTTAGTGTTCCTAAATGGAAATTTCACATTGTGGGCGGGGGGGGGGGGGGGGGGGGGTGGGGGAACATGACACCAATGTTCCATTTCCATTTCGCACCAAATAGGCTAAAGTCAAGGGAAAATTCCAATGGCAGTCGAAGTTTCCTATGTTATTCGAGATCAAGTGGTAGTGATTGACAACAGTGGTTGGAATTAAGAACATTGTGATTTTTATGGGATGTAATTTGAAAACTTTTCCAGTGTGAGCTTTCTTCTTCATTTTTGTAATAAGTGAGTTGATTCCTATATACTTCCCTGATGTACTAACATATCATGGTGAACAAAAACAATAGAGTACGCCAGTTCATGGATCTTGAAAAGGTTTATGGGAGATTAAAAAAACCAAATGAGAGAAAAACATTTGATGGGGCTTGTTCAGGTCAAGGTTTGTGGTAAGCATGTTTAAAAGCATGGAATGAGAGAGCCTTTCTTTTCAATCAAGATCATGAGTCACATAGTAGGACATGCTTCATAGGGGTGATCATATTGCGGATGAGTGTGTGAATATTTTTATACCATGTTTGCACTAAAGGGAGGATTGTTAGGAAATATAGTGATCCATTTATATTGTGGAAATAATACATGGGTTGATTATATTTATAGTTGTAAATATAATATTATTGAGTTGTAATAACAACTAATATAATGTGATTTGTTATGGTGGTTGATAGGAATTAAGTGAATAGGTTAATGAGCTCTTATAGGTTTGAGGAGATTGTTAAGGAATCTCTATTTTATAGGAGCTCCTTTCCCTATATAAATTGTAAGTGTTCTTGTATGATTTAAATAAAATAAGAGTAGATTATTGTTTCCGGTTGTGTAAATCTCCTCTCACCAAATCATTGGCAGTTTTGTGTCTGGGGTTATTGTTTGGTTAGATTCATCCACAGTAAATATTTCTACTAAAAAGACTGACATATACCACATTTTCCTTCCAGAAATTGGAGGAATTGGAGAAGATGTCTCAAATGGGTATAACATTCCATAGGTCTACATGTTGATGCGTAATCACAACACCCCTGAATGTCTTCAAATCGATGGGTTGAAACTCTCAGTGTAATTGCATAACATGGAGATTTTCCCAAAGTGTAGGACTTTGCAATCGGGAAAGCTCTCCGGATGAAGGATGGTTCCTATTCCTCTGTTCAGATGCACACATTCAAATTTTAGAGGATCTTCTCTAAAACCTACTCTAACTTGCCAAGGAGACAAGGTTAAGAAGATGCAAGAAAATAAACCTAAATGAACAGAGGTGATGCACCAAAGGAATGCCGAACACCTGTTTTGCAATTAAACAAAAACCATTAAAAATGTAATATAACCACCATTCACAGGTAACCAAAACTACAATGAGAGATTAGACAAAGGAAATGAACATAATAGAGGGTTGAAATCATCCACAGACTTTTTTTTTACCTCCAAAAATTTGATACAGTGCATTACAATGGCCAAGAGGCAAGATTGCATTTATAGTCTATATGGGAGGTTTGAACTCCAAAAATTCACTTACAGATCAGATAAGAAGGGAGGGTGCAAAGCAAAATTATCCAACCTTTAGAAAAATGCCCCTCCTTACAATATATAGGAAGAATGAGAGAGGGAGATGAGAAGAATTTGAATTCTTGCTTAGACCACCCAATTATGCATTGAATTTTCCTGAAACAATGATGGGTGCCACTGAAAAACCTATTCCTCCATGTACTCTTTCTTGTTGGGTAAGAAAGGAAGCCTATACTTCATTATTTTGTTAGGTGAGAAGTCTGACACCCTAAAAAATGACGAGCTTTATTTATTCATTTTGGAATAACTTAGTCTCACTAATTTTAAGATATCTAGTCGTAGTTGTGTAGTAGACACCAAGAGCTTTCCAAAAAGTCTTTTCTTGTGAAAATTTGAGCTCCTAGTCAAAATTTATGGCCATCTGAAGGTCGAGGTGTCATTATGTAAAAATGGCAAACTGTTGATCTTCCTTCTTTGGAGTTCGAAATGCATGCAACCTCCAAAATCCTGAAATTTAAACTTTCTGGAATTTCCATTTCAGAGATTGAGTTATTGTTCACCTCTCAAAATGGCCTGAGAGTTACAAAATTCCGAAACCTGAAAGTCTGAAATTTCAAACTTTCAGAATTCGGAAGTTCAGACATTGACTTGAGATTTTTATGTTTTGGGGTTCCAAACTTCTGAAAATTTGAACCCCGAAACTCCGAATGTCTGAAATTTCAGACTTTCGAGCTTTCAGGTTTTGGAAACTTTTTCCCTTTTTTCCAACTTTGGCCACCGAGAAATCCGAAACCCCAAAACTCTGAAAGTCATAAATTTCAAACTTTCAGAGTTTCGAGTTTTGGAAATGTTTTTTCAACTTTGGCCGCTGAGAAATCTGAAACCTCGAAACTCAAAAGCCCAAAATTTTAGACTTTCGAAGTTTCAGGTTTCGGAAACTTTTTCCTTTTTGAGTCCTCAAAATCTACCTTAGCCTACCTCCGAAAAGCTCCACCTCCGAAATCTGAAATTTTGGATTTTAAAATTCTTCTTTTCCCGAAATCTCTGTAGCTTGCTTGGGCATCCTTCAACCTTTTGGACCAACTCTGAAATGCAAGCTCTCTTAATGAATCAACTCCGTCGGCTTCTCTGCATGCAAGGTCATGTTTGTCTATTTTGTTTGAAAGGAAAAATTGGATAACACTACATATCGACAAGAAAATCATAGATGACAAGGAGAGCTTTTATCAAGAGAACCATGAAATTCTAATGATTAAAGATTGACCATACACACTTGAGGTTATGCCATATCACGACAACCATTTCCTGCATGTTCTAATCTTTAGCCAATAAAGTATATGACATGACCTCAAGTACATGACACAACCCTGTGAGAAGGCACCATATGTGATATGGGGCATACATACCCTACTCTCACCTTAGATTTGATCTCGTGTCTCCCTTTATTGCTAAAGATTGTGATATGGTGCATATAAAGTACATATCCCATCCCTTTCCAAATTTGATCTATGTTTTTAGAAAAAAGTGTCATCCATTATTGCTAAAAACTGCGATTGTAACTAGTTCAAGGTGCATTATCAAAGATTGAATATACAAAACAATTAAGACCTTATCTTTACTCTTCATTACAATACTCTGTTTTGTGAAAACACACTCAATATACATACTTGTGGAATATACACAATAATGATTAAAAAACCTTCTTTTTGCTTTTCTTTACATGATACTTTGTTTTGTGAAAACACACATCTAATCCTTTCGTCAAACATTTTATAGGCTTCTCTCACACATATTCAACATTACCAAAACAATGAATAAGAAGAGGAAATGAACACATTCATGGGCGAACCTACTTTTTATTGCTAAAAAACTCTAGAGTTTAAATAAACAACAATTTAGGGTTTGAAATTTATAGGACACCCCTAGAAACTCCAAACAAGCATTTTTTTACTCATTGCCTTTAAAATAGGCGCTGAAGCTATTGCTAAAAGTACAAGCATGCAACCTTATAGGGGGAAGAAACATACCTTCTTTGCACTCTAGTTCATTGTAATCCCTATGCATGCACTTATCCTCTTGCAAGAAAATGCAACCCATCACAAAAATCTGATTCCTCTTTTAAAGGCGGTGAGTAGAGAAAATTTTAGTTATCTAGTACTGGGTAGCAGTTGGATTGAGGAATTAAAAATTATTCTATACAATACACACATGCGGCAAGATTCGATAACAAACTTGAATACCATTAACCACTAATGGTAGATGCACGATAATTATTCTAAGCATTGTACACACCATTTGTGCCCAACCAAGATAAATTTTAAACCGCACCCACCACGCCCTCCCCCAAAAAAACTATAGATACTACTGACGAATTTCTAAAAATGACTTTCGAAATCTTGGTGAATGCCACAGATTGAAAGGAAATGTTGTCGGCCGGTAGTAACTGTTGGCTGGTAGCATTATGCTACGTGACGACAACATAATGCTGTAGGTGGGTAACATTAATATTATGCTACTGGCCGACAATATTTTTTTATTGTGCATGTGATAAAAACGTTTTGACTATTACTGTAAAGACTAGACGAATCAACCCAAAAAAATTTAGGTGAAATAATAAGCGACCTAACACCTCAAAATTAACCAACTACAAATTTCAAAAACTCAAATATTCGTGAATCACCACTAAAATTTATACTGTACCCAACTCCATGTCGCGCAATGTCCTTCCCGTGCAAATGCTCAAAACCCTAAAATAAAAACAAATAAACAAGAAGGCTGATGCAATCAACGGCCCTTGTTCACTCGTCAGTCATGCATTCGACACAGGGGACCTTTATTGTCGATGGCGTAATAATAACTAATTATTTATCAAGGTGTACAACCGAATATGACAGGCAACTGCAGAGGCAACTTTTATTTTTGCAGGTTGCGGTAGCATGATAACCATCCACTTCCATTGCACCTGATCCATTCTATTTCTCTTGCAGTCTGAGCGCTACAATTTAAGCGAGAACACGTGGTCACCACAAGCCTTCCACCGTTGTGGGTGCTCCACGTGGCCATGCAACTGTTTAAAAGATAATGAAAAGCTGCAACCCCTGAACGTGGATTCAATTTCATTCAGAAACGCCTGTATATCATAAATTCAGATTTACATGGCTCTTGTAATAAAAGGAGGACTCTTAACGAATCCTGCACAGCCCAACCATCCATAACTAACTTGGAATTTGGAAACCGAACTTGTCACGCCACCTTTACTTACACCAAATCAGGTTTTTAATTCTCATGAATGTGAGTGAGTAAAGATGGTGCAATAAATACAAGAAACAGATGGTGCTTATAATTTACAGCTTGTAACTTAGTGCCCAAAAGTATTTCTGCCTATTTTTAAGTGATGTCACAAGATATATCTCACACACACTCGCTCTATATACTATCAATTATAACATATATAACACTCTCTCTCTATATATATAGACACACACACACACTTTTCAAAGGTGCATATTCACACTTTTATTTTTACCATTTCAACCTCAGTACAATATAGGTTGTTCTCACCATTAGAAATAATGGGTCACTATCATGAAAATATATCAATATTATAATAAAATCAAAGTATCATTATTATTATTATTTTATTTTTTGATGAAAAATATCTTATATTATATTAATTCAATACGGTACAAGATAACTTTCAACAAAAAAGTGGGTAGTATGACAGCACGTCCCAAAACCACAAACAAAACAAGAAGGACGATAAATTAGGTCGAGTCTAGGAGATTACAAAAAGTACGCATCTCCTAAAAACCAATAAACAACCAAATCATGCAGCAACAGTAAACATGCCCGAAGTGGGCGAATCATGATCATTCGGCCAACCCAAGCCAGGTAAGTCTTTGCCACCATCTGGGATCTCCTAGCCAACAACTTCTTCCTTCTGGTCCGCCTCCCTGTGAGTAGGAATGGCGAGGCTAAGGCGAGGGAACTTATCAGATGATGGTGGTGGCAAGGGCGGATTCCAACCATCAACAATATGAGGCATGACGATAAGAGGAGAGCCCCATCCATGTTGGTGAGCTGGTGATCCCCAGCCATGCTAGGAAGTTGGTGAAGGACTCCTGCGATGATGAGGTGGCGAGTCCTGGCTACAACGACGAGCTGACAAGTAGCTTCATTTGTGTAGAGGGATCAGGTAGCAGAGATCACGATTGAATGCACGCCGTTGTGAGTAGCTGCGTCACCCACCATGGGCCGGAGGTGGGGAGCGCTTAGTAGGAGACAGAGGCACATGAGCAACATTGCACGGGGCTTCCCCCCAATGTCGCAGTAGGGTTTGGAGGTGGTTCACCTCCAACGCCACCATTTTGGCCTCGACTTGAATCTACAGAAGCCCATTAGAGATCACCATAGACTTGTTATAAACTAAGAAAGATTGATCAACTGCAGAATTATCAAAGAAAAAAGTATTTCTTTCTTTCCAAATCTACAACAGAATCTCCCCTTTGAAAACATGCCAAATATGGGTGAACATAGGAAGAAGCTTGGGATTATCTCCCAAAAGGATATGCTGCCAAGTAAAGCAATGCGGCCTTAAAGGAAAGAAAAAGAATGAATCCAATTCTAGGCAATTTGTGCTTTGGGACAAAACAAGAAGATATGCAAAATAGTTTCCAAGTGACAACAAAATGGGAATCTTGGGGGCTGGGATCCCAATTTGAAGAAGAAGAGACCCGATAGGAAGTCCTTGGTGTAAGATACACCAGAGAAAGTAGGCAATTTTGGGCTCCACACAAAGAGTCCACATAGTGGAAAATCACCTATTCCAGGTAGATGGAGTTGAGTGAAGCCTCCATCGCATGTTGAGTTTATCCACCATGGGAAAATGAGGAGAAAGCCAATAGTATCCTTTACTGACTTTGTAATTATGAAATGGAGTGTTTGTATACCATTTCTAGTCCGTCTACCATGGGTGAGAGGAATGCACAACAATCTTGTGTAACATGTGGTTAAGAACCAAGCCGATCACTACAGTATAAGTATCCTAGTCCTGGTTAGAGAGCTGAAAATGGGTTTTAAATGTCGGCCAAGAGAACCAAAATTGCACATTTTTGTAGAATAAGTCTTCAATGGTGTGAATTTCACATTTGAAGAATTTGAGTGTAGAGATTCCCGGAGCTTCTGCTAAGCACTTATCTTACTCTTGAAAAATCGGTGACCACCAAAGAGATTGATGATTAACAGAGAGCCCATTCCGAAATCCATCCCCTTTCCATAAAAGCCAGGGCTTAATGCTTTCCCAGCTTTCCACATGCTCTTAAGTACAAAAGTGTTGACAATTTTGACAGGCACAGGGGTGATGAGTAGATTGTCAAACCTTAATCCCTTCCACGCAAGGCGGCCATAAGGAGAAGTTTCAGCAATACCGTGTCATATGAGAAATTTCCAAGCTTCTTGGATAGTAATGATTATGATTATCCATTTTATGCAAAGTTCATGCCCCTAACTTTGAATTTCAATAAGGCTGAGTCCTCCATAACCGCGGGGAAGGAAACATATCTCCTAGGCCACCCGATGAAATCATTTTCCTGTAGAAGTATTAACCCATAGAAAGGATTTGAGCAATTTTTCTAGCTTCTAAATGGAAGCTTTGGAAGGGACCCAATCATGACGAAAAATAAACATGTGTGGCCTTACAGAACTTTAGAACATTTTTTGGGATTTTCCAACCAAAGATAAGGGTTTGGTGAGCCAATAATCCAAAAAAATTTCCACCCTTTGAATAACATATTGCTAGAGCTCAGCAGGGGAGGCTTGAAAGGAAAAAGCAATACCCAAAAACTTAAATATCTCGCCATGTGCTAATATCTTCCATTTGAAAGTGGCAAGAAATTTAGGCGCAGGAAGGAAGGATTACTGATAACATTGTGTTTTTTTGCCATTGAATGGACAAGCCAGATGCTAATAAAAAAGTATCCAAGCATTGCATAACATTGCGAATGTTGGATTTGTCTTCAATGAGCGTAAGAAAAGAGTCATCCACAAAATGCCCATTGAGAATTTGAGAGTTGGGCATAGCATGAAGCCAAATTCCCCTAACAAGACCTTATGATTTAGCTTGGGCTAATAAATACCCCAAATCCTTTGGCCATGAGCACATACAATGTTGGGGCAAGAGGAAAACCTTGACAAATAGAACAAAGAATCCCAAATGGTTCTGAGTTGATTCCATTGATAGAAATATGAGTTGAGGCATCCGTAAAAAGTATACTGACGGAATGAATAAAAATGGGGCCAAAGCGAAGGGCTTGAAGTATGGAAAGAATAAAAGGCCATTCAATTCCATCGTAGGATTTCTCGAAATAAATTTTTATGAACATGGCGGCTTGATTAGATCTGCGGGCCCATTCCATGCCTTCCCACACAACAATGATGTTATCTAGGATATATCTACCCTGTATAAATCCCATTTTTTCTGGCTGAATAATACATATAATAGTGACTTCATAAATTATAAGTTTTTATATTTATGATGAAAGTTATTCCTAACCTCCTCTTCCACAATTGTTCCATCTATATGGTTCTTGTTAAGATTATGTCTTTTTATGGGAATTCAATTTAGATGTGGACTTCTACGTGAGTAGCACAAAGGCATTCACCCCTTAGAGTTGGAACATTATTGACATAATCCTCCTTTATCACAATCCCCTTGCATTTGTTCATGGGATTGAAATGAATGCTAGATGACCTATTTATGGGGTTGTGATCTAGTGTCAACCTTTTACTTCATTGGTGTATATGAATGTTCCCTCTCCTATGTTTCACCACATCAAATCCATCATCTATATTATGATCTTGATAATTTTTTAAAGATTATTTTTAGTGATTTTAGGAATTAGTATTATCCCGAACTTCAAGAATTGTATTAAAATGGAATATATATTAGAGTTTACAAAACACACTTAACTCCTACCCTCTACATAGTTTTATATATATTTAGAGAGACCTATAAAAATGTATGCGTAGACACCTAAATTTGGCCTTTTTCACTTTGGCAAACATAAATTTTGAAATATTTTGACATACTTTAACAATCCACATATATTTAGTCATTGAGCATGCTTTCCCTCTATCATCATATCCTTTTTTTGTCTCATCCACCTCTATCTTTCTGTCATTTTAATCCAGGATCAACCTAATCTATACATGAATACCTTCATAAACTTAGAAAGACATTCTCCATATTTTAGATCCTCATTTCCTCTCACACGACACTACCAATAAACATGGTTATGTTGGTTAACGTAGTTATCTCACTCTACTAGAATTTTCTAGGGGTCCTTAATGACTAATTTAAAATTTAGAAGTCTTCATTAATTTTTCCTATACAAGCTACATGGGTCAAACGATGTGTTAGGAGATTAACAAAGAGAAATCTATATATAAATATCATCCTAAAGTTATCACTCACCTCTTATAGCTCTTACACCTTGAAGGTAAGTAAGGAACTCTTATTGCATTAAGAAATATTATAAAAAACATAGGCATATTTAAAATCTTTAAAGAGAAGCCAAAAGAAATCCAAAATTGAATTAAAAAAATCAAATTTACATGGTGTAATGATTAAATTGAGCTTTGTGCCTTATTTAACATATATTTGAAATATTTAATCAAACCAAAAAAGAGAAGTCATAATATATTGAATTAAATTCAAGTTTGAGGTTTAAATGCAATCATTCACTCAAAAAGATAATAAAAACATCAATTTCGACATAGAAATGTAATGAAATAACCAATACAAGCTAAAAATATGATGACATAATGCTCAAATGTTAGACATCAATTATGTCATATAGATGGAATGAAATCACCAATATAGACTAAAAGATGTGTTGGATATCACAAGCAATGAGAGGGGGGGGGGGTGAATCAATGCTAATAAAAAAAACAACTTCTAAAACTTCTTAAATAGAGTTAAAAATGAAACTATAAACACAGATCAAGGTGCATGAAAGAAGACAAGTGTACAAGACACCAAATTTATAGTGGGAACCCCTTAGAGGGAGAAAACCCACTTGAAATCAAGTCCTTTTGTTAAGAACAACCCATTCTTAACATGTAAAATGATTTCCAATTTGGTTGAGAACCCACTCAATCTAAGAAACACCCACTTCACAGTCCTTATAACACCCAATGGAAGGTTACCAAGCACCCACTAGGTTGATTTAGCAAGCTGCAACTTGTAAGGAATATCAACCCCTGTAATCTAAACGCCAACGTAGAAGAATTCAATGACAATGTATGATTTGATCATTTAGTTTCTTGTTGCTTCATCAACAGATCATGGTCCCTTACTGGTTCAATTCATTCAACAATTCACAATTCACATGTTTCTCTGAATTTTATACCATCTCTTAGTCAAATGACAATTCAAGTGCTCTTATAGCTGTCCACTAACAATCACCATCATCTTTATTATTGAATCTGACTATGTGATATGTCTTTCTATCCTTTCCCTTCACTGTTATTTGCTGAATATTCACATGGTAAGCCTTATTCTGAGCTGTCATGTCTTTGACCTTATTGCATGTATTTCGTTTACCGTGCATAGGCTTATATTATTCCTCTCTTTTCAGTTATATTTACATTATTTCAGGTTACATCTGTGTCATTCATCAACATAATATACTTTTGTTTTTCATACATCTACATACATGACTATTATTCTTCTTTATATTTGTCATTCACCCACACATCTTAGGCATAGTTCATACACCCAACATTGGATGTCTATTTGTAATTTAATATCTCAGCCTCAAGAACTTCTTCATTTTCTTAGCATACAAACACTAGTTCCACACATCATACCCCATCCTTAGAACTATTGGTCTCAACTTGATTTTAACTCTTCAACGGTCCTTGTTAGCCTTGACTCGAGCTCAATATTCACACCTCTTAAACTTCCATCATCTTGGATTCCTATGCAATAATTTTTAAATGTATGACTCTTAGATTCCTTGTTTCAAGTATCTTATGACTCTCCAAGTTCCTATCCGAGTTAGATAAGGAATTCATGCAGTTGTAATTGTCCATGACTATTTGACTTCTTCCTTGTCTTGAATGAGATATTATTAAATGTTTCTTTGGCCTCTGTTATCAACATTCAATCATCTTCTAAATCCTCTAAGGCTTACATAACTATTCTTAAACTTGAATACCCTTATGTAGACCAATTTAGATGTATTCATAGTCTTGAAAGTGTAAATTTGTCATTCTAGCACTGTTCACATCTTTATAAATAGAACAAGGTATGGAGATTTTACATTTTTATCAAAGATATTCTTTATAAGCATAGCCAATAATCCTTGAATGTTGATTGACACTCGAGAAGCTTGAATGACCATTTATCTATCCTGTATTTTTGAAAATATACACTTAAACATGCAAAGTAGCTCACTTCCTTGGCTAAGAAATAACTGTGTATGCACTCAAACACAAGTGTCATGAAATTCTCTTTTCATACTTAATGATAATAGTTTAATCTTTTGAAATTAGGTCATATACATCCCCCCAGAGCTCTGAATGAAATTTCATGAGTTTTAATTGCTGGAATCAAAAGATTCAATCAAAATTATTTTGGTAAAACCCTAGATTAGGGTATCTTTCACAGTGATGCCCGAGAGATACAAACTTACTGGTATCTTGCTCATTTTTGAACAAAATTCAACATTTTTTTCTCCTTTAGCTTCATCTCATCACCCTCCATCTATTTCAAGAAAAACTCAAACTTGAAGACCTTTCCTTTGCTCCTAGTTGTCTGAAAAACATGCACATTGTTGAACAATTAAGCTTGAGCATGATAAAACAGGTGACATTTGAGATCTTGATTTTCTTGGGAGACTAATTAATCCTTCTAGTCCTTCAACACTCAACCAACACATTAAACCTCCAAAAAACTACCTTTAACCCTACAAATGGTGCTCATGTAGTCAAGTGATCTGAACAATGCAATTTTGTTGATGTTCTTGCAAGGTTACCTTGAGAAAGAGTATAATCCCTGTATTTTTCCACAAGATAAGAGTACTTAAATGATGGCTCTGATAGGTCTCATTGAGATGTTTGATGTTTGATGTATTGTTTCTTAACAGATCCATGTAGGGCTTGATAGGAAAATTGTATTGTACAAGGACTGCCCTCTGAGTATAAGCTCATCCAGTTGGAGTTTTGTTTGATCATTCATGAGTGTTTAAAACTTGAAACATGCAAGAGGAATAAGCCATGAGTTGAATTTTCTTAAGTCATGCTAAATTGAAAGGAACTAGTAAAATTTTCATCTTAAATTACCACTTTGCACATTGCACCCTAATTGTGAATTTATGATTGAATGAGGTTGGCCTAAGATTTGATTGAGATGTGACCTTAAAAATCCTATTGGAAGAAACCTCCATTGATCAAAAATTTGAAATAGACTTGTGAGGAGGATCTAAGATTCTTGTTGCTACAATTTCATTCAGGGATTTTTTTAGTGGCGAATATTCGTAATTTGGTGAATATTCCATTTTAGGAAAATTTGAAAAGGTGATTTTTTTGGAGCAGGTTAGCATACTTTTTGCCTAAAATTTTTTAGTACATATTTTTAGGGATCAAATTTTCCTACCATTGAAAACCACTCCTATATAAACCTAGCTAATTCATCCAATAATATATTAGTAACTTACTGAGGTACCGTCTGAATTACTTGTAAATTACAAGCAGACAAAGTGTGGATCAGAGTCTCAGACTTGGTATTGCAGACTTGTAATAGGAAAGTGTCACTGACGCGTGAAAAGGAATATTTTCATTTCCAGATGGGTATCAATATAGTTTTGTTGGCACACAACAAGAGAAGGTGTTGATGTGCGACAAGATGGTTGTTGACGGCGTGACAATGGAGGGTTACAGGTAGGCGATAAACGAGTGTTGTTGACGAGCGACAAGGGGGTTGCAGACGGTTGAAAAAATGAAGCATTTTTTTGGTGTCATGTGACAACAAGGTTGGTTGTCGCATGAAAAAAAGCCTTGTTATTGCGAGACAACAAGCCTTGCTATTGTGTGACAACAAACCTTGTTGTCGCCCCGACACCAAAAAAAATGCTGAGTGCTCCCCCTTAAGAAAATGACAGGAAAAAATTTGACTCTAAAATCACAGAAAATTCACCTTTCTAGAGAAAGTGGTTCTATGTATATTCTTCAAGGATTTTCCACCTCCAATTTACCAGAGGATTCTTAAAATGAACCCTGATTTCACTACTATTTGGCATTTTGTGCAAGTTCATATCAGGAGCATCATTTAGATAGGATCAAGAGCTTGACTTGATACAAGCAACTTGATGAAGATTTACCTTCAACACACCATATAATCTTGGAAAAACATCATAAGAGAACTGCTAGTCACTTTAGAAATGATCAAACATGACCCTTGAGATCAATCTCATCTTCTTGCTCCTATTGATTCATAACACAGTCTAGGAGAGGGAAAAGCTGCTTCACTAAAATGTTTGTATCTTTTAAAAACATGTCCAAATTACTTGAGAATTTTTGCACTAGCTCAAGCTTAGAATCCTCTTCAAAATGTTCTTCTATGATCTATCTAAAGGATACACTGCATTTTTTCTTGACACCTAAGAAGCCAAGCACCTGGAAATGCATTTTTCAAGAAGGTAGTCTTAGAAAAACATGAATAACAAAATCCCCATTTTAAAATCTAATGAAATTTGAAATGGAGCACTATAAGACATACCTCTACACCTTTTGTTGGTTATCCATAATTTTTATTTTGGAGATATAACCAATATCATTTTCATTCAAGACATTGCTAGTTCTCAAAGCCACTTTCTGTGCCTTCTTGAGTTTTGACTCTAAGAGTTAAACTGAGCCTTGTTTTAGCTCACATATGACCTAGAAAACATTAATAGGATGCTTCCATGATTTTAAGGTTTTTAATGACCTATACTAGCCTTTCATAACTCATCAAGCTCAAGAAATAGGCCTAAATGACTCATTTTGACCTGAGACTTCCACCAACTGACCCGATACTCACTATAAGAGCCTGTTAACATGCTTATACCATCATACATGACCTGTACCACATCTGAACCAGCCATACCTACCATGTCCATACTTCCACTAGACTCCTGCCTCACCAACAAAGCCTACAGAGAAGTGAGACCATCTTGAACTCTCTTGTGAGCTCTGAACATCTTCATCTTTCACGCCTGTGCCATCAATGCCACTTGACATGAATGACAACACCAATGACTAGGGTTAAACAAAATCACCCTTTTTCATTGATGGAAAACCACTCAGAAACCTATAAAATCTGATGGCAAACAATTGCATACCTATTTTCTAGCTGTAATTTGTATCTCTCCCCCCTTTGACATCATTGAAAAAGGTGCACTATTTATTTTTAGGGGCCAAATCATCATGTTTCATCAAATAGGCATTAAAGAGAAAAACTTTTCATCTCAAGCCTATTCTGAGCATCTTTGAGGTAACTATAGCAGTCATGGATGAGAGGTAAGAACACCATTAGTATGCCAAATGTGTTAATTCTGAGCATCTCAAAGCATCACTTTCCCTTTCTTGACAATTTCCATATTTTCTAGGCTTAATTCCATGCAATAAAAGTCATTTTCATACTCTTCACACTATACATTGGTGTTAGTAACCTTTAAAGCCCTAAACAACCTTTTTAGTGCAAAAGTGAAAATTTTGAACAAGCAACTGAAGGTTAACCATGATTAGATTCATGCAACTATTACCCCCCCTAGAAAAGTGCCTCAAATTCTAGCTTAAGATCACAACTTAGAGTCTACTGGCCTAGCTATCACGCCTTCAATTCAACTCTACAAACATTTTCAAGGTCCTAAAAGCTCAATTTCAGTCTTCTACAATCATGTTTAACTAAGATAAGAACCTTCACACTATCACCAACTCGACCAATGAGAGAAGCATCACTTTCATACCTAGAATGATCATGAAAACACCATATCAACCTCGTAAAAGATCAGGGACACACTCCCCCTATCCCTGAGAGTCCATATATATCATGAGCAACCTGCCAATACTGTTAGAAGACTAATAAGAACATTTCAATAGCCAAACTCATCATTAAGTAATTAATAGAGTGCCTTACACTTTCAATGAAGATTATATCAAGATTCCCCTATTTTATATATAAGGATGCAACCTTCTTAGCACTCATACCACTCTTTCTGAGTACTGTAACTGAGTATAATCCTTCACTTGAAGGTCAAGGTCAATGTATATGCCTAGGTCTTGATCGATTCACTCTTGAATGAACTACTTCTTCTTCAACCATCATGAAAAGCCCATGCAAAAGAATGAGATCCAACTTTATGAATTCATTACTAGTTACTCCATCCAAAAACAAGAATATATAGACTTGTAGAGTGCAGTTTTGGGCTAAAAACACATTTTTCATCCTTTAACCAAAACCATATTCTTATACTTCCAATCAACCAATATATGCAAACTGAGAAATTTGAAGAATGCACATACCTTTTAGGATGAAATTGATATTTGAAGAACACTTCATACCACTGACTTAACTTAACTTTGCCTTCTTCGACCACTTGAAGCCTGTAGGTTATCATCTTCCACTATGGAGCACTAGTAGACTTTCAGTAGCACATTTTCACTTGAGATCACCATCAAGATATCTTCCAATTGTTTTGAAAGAATGTAAAAAATATATACACCTCAAGAAAATTATCAAGAATGAGTGAAACTATCTTCCATAATTGAGTTACCAACACTACTTATCACTGGAAAATAGTCCAGCACTGTCTTGCGTGACTAAAACTATACCCTTGCTTGAATCCTCAAACCTTTTCCATCTTCTAGTCCGATGACCTAAGATGATTTGTTCAAAATTTTGGCCTCAAAATCCTTCATTTGACCTTTTAAAAATAAGTTTCCATGCAAGCTTCTCATTAGGATTGTACAAACCCAGTCAAGAGCCAAGTATACCAATTTTTGCATTTATAATATTAACAACAGTTCATCAACCCTATAAAATATGTCATAGACTTATTAGAACCTCTAAATAGTAGAGATCATGCTGAAACATACCTATTTAATCATTTTGGTTTGAAGATACCTTGAAACTTAGCTTGTTTAAGTCACATACTTCCATACCCTGTTTTGTCCTTCATCTACACATTGTAGTTGGTTGTTGCAAGAGAAATTTATACCTTGACCATGCCTATACAAGTACATTGGGATAGTGAGCTAGCTCACCCTCAACCTGAGACTCATCCTGACCTCCATTGACATCTTAGGCTTGATTTGAATATCCTTTTGAGCACATACTCATATCCATAATTTTTTATGACATATTCATAGCTCTATAGAAGAGATATACACATATTTTTTTCTTACTATGAAACTGAGCATTTAGAATATCAAATGTATGAAATTCTTATACAGATTCAAGAGTATTTAATGCACCTTACCATATCTTTTCAATATTTACAGCATTTGGTTACAAAATTGTGATTCCTTCATACCACTTTGGTCATAGAGAGGACTCCTAAAAACTTCTTCTTTATGACTTAGACCAGACAGAGAATCCTTGGTACTCTTGAAACCATTAAAGAAAAGAAACTAGATAATTGACTACGAGAAACCAGATAGATGCATGTTCTTTTATGTAGGTAAGTCAACTAAATTTGTTCTGTTTACTTGATGTAGAATGAAACTCTTGATATTTTTGCATATTTAAGTCACCTTAGAGATGATAGCCACATTCAACTATAGCCTTACTTCATGGACTACATAGACTTAACATATATCATGAAATCATGTTTCAAGTGATCTAGACAATCATACAAACCACTTCATACTTTTACATGTATTTTTTGAAGAGCATCAACACAAGAAAGTTGACATTCACATCATGACTCTAGTTATACATCATTCAATTGCTTTATCTAGTTGCTCAGTACAATCAGGGATTAAAAGAGAAAAAATAGATCAGAAATGTACCTTTGACTTCTGATATAATTGTAAAAGGTGTCTTTCTTAACATTTGATGATGATAGCATCACTCCAAACCTCATTATTGCTTCCTCTAAAAGAGTGTGTCGTCTAGAAGCATAGATAAGACACTCGTTTCTTGATGGATTTTCTCAGAACAATAAGAAGTCATCAAAACCATATGATGAATCCATCTTCCCTTTGATTTTCCTTCCATTCTTGCTAACCTTCTTGGTTACATTTCTAGGAGTAATACATTCATTAATTGAGATTTCATTTTCTATTTGAGTTCCTTATAAGCATAGTTCATACACCTGTTTGACCCACTGCTTGAGGTAGACTTTATTCAGCCTTTGTATTGCATCTATTTTCATGTTTCTTTCTTTTGTCATCACTTGTTGATATCTCATGTGAACCAGTTTCTCCTGACACTATGTTATCTTGTTGGTTTCTCTTCAATATCTACCCATGTTACCTTCTTTCCAATATTTGCTATTTCAGCTTCTGACTCTAATTTCTTGGATGATTCTATATGAGTGTGTTTGATTTCATCTTTTCTCCTTTAGATTGGATTCCTCTTAAGATAATGTATTGCAAAGTGTCCAAATTTGTTGCACTTAAATAAAACTAATTGACTTCCATCTCTAGGTGTACTTTCTGTCCATTCTTGCTTCATAGGTTCCTCAAGACAATATTTTTGGTGTGACCCTTCTCATGATAATTGAAATAGAATTTTCTCTTTTCATAATTCATCCTACAATCTTGTTGAGAAGATGAAACTGGGATACTTAGCAGAAGGAAAATAGAAGGTTTGCGCATGAGAACAAGGTGTAGTCAAAGGTGAAGAAGGATAGGGAAGAACATGCACGTGAAAGATAAGGGCTGATTTTGGACTTAGCCATTTTCACATGTATGGGCTATTTATGGGGATAGCGTGCAGAGCACACAAATTGGGTAAAGACTTGCATGACACACATCGACTATTTTTGGATGAAGCGGATAATAAGCACTTTGCATGGATGTGGGCTAAGAATATAATTGATAATGATTAGTAAATAGAAGAGGTCTGATAATAGTGCACTTGCATGTGTGGCTATGATTGTAAAGGTGCATGGCCATTTTCAGCATGCAACCTATTTTTTGGAGTTATATAATATGTGAAGGGAAAGTCCCCACCCTTATAAATATGTAATGATCTGCATAGTATAGAGAGATTGTGTGAGAGTTGAATTACTATGGAGTTATACTGCCAAATTTGATGCACGCATAAGCTATGGTACTATCTATTATAATGAGCTTTCTGTGTGTATTTATCATGATTAATATAATGGAGTGTATTGGCTGAATCAGAGTATTAATCCTGAGTTTAATTGGTTCTTGCATGCTTGAATTCATTATGGTTATCATTTAAATATGTAACTCATTAGATCTAGATGTGAACATGCTCTATAGAATGTTGTATTAATTTGGATCTGAGTGCATTAAGTCTTCACCATGCTAACATTCTGCAATAACATCCCTAAAGAGGGGTCTGGTACCTTTGCGTGCTTCAGGTGAGTGCCCAATCTAGGCTGAGTGATGTGCTAATGCACTTGGGATTTTACTAGTGAATTCTAGGCTGCATCATTAGTTCTATTGCCAGCGACCTCTTTTTCAATTGTTTTCAGGATGGTTCACGATGAAGACATACCGGTTGACCCCTAGAAAGTGTTGAGGAGTGGATACATGATCTAAAAGAATAATACATAAGGAGGTTCAACACCGGATATGAGTTTAATGCACGCGCATGGGTGGAAAAAAATATGTATGATAGTTTTAATGAGAGATTCTTCACATTTTTCCAGTAGAACTATACGAGTGGTTGACTACTTATGTGTTTAAAAGGAATTGGAGGTATTTTGCACTTGTTTAGATGAAGGAAGAATTTCAGGCACTCTATGATGCTGATCTTATCTAGACATGTGCTATGGATACTTGGTTTCATGGTGTTCTTAATAACTATATTTTGGAGTACTCAATTTCCACTTATTCTTACCTAGAGGTAGAAAAAATTCCAATTTTTACAATATCCTAGGGGAACTTACCTGCAAGGCATTCCATTGGCGATCAAAATATTCATGGTAACCCTGAACTTGGAGAGCAAACCAATGGCTAACTAATCCCCACCATGCGCGGGGGGTAGGAATAGGTTTGGCAAAATATGGAAGACCTAGCGATAGAAATGCAGAGAGAGGAAAGGAGGGTTAAGTATAATGAGGCACATGAGAGGGAGATAGAGAAACAATGAGATGTTGTAGAACGAATGGAATTTTGGAGAGAGATGGCTCACGAGGGATTTGAAGTTCACACAGAAGACGTGGAACATGAGCATTAGGAACTCCCCCCATTTATGAAATAATGATAGGTAAACCTCCTCGGCCTCACGTATAAGTGTGCCAGCAGAGATGATGTGGGCTACAGGTGTGCATCTGAATCTACCTAACATCCTTGCCCTCGCCCTTAGTCTTCCAGTATCTAGTATGAAAAATAGTCAACAAGCTAATTTAGAAAGTGGTGGAGAAGGAGTGAGTCATATATCCAGCACATCGATGGTGGCACAAACGTCTTCATTGCTATTTGGAGGAACCTTTTCAGGTGTATCATCTGCACAAAATTCAAGTGCACAAAATTTAGGACTCTCTTCTGGGAGTAATAACACTTCACAGACTATAGGGGTGTAGTTCAGTACTACTATTGGGACACAGGGAATTACATCTATTGCTACGACTATGGCTATAGATTTAGGATTAGGAGGTATAGGTGGTTCTAGTTCCAGTGGATTTGGTGGTTCTAAAGGTAGGGGAAACATAGGAGGTTCTGGATCAGGTGGGAAAGGTCCACACCAACCCCCATAATATTTACATGGAGATGTCTCTTCATATTCCAGAGTATAGTGGCATAGAATATGGTGCTGAAAACGTGCACATGTGTGAGATAATATGACACGCAAAAGGAATCATGACTTCTGAGTGCAAGGCAAGTCAATTTGCCACTACATTATAAGGGCGCACACACAACTAGTATAGAAAGTTTGACCCTGATTAGACTTGCGTAGACTATGTAGCTTTAAAAGATGATATCCTTAAAGAGTTTCACATCCCCTTAGTTTGAGCATAAGAGTATAAGTGCGCTCGAGGATATTAAGCAAGGCACTACTGAGAGTGTTAAAGAGTATGATGACCATTTCAAAATAAGCTTTCTTATGAATTTCATGCAAACCAACATACATAATGGTTTGTTGGAGGTCTGATTACACCTTTTAGAAGGGAGATATCACATAAGACATACACTGATTCGCGCAAAGCACTTGAAGTCTTTTTACGCGTTGAGGAAGTTGGAAGTATAGAAACTGGGGTGAGCCCATTTTTAGAAGAAAATATCATAGATATGGTGAAACATTTAGAGAAGCTATCGGAAAATTCAACACATGAGACATGCACGGGGATTTGGTGCACAAATTGTGAAGTGGAAGGTCACACAAAGGATAGTTTTCCATGTAGATAAGTACACTCATTGCTGTTATACTATGAGATATGTCATTTAAACCATGATTCTAACCACTGTCCATTATTACAATGCGCGATAAGGAAGAACGTCTCTTGTTAATGTAATATTTACTGGTCCAAAACTCATGACACAGAAGACTGATAGCTGATTGGTCAGATCCATGATGCTATAGATATTGGTGTATGACAGACAGGAGTACCAGATAACTCTAAAGGAAAAGAATGAGCATCAGGATCAAGATCACAATCAAGCGTGCTATGATCGAAATGAAGGGTGTTTTTATGGAGGTCGTAGCAGAGGTTGAGGATACCCTGGTGGATTCAGAGGATGAGACCATGGTGGTGGAAGAGGTGAGTTCCTCACAGAACATGTTATTCATGCGGATCTCCTAACTACTATAGGCACGAATGTCGTCAGAATATTGCATGTTCTTTCTACGGAAAGAATCATAACTATGAGGAATGCCCATACTTGTATGAGCATCTTAGTAAGTAGAATAAAAAAGAAAACAAAGGCTTAGGGATGGCTAGGATATAACACACTGTGGAAAGTCAATGGATGCCCAAATTGGAAGCAGAATCTGAGGCATTTCCTGTAAAGATCACTACCCGTGATGAAGCAATGCACACCAAAGAAGCATTGTAGAAAAATCCTACCATCACTAGGGAAGAGGTTCTACATGCATGGTACCTAGATCCTGCCCATCAGAAGGAGATTTATCAGGAAACCATAGAGGTACTCAGAAATATTCAGGGTGAAATACAATATTTAAAGGAGAAATCACAGAAGATGGAGTAAAAGAAAGCAACATAAATGGTCCAATATGATATGGATGACTTGAAATAAGTGCGCAATATATTGCACTGGGAGAATATCATTCCACTGTTAGGAAATTAGTTAAAGGGAAACACTTTGTGCGTAAGTATTGAGACTGGACGACATATCCTACATGTAAATAATCCCCCTCACAGCTTAGATTATGATAAGGAAATCACTTTGAATGCTGTTGTGGATGGGTGGATTTTGAGTAATATATTGATTGATACAAGCATGAAAGTAAATGTTCTTACTTTAGATGCATGGGTACAAATGAGGAGACCTCCATTGTAGCCATCAGACTAAGGCCACTCCCATTGGAGTTTTAAAATATGCATCTATTACCATACATGGAGCCAAGTTCACTGGGGATTTTGAGGTTTTAGCACTGGCAGGAGAATATAGCTTCCCAGATCTACTGGAGTGTCCTTGATGCTATGAAAATAATGTTGATCTTCGGTTCAACAAGGGTTATATCAGTTTTTAAAATAATAAGGAAAGAGTTATTATCCCTTTAACATATGGAAAATCTTTGCCCTATGTTGAACCTTTGAGTGAGGAAGACTTGAATAAGATTTATGTACACGTCGTCTGGGACCTAGAGGTGCTTGAGCCATCTAAAGAAGGAGTCCTTTAGTGGTAAGATGCATAGTCTATTAATGATACTACAATTGTTTCTTGTGATAATTGGGCTCATAGTACTTATGAGTTGGTAGGGCACAAAGTCAAGAGCACATTTGTGTGGGACAATATCCCTCATTGTATCAGGAGAAATAGGTAACAAATTAGTACCTCGGTACACTAGAGAAGGAGATCCTATGGTATTTCTGTGTGCCATGGAGGAACAATGGATAGACTAGTTGGAGAGACAAAATATGCTAGCATATACCCTATGCAGGACAACATTCGTGCTGGTGGGTGGTTCACAGGGATAATCTTGTAGGATGGAATGAAATTAGGATTTCTCTTGCTACTAGGTTCTTAAGGAGAAACGCACCTACTCAAATAAGCACTTATCATGGTAATCAAAATTTTCAACACCATGTTCAATAGTGTGAGAGACTATGGACAGCGGGGAAGGAAACTTTAGCACCTTCACTCTGGGTGCACAAATTTTATTCCACTTTACAAGGTTGCGTGCGGGCTTGGTATCTGTATGCGGAACTCAATAGAGAGACTGGAAATTGAAATAATTTAATTACAGGAATGACCCAGATGTTTGAATGTTTCTCTACTAAACTTCTGGTAGAAGAGGCATTAAAGGTTATAAAGCACTTAACTATGGGGGATAGTGCCAAGGTGGAAGAACTTATTCAAGAGTTATTTGATGAAGGAGACTCAGGAGCACATTTTTCTAAAGAAAAAGAGACATATGAGACACTACGTAAGCATGCTTGCCTTGAGAAAGAAAGAGGAAAAAAGGTATACTTAGTGGATGATGAAGAAGTAGAAAATTTGGATGTCAAACATTCATCAGGTAGTCATGAGGTTTTGGAGAGTGCAGATAAGACCACACACACCTATCATGAACCGATGAAGACAAAGAAAGTGACTATTGGATCAGATGCTAAGACTAAGGAGGCCATAAATAGGGGACTATTGGTCTGAATATGAAATAGAAAAAAATCATTGAGTTACTATGAGATTATCAGGACTTATTACCTCTAGGATACCATGAACTCAAAGGCATGCATGAATCATTAGGAGAGATGAAGATAAAGCTTAAGGAAGGTGCACACTTAGTCAGAAAGAGGACCATACAAGATGAACCCCCAACTTGCGTGAAAAGGTCAGAGAAGAAATTGACAAAATGTTGAAGTTTGGGATCATCAAGCCATTGGAAGAGTTAGAATGGGTTAGCCCAATGGTAATCAGTATCAAGAAGGATGGTCGGATTAGGATCTGTGTGGACTATATGCGAGCTGAATGTTGTATGTGTGACTGACCCCTTTCATACGCCATTCATTGAGGAAATACTAGAAGGTGTTATAGGGCCCGAAATCTATTTGTTTACAGATGGATTCTTTGGGTATCATCAGGTTAGGATTGCCCAAGAGGTTTAGGAAAAGACTAAACTACTGAATGGGGCATTTTTTTCCTATAATGTGATGCCTTTTGGTCTAAAAAAATGTGCTTACTGTATTTTTCATGCATAGTTATTAAAGCATTCAAATATTTTATTCACAACTTCTTGCATGTGTATTTAGATGATTATATGGTGCATGGACTTGTTAAGGATCATTGTGACAATTTGAACTTCATGTTTGAAATATGTAGACAGTTGAGTATCTCTTTGAACATCAAGAAATGTGTATTTGCGACACCATTTGGAATATTGTTAGGGCACATCATCTGCAAGGAAGGTTTTTTGGTTGATACAGCTAAGATTGCAGTCATTATCAGCCTAAAAGAGCCTACTAGTAAAAGTGAGTTGCGTGGATTCTTGGTTCACACTAGGTATTATAGAAAATTCGTAAAGGGGTATGCTAAGGTTGTCACACCATTTGGAGGAGTTTTTAATAGGAAAAGGGACAATTCTACTGGGGATAACCGCAATGACGCGCATTCGAGACATTAAAAGGAGAAACTTACTACCGTGCATATTATATGTTTTCCTTCACGGGACCAACCATTTCATATACATGGGGATGCCTCTAGCACAACCATTGGTGTGGTGTTGGATCAGCATGGAGAAGGTATTATAGATCATCCTATCTATTTTGCTAGTAGAAATTTGACTCTTGCAGAGTAGAATTACAAAACTACAGAGCATGAGGCTTTGTCAATGTCTATACACTACATAAATTTAGACAGTACCTACTAGAAACACCCATTTGTATTTTATACAGATCACATGTCATTGAAATATTTGGTCAATAATATTGTTTTACAGGGGCACCCATATAGATGGGTAATCTTATTCCAAGAATTTGATTTCACAGTCATGGTAAAACTAGGGAAAAGTAATTTTGGACCATACCATTTATCTAGAAAAAAGTAAGGAGAAGAAGAGAAAGAAATTGAAGATACCATGCCTGATGCAACAGTTATACAAGTTACAACGCGTGCCATCAGAATTAGAGGAGATAGTTATCTTTCTACGAACATGTATGACACCAAAAGGAATGAAATCCTTAGAGAAGAAACAACTTGCTATACGCGTGGCACCCATTATGTTGATTAGCGGCGACTTGTACAAGTTAGGATAGGATGAAGTATTGCGCCATTATGTACTAGAACATGAGCACACAAATATCATGGAGGAAGCTCATGGTGGTATTACTGGTGGCCATTATGTAGGTGACACCACTGCGTGTAAAATTTTACTCACTGGATTATGGTGGGAGACATTGTATAAAGATTATAAGGTATATCAAGGCTTGTGATCACTATTAACGCCTTCAGAAACCAGGTTAATGAGATGAAATGCACATACAAGTGGTTAAACAAGGCCACACATTTTCAATTTGTATTTGGTGTAGAAGTAGTACTTCCTATGGAATTCATGTTACCTTCTTTGCGTATTGTGCGATCTGGAGGTCTAGCTAATGAGCACGCATTAGAATAATGTATTAACAAGTTAATTAAGTTGGATGAGCGATGAACAATAGCACGATGGAGTTAGAAGCAAGAAAAATCTAGACAGAAAGCATGGCATGATAGGCACATTAGGGAAAAAAAGATTGAGATGGGACAAATGACACTCCTCTATGATTCTAAGTTTCTGCGCCATCTAGGAAAAATCAAAGTACATTGGTCAGGACCATATGTTATCACTCACATATGTGAAACATGATCTTGTCAGTTAGAAATGCTTGATGGAATACAGTTACCTGGTTACTTCAACAGGAGTAGACTGAAGCCCTACTATAAATAAGTGTTCTTGGTGTTTGTAATAAGGTAGTATTGCCATTTAGATTAGGCTTTCAATTATGTATTCCCTTAATGTATTTCCTTTTCCATCGTTATGCTTTGTCGATTTAGTTGTTGTTTTTTGAAATAAGTGTAGTTGCGCGCTAGAAGCTAATTACCTTTTGCAGTATTTTTATGCGCAGAGGATTGCACATACCATTTGTGTGGGGTGGTTATTGAGAAATGGGTACACATAAAGGAAAAAACTGCTATAGGTGCTATTCAAAGTTTGAAGAGTTGGTGAATAGAATATTGCTTCCAAATGAGGACCATGGATGGATATAAATGAAGGAACAATATAACGCAAGGTAAGTGATGTCCATGGAGACTACCAGGAGAAGCCGCAGTAATGAGGTACTTAGGCGCATAGAAGTGTGCTGAAGATAAGCTTGTAGCCAAAAGGTAGGAAGGCACGCTAAAATGTTATAGATGAGACACAAAGATGTACCACATGGAAAAATGTGAAAAGGGTCAATTAATAAGGAATGTTAGTAGGTGAAGGAGTAATAAATGCACCAAAATTTTGAAAATATATATAAGGAAGGGATACGAGTTCATTTTTGACCATTGTAAATCAATTTTTTAAAAAGAGTTCAGTGCGACTGAGCTGAGTGAAGAGTATTGAGGTGTGAAGAGTGTGAAACTAAATGTGAGGAGAATATTTTTGCGTAGGAGAAGCTTATGTCCCCATTGGCGAAGGGTTTGAGTGAAGCAGAGGATTCAAAAGAGCTAGGGCACGTGATTTCAACTAGGGCATGTAGATTCAATCTAGGGTTTGAGTTTGCACATTGTAAAAGCTAGAAGGAAACCATTTCAGGATAGAGAGTTGTGATTTACAAATGGCACCAAAGAAGGCACCTGTCGTAGGAGCAAAAGGGAAGAAGAAGGTGGAAGTGGATGTCAAAATTTATCTTGAGAGAAATTTTTCAGAGATGCATTACCTAGAAGGAATAATAGTAGGAAAAGAATGGGATTATCACATTCGAAAATGTAAGATCAATGACTACAACCACCGCACATCAGAGAGCAAAAAGGAATTGGACACGCTATTGAATACAAAGACAAACAAGCACACATCAAAAGACATGCTGGTGTATGATGACGCAGGAGAGAAACTGCTAAAGAAGATTGGATTTTACCAGTTATATGAGCTTCCATACTTCAGAAAGTATGAACCCTTGTACTAGTGGTTGATGAGCAGGGTACATGAAGATTTCTTCTATTTTGCTGGACACAGGGTAAGGATTATAGCCAGTCTGATTTCAACTATAACAGGATTGAGGGGCACAGGAGTGGACTTGAATAGTGACTTGACAGATAAAATAGCCATCTTGGAGATGTGGAAGGAGTTAGGATACACCAAAGGTCTGCACGGAATGGATATCGACAAACTGAGGAAGTATCCAGTGGTACAAGTAGTTGTACATCTGGTCACCGAATTAAATGATCAAGAGAGATGGTCCCAGGTGAACAAAATGTGGTTACAAATTACAATGAGAATGTCACAGGGAACAATATACAACATAGCAGGCTATATTGCAGACACTATCATTGAGGAAGCACACACAAGTTAGAGAATCAGTTTCAGTGCTATCCTATTGTCCTTAGTATTTTTAGAAATTAGAGTTCCCGATGGGCGAAGAACAAGATCTGGGAGTACCCCATGCAGAATAAATACCTACCAGAAAGATTTGAGAAGTACTTATGTGAAGGGTTAATGAGTGGGCCATTCAAGTAGAGGGTGGATATGTTGTATCATAGGATCTGTGTGGCATTTGAAGAGGAGTAGTGCATCCCCAAGGATTTACCTTTGGTGGTGGGCAAGGTATTCCATTTCATAGTATATCAACACTTTTGCATTGCATGGTTTGTGATGAAGGATGGTACCTAGAGTCCCTGATGTAAGCTTTCATATGCCTTCACAATGCGCTACTTCCAGGCATTAGTCCATTGGTTCAATAATGCATGACACCTGAATTTTGTTGCAGACAAGGTAGATTGTGACTACCATACGCTGTGTAAGACCTATGTGTATCTAGGGAAGAATGCCTACATAGAGAGGCTAATTTTAGAAATGATAAGCATAAAGTTCATGAGTTTGGTGATTGGAGATAGTGGGGTCGTGCTTATCTACCTTCAACTTAAGCCCAAGTTAGAGGGAAACAAATATGCGAAGAATGAGTTCACACTCCCAAGGCCACCTAAGGGAAAACATACAATAGAAAATGTACCAGCTTCAAAGCCCACTGAAACTACAGAAGTAGACGATGAAGAAAAAGAGTGTAAAGATAGTGGGGGATTGGTCCATAGAGGACGAAGGAAACCCTCGGAAAAGGTAGAATCTAAGTGTGTAATTATTCCACCCTAGACTGAAGAAGAAGGGGATGAATAATTGGAGGTAGGAGTAGACCCTGAAGAATGCCACTTTAAGAGGGTGTTCAGGAAAAAAAAGACTCAAGTAACTACTCCCCAATGAATTTGGAGATCACCACGACTCTGTCACAGAAGGAGACAAATGAGAAGAGAAGGAGGAATTTAAATCTAAGTGAGGAGGTAGAGGATTTTAAAGAAAGCTTGCCCAAATATCCTATACAACCAGAGGACATGGAAGAGCCAAAAGATGAAGAAATTAAAGATAGAGATGTGAAGAATGAAGGAGAAGGGGTAAAGGAAGGAGAGACAGAGAACAATACTTATAAAGACACTAAAGATCCAACTCAAAATCTTGGCGCACCAGTTTCTAAGGGGCGAAGAAGTAAAAGGACAAGTGGAGAGTTTACTATGCCATCTTTGGGCTATGTTGAGGACACAAGTAAAATTTTTCGTGTCCGTTTTCAAACCATGTTGATCCCTAAGGAGTTATATGGATGGGTGTTGATGGATGAGGACATGGCCACCACGTGCACAAGGAAGCAAATATCTTGGTCTATGCACACACACATAGATGAGCCACACTTTTACGTATGCAAAGAATCCTGTGTGTCAAGAAGGTTGAAGAAGGAACCTCCGACCAACCATATAACCATGAAATCCATTGTTATGTCGGATGAACAAGTAAGTAATGTCTTGGTCAAAGTATCTATAGACGTGGTGTAGAGGAACATAAAAAAATTTGCCTCTCTCAAAACCTGCTGAGAGAAGAGATCAAGGCCAAGGATGCAGATATTGCATGCTTAAAAGGGGAGATAGAATTGGATCATAACAAGAATGGGGTCCTTATCGGAATGACAGAGGAGATCAGGGATCATGTCCTCCAAGAAAGACCATAATTAGAGCCCAAGGTACCGAAAAATTTCCCTTCGGATATGGACTATGTGCATACTTTAGTTGATCTAGTTCTTGAGAAGGGACCCATTCATATGCCAACACCAAAGGACCATGAGAAGGAGGCAGAGAGAGAAAAGGATGCAATAGTGTGAAAAATTTCATCATACGAGGCACTGCTTCAAACCCTGTAGGAGGAGCTGAAGAAAGTGGATCAAGCATTGAATATCTGTAAAGATTTGGAGACAGTCATCAGAATAATGAAAATGGTAGAGGATAATGAAGTCCTAAGAGAAATGAAGGATGAAACATTGGGGTGCACAGAGAGATTGGCAATGGTAAAGTAAAAGCGTGAGGCCCTTGCAATAACCTAGGAACCCCATAAGAACAGTTTGGATGAACTTGGAAAACTTATAACATAGAAGATGTATCTATTGGAGGGGAGAATGTCAATAATGTTAAACATTATGTTAGTATTACAAAATGAAAAGGGAGAAATTACCCAGGATGAGCAGAAGTCTATTGCAATGAATATTCTAGAAAAGGAAGAGGCCGTACTGAGTGAGTGGTAGACATTAGAAGACGAAAGAAAAGAAGAATATCTAGAAGTGATTATTCCAATTGAAGCAGAGGGTGATGCAAAGTAAATACTTATTATTTGTATAGAAATTATTTTACATTCTTTCCATTTCCTTATTCTTTATTGTTCGAGGAGTAGCCATTGCCAGGGTGGAAATGCAGTTTAGTGTGGGTTAATGTTGAGCGGATGAAAATGGGATACTTATCTAAAGGAAAATAGATGGTTCACACATGAGAAACGGGTGTAGTCAAAGGCACAGAAGGATAGGGAAGAACACAAATGTGAAATATAAGGGCGGATTTGAGACTTAGCCATTTTCACATGTACGAGCTATTTTTGGAGATAATGTACAGACCACACAAACCTAATAAATACTTGCGCAAAAAGCATCAACTATTTTTGGAAGAGTGGCTACTAAGTGCTTTGCATGGGTGCAGGCTAATAATATAATTGCTACTGCCAATTAACTAGAAGAGGTCTGTTGTTAGTTCACTTGCATGTGTGGCTGTGATTGTAAAGGCGCATGGCCATTTTTAGCATGTGACCTATTTTTGGAGTTATGTAACTAGTGAAGAGAAATTCCCCACCCTTATAAATATGTAATGATCTGCATAGTATAGAGAGACTATGTGAGAAATGAATTACTGTGGAGTTATGCTGCCAAATATGACACACACATAAGCTATGGTACTATCTATTATAATGAGCTTCTGTGTATTTATCATGTTTAATATAATGGAGTGTATTGGCTAAATCAGAGTATTAATCCTGAGTTTAATTGGTTCTTGCATGTTTGACTTCATTATGATTATCATTTAAATTTGTTACTCGTTAGATCTAGATTTGAACATGCTCTGTAGAATGTTGTATTAATTCGGATCTGAGTGCATTAAGTCTTCACCATGCTAATATCCTGCAACAATAACCCTAAAGAGGGGCATGTTACCTTTGCACGGTTTGGATGAGTGCCCAGTCTAGGTTGAGTGATGTGCCAGCGTGCTTGGGATTTTACTGGTAAATTCTAGGCTGCATCAAATCTCTCCATGGATGCTCATTATCTATCTTCCTCAAATAGTCTCTAGCTCTATGTCCAAAAGCATTGCATGGAAAACAATATCCAGATAAAGTTTATCTCATACCTGGATGCATTTGGTTATCTGAACCTTCATGTGGTTGATCTTCTTGGCTGACTTCTGTATTTTATTTCTTATTGGGACCAACCTTTTCTTGTTCCTTGTTCTCTGAATGGATTGATTCAGGATTCAAATTATATTTTCTTTACTTGTGTTACTTCTTCTATGATAATATTCAGATCTACCCTTAATTTCTCACACTCTTCTGTCTGTTCTTAGATGGATGCCTTGAAAATAATTATGCTCTGTTTCAACCTGAAAGTCTTTGTAACTGATTTGTGACTTGAATCAGTTTAGTTTTTAGGGTCTTTACTGCCTCTTTCATTATTAGACAGTCATTCTGTTGTCCTTTCAGAGCTCTTGAAACATTTTCAAAAAGTGTAGCTACTTCATTTAATTCTTGAAAATGGTGTTCATGTATGTGCTTAATCTCATTCTTCAAGCCTTCTAGGCATGGATTGGAGCAATGCCATATTTGATCTTAAAGATTTATTCATGCAAAGAATCCATGCTTGTGTAGCAGGATCACCTTCAAGATGTTAGGATTAAATCATAAGGACCACACTCTAATACCAATTGTTAGATATCACAAGGACTAAGAGGGGGGGGGGTGAATCAGTCTTGATCAATTTAGAAACTTATAATTTTTTTAAAATAGAGTTAATAATCAAACTATGAACATAAATCAAGGTGCATGCAAGAAGACAAGTGTACAAAATACCAAATTTATAGTGGGAAAAACTTAGAGGGAGAAAACCCACTTGAAATCAAGGCACTTTATTAAGAACACCCATTCTTAACATACAATGATTTCCAATTTAGTTGAGCAACCACTCAACCTGAGAAGAGCTGAATTCACATTCCTTTTATCACCCACTAGAAGGTTGCCAAACACCCACTAGGCTGATTTAAAAAACTACAAATTACAAGGAACATCAACCCCTTTACTCTAAGCACCCACTTATAAGAATTCAATGACAATGTCTCATTCTATCATTTAGTTTCTTGTTGCTTCATCAAAAAATCGTGATCCCTTACTGGCTCAATTAATTCAACAATTCACAATTTACCTATTTCTCTGATTTTTATATTGTCTCCCACTCAACTGATAATTCAAGTGCTCTTATAAATATCCACTAACACTCACCATCATCTTTATTATTAAATCAAACTATGTGATCTATCTTTCTATCCTTTCTCTTCAATGTTATCTGATGAATATTCACTTGGTAAGCCTTATTATGAGTTATCATGTGTTTGACCTTGTTGCATGTCTTTCATTTACTCTGCATAGGATTATAGTCTTCTTGTCTATTCAAACATATTTTCATTATTTCAGGTTACATCTCTGTCATTCATCAACACAATATACTTTTGTTTTCCATACATCTACATATGACTGTTATTCTTCTTTATTTTTTTCATTCACCCACACATCTTAGGCAGAGTTCATACACCCAAAATTGGATGTCTATTTGCAATTTAATATCTCATTCTCAAGAACTCCTTTATTTTCTCATCATACACACACTAGTTCCACACATCATACATCATTCTTAGAACTATTTATCTCAACTTGATTTTAACTCTTCAAATGCCCTTGTTAGCCTTGACTTGAGCTCAAGATTCACACCTCTTCAAATTCCATCAACTTGGACTTATATGCAAGACTTTTTCAATGTATGAATCTTATATTCCTTGTTTCAACTATCTTATGACTCTCTAAGTTCCTATCCAAGTTAGATAAGGAATTCATGCAGTTGTAACTGTCTATGACTATTTGAATTCTTCCTTGTCTTAAATGAGATATTATTACATGTTTTATTTGGCCTTTGTTATTAACAATCAATCATATTCTAACTCCTCTAAGGATTACATTACTCTTCTTAAACTTGAATACCTTTATGTAGACCAATTTAGATGTATTCATAGTCTTGAAAGTGTAAATTTTTCATTCTAGCACTGTTCACTGTTTATAGATAGACCAAGGTATGGAGATTTTTCATTTTTATCAAAGATATTCTTTACAAGCATATCCAATAATCCTTGAAGTTTTCTTGACACATGAGAATCTTGAATGACCATTTACCTATCCTTGGTTTTCAAAAAGATACACTTAAACATGCAAAGTAGCTCATTTCCCTGCTAAACAATGATTGTGTACACACTCAAACACAATTGTCATGAAATTAAATTTGCATACTTAATGATAGCGCTTAAAATATTTTTCAATTAGATTTTATACCTCCCACATAGCTTTGTATGAAATTTCACGAGTTTTTATTGGTGAAATCGAAAGATTCAATCAAAATTATTTTACTAAAACCCTATATCAGGTTAGCTTTCACAATGATGCCCGAGAGATACAAATTTACTGGTTTCTTTCTTGTTTTTGAATGAATTTCAAAATTTATTTATCCTATAGCTTCATCTCATCAAATTCCATCTATTTCAAGCAAAAACCAAACTTGAAGAGCTTTCCTTTCCTCCCAGTTGTCTGAAAGACATGCACAATGGTCAATAATTAAGCTTGAGTATGATAAGACATGTGACATTTGAGAAATTGATTTTATTGGGAGACTGATTAAGCCTTCTAGTCCTTCTTAAACACTCAAACACCACATTCAACCTCCTAACAAGTATGTCTAACCCTGCAAATGGTGCTCATGTAGTCAAGTGATCTGAACAATGTAGTTTTGTTGATGTTCTTGCAAGGTTACCTTGAGATAGAGTATAATACTTGTATTATTTCACAAGGCAAGAGTACTTAAATTATGGTTATGATAGGACTCATAGACAAGTTTGATGTTTGATGTCTTGTTTATTAATTGATCCATACATGCCTTGATAGGAGAACTGTATTGTTCAAGGACTGCCCTTTGAGTATAAGCTCATCCAGTTAGAGTTTTTTTAATATAATTCATGAGTATTTGAGCTTAAATCATGCTAGAGGAATAATCCATGAGTTTAATTATCTTCAATCATGCTAAATTGAAAGGAACATGAAAAATTTTCAACTCAAAGTACCACTTTGTACATTGCAACCTAACTATGCATTTATGATTAAATGAGGTTGGCCTAAGATTTGAATGAGATGTGACCTTGAAAATAATATTGGCATACACCTCCATTGATAAAAAAATTTGAAATATACTTGTGAGGAGGATATGAGCTTCTTGTTTCAAAAATTTCACTACTATTGGCATTTTGTACAAGTTCATATCAAGAGCATCATTTAGACAGGATTAAGAGCTTGACTTGTTACAAGAAACTTGATGAAGATTTATCTTCAAAAACCATATAATCCTGGAAAAAAATCATAAGATAACTTCTAGTCAATTTATTAATGATCAAACAGGACCCTTGAGATCAATTTCATCTTCTTGCTCCTATCGATTCAGAACACAGTCCGAGAGAGAGAAAACCTGCTTCACTAAAATGTTCATATCTTTTCAAAAACATGTCCAAATGAATTGATACTTTTTGCACTATCTCAGGATTATAATGATAGTAAAAATTTACTTCTATGATTTATCTGAAGGAGGAAATATATATTTACTTCAAACCTAAGAATCCATGCACCTGGAAATGCATTTTTCAAGAAGGAAGTCTTAAACAACTTGAATAACTCAGAATCACCATTTTAGAATCTAATGAAATTTGAAATGGAGAACTACAAGACATAACTCTACACCTTCCATGTGTTGGTTAGTCATAGGTTTTATTTTAGAGCTCTAACCAATCTTATTTACATGCAAGACACTACTAGTTCTTAAAGCTACTTTCTGTGCATTCTTGAGTTTTGACTCTAGGAGCTAAGTTGAGCCTTGTTTTAGCTCACATATGCCCTAGAAAACATTACTAGGATAATTCCATCATTTAATGGTAGTTTATGACATGTAATTTCCTTTCATACCTCACCAAGCTCAAGAAACAAGCCTAAATGATTTAGTTTGACCTAATACTTCCACCAACTAACCTGATACTCACTGTAAGATCATGTTAACATGATTATACCATCATACCTGACCTATACTACATCTGAACCAGCCATACCTACCATATACATGCTTCCAATAGAATCCCACCTCACCAAAAAAGCCTACAAAACACTAAGACCATCCTAAACTCTATCTTGTGAGCTCCACACATATTCACCTTTCAATCCTTTTCCATCAATGCCACTTGACATCAATGACAACACCAAAGACCAAGGTTCAATAAGATGATGACATAAGATGCTCAAATGTTGGATAAAATTAAGGAAGATCCTCTTTAAAGCACTCAACAAATATTAGGGGTTGACAATACAATATCACAAGTTTGAAAAGGGAAGTTAAGTTTGGGTATGAACCTATCTATGGTAGATTATATCACAACCAAACATGTTTAGAGGTTAGAAACCTATCTAGACGTGAATGTGGAGATGAATTCTTCCGTGCATGCTTGCCTAGATGTATACTTATAGTTTCTAGTTCTAGAATGTTTTAATTAACTTTCACTTAAGTTGAATTTCCTTCTCTTTTGTTAAACCTAACTTGGATCACTTTGAAGATTAAAAAATTTAAAAAGGGGTTATCATTTTCTAGGTTGGACATGTGAAAACCACCAACTCAATAGTTGAGTGTTGCCTATGTAAAACCAATCCAAAGAGGCATCACACCCACATATTTCTCCTATAATGCCATAATGAAATGCAACTAACAATATACAAATAAATTTACTTAACATGAAATCATTTATTGACTTTGGTACTTAACCACATGATTTTTGACCTCTATATACTTTATATTTCTTCTCTATGTTTATCTAAGATTGTTATTAGAATATTTAGCTAAATTGTATAGTCTCTTGAAGTGATCAAATAATTTCCATTTGATACCTAGATGGTGTGAATGTATTAGGGTTCCTTTTCTTAAATAGAAAACATTTCATTAGTTTTACCACTCAACCAACCCTAAAATATAGGTTAAGGATGAATACGACAAGACATCCATTTGAAATTTTGAGTGTTAGGTGTTGGACCTCAGGAATTAGTTGTATTCCACATTGGGAACTATCTATTCATTATTATTTATATTATTTGAGTTGTGCATGGGAAGATAAAAATGGTTACGCGTGACAATGTTGGGAAATATACACACAAAAAGGATATAAAGATCCGTGTGCAAGGATATTAGAAGAACCAGGTGCAAGAGTACAGAGGAACAAAAAAAAAATAGTGAATGCACAAAGGAAGCACAAAGGATTTAGGATAAGACATAAGGAAGATTTGTAAGAGGAAATGAAGACATACAAGTAGATATCATGTATATGCAGGAATACTAAATTGCATTAGGAATCAAAAGGATAAAAATATCAAGGGAAATTATTGTTTGGGTTACTTGCATGAACTTGGTACATAAACAAGTAGAACAAATTGAAGATAGGTGGTATAAATCTAGCACACAAAGATGGTAAAATGAGGACATTTCTAAATATAGGTGAAGGAATTATAGAAGTATTACTATGAAGAAGTATGGTATAGTGGCATATGGCTTATCCACCGCCCTGCTGTAATAATTAAACGGTAGTTATAGAAGTCAAGGACTAAGAATAATGTAGTGCCCCTCCACTTCAAATTTTCTTTCATTTGAAGTTAACAGTTTGGGTGGATTTTTGAAAAGTTCTCGTGTTGTTTACAAGCCCCTAGGTGCCATGGAGATAAGGATAACTCTCTCTTAGTTTTTGATTAAAGGTGTTTAAAATACTTGCCTAAGGACCACAATATGGTCATTACATTTTTGGCTCATTTTGGGTTGTCGTTTTGGCTACGTTTAGAGTGATCGTAAAATAAAAATAGCATTTAAATAAATTAAATATCAGAGAAAATAAAATGCTATAGTTTTTTTTGATGAAAAATATATTATATTATATTAATTGAAACATGATATAATATTCTTTCAAAAAAAAGTGGGCGGTATGAGAACACCCCCCAAAGCCACAAGCACTCTAGGCCATGCCTAGGAAAACAAAAAAACATCAAAATAATTCCAAGCTACAGATACATCTGAGGAACACTAAAAACAAAGGCACCCGATGCTGAAGCATAATAAGAAACAAGAGGCTCAAAGTTCCCTTTCTTCTCATTAGATATTGTGACAATAGTCCACGTCACCTGCCAGGGAGACAATTTGAGAAAAGGATCTAGAAAAGAGTTATCCTAACTAGGGTCAGAATATGAAGACTCAGATACATGCGACCACTTGGGACAACCACCAGCAGGGGGAATATCAACAGTCATATTTTATGATTTTTTCAGGGTGAGAACATTCTTTAACTTCTGGCCCTAAAAATGGCTACCAAAATTTAGGCCACAGAGGAACCCCTTTGCTCTTCTTATTTTTATTTTGATTGAGTGACAATAGTAAAGCCTCCTGAGGGTGTCTCATTTAATGACACATCTGACATCGAAAGGTCATGTTCTCATAGTCAAGAACTTGAATCCACTTGAAGCCATCATGGTTTAACTCCAATTTGTCTAGAAGACATTTTCTAAGATCCACCTCAATACAAATATAAGAACAACCCTTTCTTGGATTGTTTATTATGCATCTTAATGAAGTGACCAAGAGAATCACCAATAATAGCATGAACTGCAGGGTGCCAAAAGGGGAGAGGAATATTGTGGAGACGAAAACATTTTTGAAACTACCATAGAAGAAGGATCAAAACCCAAAAACTATGGAGTAAGAAAAAGGCCATCCTTTCCCCAAAACTAGGGTCCCTTATTAATAATCCATTGACAATATGTGGGAGAGAAGAAATGAACAATACAAGAGCCTTTTGCACATAACTAAATCTCACAATCACTGGTCCAAGTAGAGTAGATCCATTTGTGTAGATCTTCATTTTGGGGCCAAAACCATTAAATTGAAAAATAATGGCTGAATGTTGAAGGGAAACAATATATTCGGTTACCTTAGAGAGTGAAATATTGACCACAAGACTGACCTTTGCTTTATCCACAATGTATGACAACCCTGCACCTGAAGAACCCTACCCCATATTTCCAACAACAGCTGCCAGGAAATATTTCTATCCAAAATCCAAAGCCATGATGAATAACATACAAATAAATGGCAGAATACTGTAACAACTTTGAGGCCAACATGCCTGCGCACTCCTCCCCTGCAAACCCTAGATGAATCCTCCCGTCCGTTGTCTCCTCCTTGAGTGTGCACCACCAATGTCTAATATTTTTATATTACATCGTAATAAAAAATGTAAAATGAAAATAATTAAATCATTAGATATTCTTAACATTCCTGAATTCCTCTAACTTCTTGGGGCAACTTGTCCCAACCCTATTTCAAGAAAATAATTAATGATTTTTTTTTGGGTATTGTGAGGTTGCATGCATGAGAATATTTTGGGAAATTTGGATTTTGGGGAATTTATCAAATTGACAGAGGATGTTTTCACATTATTTTTGGCTTGGTGTGGAAGTTTTCATTGTGAGGGAAAAATTAGTTGTAGGGTTTTCTCATAATGGGCCTGTTTTGAGTTGAGATTGGTGGTGGAAACATTATCATTATTATTTTTATTCTATTTTATTTCTATTGAAGTATGGTATCATGCTTTTGACAAGAATGGAACCAACCTTCACAGTTTTCCCAACATATTCCCTACATGTGCCAAAATTGGAGCTTTAAGTGAGGCACATGAATTGTTTTACAAAATGTGGTTTCATGGAAGGTATAGGTTGTTGGATATACACAAAATGGGTTATTGAAAAAACTTGGATAAGATGGAAACAAGAACAATTGACCTAAATACTCTTTATCTGATCACTTACAAGTAGATTAAATTTTGGACAAGGAATAATTGTGACAATATATATAAATCCCACTGTAAATATGATTTTTAGTTTGGTGCTGGAATAAAACCAGAAAAAAAGGTCAATAGCTCTTGATATACATCATCTTATGTTTCAACAATCACACGAAGATGTAGAGCCTCCTGCATTGTTTGAAATAATAGAATTTAATATTTACTATGAAATTTTTGCATCTCTGTTGGCATTTGGTTGAATTTTTTATGGTGAAGTTTATCCCTTCAACCTTTGTTCACATACTCCTGAGACCCATCCCATGTCAAATATGGAGCCTAGAGAAGGCCATAGATAGTCGGCACAACTTAATGTGCATCATTTTTTTGTTGATTAGTTGCAAGTGACTAGGAAGATATGTATGCTTATGTGGAACTTTACGCTGGGAAATGTGAACTGTTTGTTAAAATTCCTGAAGGAAAGGTGGTCCCTTGGACAAAAATGATTTTTGGATGCACACAAAAAAGGGTTTTGTTAAAAATAACTACGAAACTTCAACAAATGCACAATTGATCAGTGTAAAACCAGTCTCCATAGTTGTGCCAGCATAATCCCAGCTTGTGTAAAAATAGGATCCTGAAATAGGGTAGGGGCGTCCACCAAATAATCATGGAAATAGATCCTTCTTAGATGTTATAGTTGTAAGTGCATTAGAAGAGATGGTTGAAAAATGTGGAAGCATGATCTTGACACACAAACCATTGAAGAATAAATTTTAGGTGAATTAAATGAGAAGTGTTATCATTAGAAAATTTTACATCTATTTTGTATGCAATTATACAAGTAACCATGAATGTAAACACTACTCCCAATTATCTCGTGGATAGTTGGAAAAAATTTGATATTAGGATTGGTTATGGAAGTCACGCGGTTGATGGGTTAAAATTGAATGTTAGTTCAAAACTACCTCTTGATGACATTGTGAAATCTTAATAAAACTTGTTTTCAATGAGGCACAAAATATTTCTATAGACCTCAAATTGAGAAAATCAAGATTTGACCATGTTCCTTGTCACACAGAGTGTTTCACCAAACCCTAGGTTGTTCTTAGAATGATATTTTTACCCTTTTTAGTCATGCATTTAAGAGCCTAGTGGACCATTTCACAACTTGGAACAACTATTGAAAGTTAAAAAATATTGTTTGGTTTTGACCCACAGTTTAGGCCCTAAGTGGAGAAATAGAATTTGGATTTCGCATAGCTCGAGTATTTCTCCGTCATTATCACTACCAACCATTAGTTTGGAGAAAATAACCTTGCAATCTAATTTTCTAGGTGGATTTTGTAGGCCTCTAGTTGGTGGGTGAGGAGGCCATTTAGGTGCATTTACGATTGGTAACTTTGGAAAGATGGGTGCTAATTGAACCCAGTTCACCGGTTTAGGGTTTTGTCAACTCTGAGTGTTTCCCTGTATATAGGGGAGTAAGTAAGGATTGGTTTCCTTTTGTGTTTGAGTCTCAAAGATTATTTGTGAACATATATTTTTGAGCTACTTGTCTAAATTTGACACCTTTTGGAAACTTGTAAAAAAATGGGGAAAATTGTCGTATGAACTTATTGAAGAGAAATATCAATCATGAAACCTTGAAAAACTAACACATGACTATAGGAAACCTTATTTTGACGCTGTCTCAAAAATAAATTGATTGTGGAAAAATGGTGTTTTCTCTCTCTTCTCTCTATCTCTTTGTCTTGATATTTGTATTTCTTACTCTCCCTAGAAGTGTGTTAAGAATTGTTTCATTATTATTGGAAAACTATGAAATTTCAAATTTTGATAGATTTTAGGTAAATGTAATGCCAACAATTGTGCTGACCATGTGGTATGCAGGTATATGAGACAATAAGAAAATGGTAGTGTTACTTGTGCTTTTGTAATATGGGATTATCTTTGAAATATATATAATATTAAATGGATAAATCTGCACTATGGTTAAAAATATGAATGCTATTTATTGATTTTTCTGTGATGAGTAAGAAATTGTAGCATAATGGTATATTGGAGAAAATGGGAATTCTATTTTGGGAGTGGTTTTGATTACGGGTTTATATGTTATCCTTATGGTTTAAATAAATCTTTTACCATGTTAAATTATTGGTTTACCCATTAATACTAGTATTGTTTGGTAGAACTTACTATTATTAAACTATTGAAATGAACCATGCTAGTAACCCTTGTATTTTTCTTTCTTAATTGGTTATTTTATAGTTTTGCAATACCACTACCATTTTAAGAAAATAATCAAGCCTATAACATGTTGTTTCTTGTATTAAGCCTTTAATGATATCATTAAGATATCTAAGTGACGTGAGTGGAGTCACTTTACTTGTTTACCTATGCATTAAAACCTTATTTTTGACTTCATTAACCACCTCTTGTATTTTATTGATCTTGCGAAGGTTATATTGTTCTAATGTTAACTTGTATCAAGTTTTATATCCCTTGATTTATAAAGGGAAAGAAGTAAACCTAGTACCCTTTTAAGAGATTGATTGACAAACAAAACCCACAATGAAATTTTTCTATCAAATTGTGTCCATATAATGTTGATCTTAGGAGTGAAGAGAAACATGGAACCTATCCCTTTCAACTCATTAGGAATCCATTCCATACATTTTAGCTGATAAGATGAGTTGTTCCTTATGGGAACATGTATTTTGACAATGTGACCTTCTACTTGAAAATGGGATTCATATGACCCATGTGTATTTAAATTTTCATCCAAACATTTAAGGGCTATAGAATTTTAATTACACAAGAGGATATAAGATAATAAAATCCATGTTACTATAAGAACATGTTTTCTTAAAATATAAATATAATAAACCACCTAATGGGAATTGTAATGGACCAACTTTTCTAGGACATTATTCTATAAGAAAACAAGACAGTCCTTTTTGGTAAGTCTTGAGTTATGTTTAGATCTAAACTTCTTTCATAGTCCTAGAGACTTAAGGGCATCGTAAGAGTTTGAGTTTGTGTGTTCCTCCCTAGGCACTTAGTAGAGAGAATTTGTGTGGGTATGCAAGTGTATAAGATGCTTAGATACAAGGCATAATTTCAATTTTGTGACATACATGATGAAATGTCTTACCTGTAATCGTATGATTTTTATAGAAACTAAACATCATTAAGAGGGAAGATAATGTAAAGTGCTTGGGATCACAAGGATAATTAAGATACATACATTAATGCACCATTAAGTTTACAATTGTAAAGGAAATTTGTAACTTGTTCTTAGTTATTGAGAATGTACCCTTGTGATGTCAGTATAAGAATTTTAAGTACTGTGGAAATTACTCATGACTTAATAAATATTTCTTATGATGTGCAAATATATGTGAATTGATCCACGTGAAAACAAGTCATTGAGAAAACATAGTTTCTCATTTGGGAATCAAAACTTATGATGTGTAAATGTTAAGATACTTCTAATCAACCATAGAGTGATATAATTTATTTGTAATAAGAGGAATGAACTAAACTAGATGGAGCCATAATAATTTAATTGTTAAATGAAAAAAAGGAAATATAGTCTAGAGAAAAGGATAATGTGTTTTTACATGTTAAGTTCTCTTCAAACCTAAAAGGTTAAATAATGATATATGATTGTAATAAAGATGTATCCATGAAAATGTGGTCTTGTGGAAAGTACCTATCTGTGATGTTTACGTTGTGGTAGGTTTGTTATTTTGGATATGTTTGTTTATAAAAGTATGACATTGACTTGCATCTTGTGTCATCATGTTGTATGAGTGGGTTCATGTTTGTATAAGCATCTCATGTGATGTGAAGTTTTGTGAGTAATCCCATGTGTTGTCTTGTAACAAGTAGTGAAAGTCAATTTTTTTAATCCTGGTTTATTTGGTTTTGTGTTTGGGTCCCACATGGGTGGGTTCTATATATGGTATTAGATCGAATGCTCATACTCTTGAACCTCTGGGGCAGTTGGGTTTTGTGATGGATTATGCATGATGGTGGAGGAGCTGGAAGAGTAATGTGTTATTTTGTTGTGATGTGATAAACATGGTACTTGTGATTATATGAATGCACATCTTGTGCATACCACTTATTGTGGACTATTAATGATGTTGGTGCCTTGGATTTGGAAATTTATGACCCATAATGTATTGTATTCACATTCTTAGTGTGTTATTTAGAATTGTACATGTTTTAAGCCATGGAATATTGTTATGTTATACCCTGTAATTTTTCCATGCGTAAGACGCTATGGTTGTTGTGTGTAAATCATCATTGTGATAGTAACATTGTTGTGTTATATTAAGTGTACCCTACATTGGCAATCCCTACAGGTAACATCCAGAAGTGTATGTGTGGAGAGAGAAGGTGTGAACTAGGTGACTATAACCTTGAACCAAGTACATGTTTGAAAGTGGAGGTTCATGTGACTGAAAAAAACACATCTATTTGTTTGGTATGCTTTGAGCTTGCTCAGTATATTGTGGATGTACAACACCTTGGGCTCAACTTTTGCAAACTAGAGTCCTTACTCTATCCTATTTGGGTTATCCATCAAATAATCCTATGTAATACTGACTATGTAGATCCTCTTATGTGTGATTTGGAGATATATTTATTTTGGGTACATGTATTTTGTAAGCTGAGAATTGATATTCGAGTGCCTGCAACTTGATGAGTACCCCACTGGAAGCCATGAAAGGGCCACGTAGTGATCGTAATGTGAATTTTTTCTATGTTTGTATTTTATTCGTAAATTGATATTCTTATCTTTTCTTTTAAGAACCAATAATTTTCTTGATTGATGTATCCTTACATATTTGGGAATTATTATTTTTTGTACTAACAATATGCCTTTGCATTATTGCGACTATTTAGCCATTTATTTTTTTATTTTGAAAATTTACGTTATGAGCTTAAATGTTTTCTAGCCTAGCCCAAGGCTTGGGAATTGATGCCACTTGGGGTTTGAAACTATTTGATTTTATGGTCATAATGTTGTGATGTGATAGAATAGGATCACATGATTCACCATGGAGTGGTTAGACCTATGGAACCACTTCGTTGTATGGGGGCACGCTCCAAGGGGGTCATGAGGCTGCGCAATAATGAGCTACATGTTACTATGACACTTGGGTGGAGGTGACAAGACTCTATGTGCCTAGGGCCATAGGGTGAACTGACCTCATTGAATGGAGAAATAAGGTGAGGGGGATCTTTGGTGAGTAACCTGGACTAGAGAAATAAGGTGATCACACTCTTTAGTGAGTGACTCGACATGGAGAAAAAAGGTGACGTGGCTATATGGTGAGTGACCTGGCCTAGTTTTGACACTATGGTTCTTTTCTCTATTGGGAGGCACATGGAGTTCTTTGGGAGGCTTATGGAGATTTGGGAGACATATGGAGTTGGTATGTATGATTCATGAGTTTCTCATATGAGTCATGTTATGTATTGCGATGTTTGAGGATTGATGCTCCTCTTTGTCTACATGTGTTGTTGGATCTTATCTTGACATTGTGTGGGTACATTTGTGGTTTTGAGTATTGTGAAACATGTTGCATATGTACTAGCATGATGCCTTATTGTATGTTAGGCACTTGGGTGTGTTGGATATATTCCCAGGGAATATGTGTTGATAATTCTACGTTATGTGGACCACATGTTTCTTCCCATGGTTGGGTTGGAGGTCTTGGATGTGATACAATCATGAAAATGTGTTCTGTGGGTTGTTAGTATTGTGCTTTGGACCTTTTGTGAAATTGTGATGTCAACTGTTTTGGTAAACCAATTGGAAATTTCAAATTGAAATCCTTAACAAGTTATAACATTATGAACTTTAAACAAGTGAATTGTGAAATTGGTACAACTAATAAATTTTGAATACCCTTATGAGAAAACACATGCGAATGTGTTTCAAAATGATTATCAAAATTCAGATTTGAATCCACTATGTAATTGAACTGTTAAATAATGAAGTCTTATGATCTTTGAAACTAAGAAGAGGTATTAAGGAAATGATTAATTGAGTATTAAAACAAGGATTAATATAAATATTCAAATAAAATTAATAAATTGAGAAAATTTTAAATTATGTTTAACTTTCAGGTGGTTGCATCTTAAACAACACATCCCTTTTCGCTGATCAAAATTTATCGTTGTTGACTTACCATACTTACTCATCCCTATTAGTGCTTGGAGTGTGTCCGATCATTGATGATCCTTTTATAATGGAGGAAGAATTTAGTGCCCCTCTGGTTCATATAAAATTTTGTTTCCTTCAGCTTTAACAGTTTGCGTGGATTTTTGAAAAGTGCTCATGTTGTTTGCAAGCCCTTGGGTGTTGTGGAAATAAGGATAACTCTCCTTTGGATGTTTATTAAAGGTGTTTAACATCCTTTCCCAAGGACTGCAGGATGGTTGTTAAATTTTGGGCTCGTTTCAGGTTATCGTTTTGGCCATGTTTAGAGTGATCATAAAATAAAAATAGAAAATTAAATAACGAAGATAATAAAATGATATAGTCTTTTGATATTAAATTGTAACGAACAAAAGTAAAATGAAAATAATTAAATCATTAAATATTCTTAACATTCCTAAATTACTCTAACTGTTTGGGGCTTGTGCCAACCCCATTTCAAAAAAAGAAGGAATGAATTTTTCGTGTATTGTGAGGTTGCATGCATGAGAGGATTTTGGGAAATTTGGCTTTTGGGGAATTTGTGAAATTGATAGAGGATGTTTTCACATTGTTCTTGGCTTGGTGTGGAAGCTTTCATGGTGATGGAAAAATTAGTTGCAGGTTTTTCTCATAATGTGCCTGTTTTGAGTTGAGATTGGTGGTGGACATCATTGACATTGTTGGTTTTATTTTGTTTTAAATTTTTTTGAGTGTGGTATCATGCGTTTGACAGGTGTGGAACTAGCCTTCGGAATGTTCCCATCATATTTCCCTTCCCATGCCAAAATTAGAAATTTGAGTGAGGCACATGAACTATTTTGTAAAACACAGTTTCATGGAAGGTCTGGGTTATTGGATATACACAAAATGGGTTGTTAGGAAACACTTGGCTAGGAGGGAAACATGAACAATTGACCCAAATACTCTTTGTTTGATCACTTATAGGAAGATTAAATTCTGGACAAGGAACGATTGTGATAGTATATTTAAATCCCACTGTAAATCTAATTTTTCAGTTTGGTGTTGGAATGAAATAAAAAAAAGGCCAATAGCTCTTAATATACATAATCTTCTGTTTCAACAATCACGTGAAGATGTAGAGCATGTTGCATTTGTTTGTAATGATAGAATTTAATATTTATTATGACATTGTGACATCTCTGTTGGCATTTGGTTGACTTTGTTATGGTGAAGTTGCTTCCTTTAACCTTTGTTCACATATTCCTGAGACCCAGCCCATGTCAAATATGGAGCCTAAAGCATGCTGTATACAACTGGTAAAGCTTAATGGGAAGTAGATTTTTGTTGATTAGTTGCAAGAGACCAGGCAGATATGTATGTAAATGTAGAACTTCATGCTAGGAATTGTGAACTATTTGTTAAAATCTTAAAGGAAAGGTGGTCCCCTAGACAACAATGACTGTTGGATGCACACAAAAATGGGTTTTGTTAAAAAGGCCTTGGAAACTTAATAAATTGTGTAATTGACTGGTGCAAAAATAGTCTCCATAGCCATGCCAACATACTCATAGACTGCAAAAATAGGATCCTGAAACAAGGTGGCGACGTCCACCAAAGCATCATGGAAACAAAGCCTTGTCAGATGTTACAGTTGCAAGTGTATTGGTAGAGATGTTTGTAAAATGTGGAAGCATGAACTTGGCATGTAAACTATTCGAAAAAATACCTGGGAGAAAGATGGGTTTAATGAGATTTACGGACAAGTATTTTTTTTTCTTCCCTAAAGATTTATTTTTATAATAAAATTTTAAATAAAGAACCCCACAACTATTGAATTGTTCACATATATATGTGTGTGTGTGTGTGTGTGTGTGTGTGTGTGTGTGTGTGTGTGTGTGTGTGTGTGTGTGTGTGTGTGTTAATAAAATATTTACATAAATTAAAAGAAAACAAAAATTTATATATGCAATATTAAATAAAATTTCTTAAAAATCCATTATTGAAATGGACATTCCAATTAAAAGATTAATATTTCAATTTAAAAACCATTATAGAAAAATATTTTCTATATTCTAGCGTCTTGCTATCATTCATGTGGTGTAAGTACTTTGTTTCAAAAAAATTATGTGAACGGACATCGTATCATAATTATATTAATTCACACTCACATGTTTAAATACTAGCAATTGCATGTGTACAATGCAATGTAAACGCCGAACGATATATGTTATTTGCTTTAGAGGAATAGTTAAGTAGCTGGAAGAGTTCCTAACATAAATCTTGGTGTAGGGTACAAAGATGATAGGGTAGAGGCTAAATTCATAGAAGAAAGTGTCAACTAAACAAAATGTGAATAAAAAATGAAAATAATAGGATGAAAATTAAAAATTAATATGCATGGAGGTTTGTTACCTATTGTGTCCATTGAACTATTTCCTTATTCTTAGCTTTTAAATATCAATTTTTGGCCTATAGTAAATGAAAAATTTGTTGGACATTAGTTACTTAAAATTGGTTAACTCTCCATACACAACTGTGCCCAAGCATTAGTACCTAACATCTCCACCAAACTTGTCATGGTCACATGTTATATGACATTGTAAAGAAGAAAAATATTGGTCAAAAGAAGACCAAGAAACTGAGTCACCCACCTATACGTTCCTATTAATATTGTCGTTCTCTTTATACACAAATGTTCTCATCTAATAACCACATCATATATCTTCTGTAACTTTTGGATTCTCTTGTATTATTTCTAAACTACCCATCCTTTGGAATAACATAACCTCATTCATCCAAATCATCATTTTACAGATTTGTACCTAAAAAGTTACAAAGATTTATGCTATTGTGGTGTAATTTATTCAAAGGAGTTAGAAAACTGTTTATTAATTTATTTAAAGGAGTTGAGTTTATAATTTAAAATAGTAAAGCCAAATCAGTATGCAAAATAAGAAAAGTAAAAAGTAAAATTGTTAAAAATAGGAAAAGTAAAATTGTTAAAAATAGTAAAACCGTCATTTAAGTCGTCAAATTTGACATAGTCCCGTGAATGTTTGCAAATCCCTTTCCCATAGGGGTAATGCCTTTGGCGTAACAAGATATAGAACCATGTTTTTTTGGTTCATGGGTTTCGTTTTTTTTCCAAATAGTGTCTTAAGGTAGAAATTAATAAATACCTCATCTTATTTTAAGCTCGGGTGGTTATTCTGATTGAAATCTAGATATAAGAGAAAATCGTGGGAGTTAACTTTGGATACGACAAAAGATAATGCACGTTTGGATAAAAACTAATTATCAATGAAGAAGTGTCATAAAATTGTTTTTGGTTGTTAAAACTCATTTAGTTACTTTTAAGAAACATGCGATAATTTAAGCAAGAAATTTTTGTTACACAATCAACTCAAACATCTATTTTAAGAAGGATTTTTTTTTTCTTTTTTCCCACAAATACAACGGAGATAACTATATAAAAAATTCTTATTTCTGTATTAATATTGGGTTTCATCTACATAAATTCATAACAATGTTGAGAAAAAAGTCATCGATATCTTGTTTGACAATATTTCAATTACACATAGTAGAATGGAATTCTATACATAAAATATTGATGTACTAATAAAAACTCCCAGAAGAAAAACAAGGTAAATGGGGTCTTTCAAGGTCAAGAGGGTGTGAGATGGATAAGATGAATCTTTAGGAAGAAATATGGATAGACTACAAGGGAATATGAGATGACATTAATGGGGAGGAGAGAGGAAATTGCAATAGTGTGGGCGATAGAAGAAAAAATTGTGGGTAGAAAGGGTTACATCCTCACTTTAAATAAAGCTAAGAGGGGATAACACCACTGTGTTAGTGACAAAGTAAAAATGCAGATGCATAGATGTGTTCATGTTCTCATCTTTATGGATTTCCCACTCCACTTTCCCATTGTCCTTACATGGTAATCTCAAAATAACATCAAATGCGCTCTTAGGAAAATAAGTAAAAATTGTTTCAAAAGCATTCTTACTAGTAGAAGCATGAACTACCATGTTATAAGAATGTTGGATATACATCAAATTCTCATCCCAAGTCATTAGATTTTTCCTGTTGTACCCTATCAAGATTTGAAAGGTACGGTTTACCACTTCTGTTTTCCCATCTGTTTATGGATGAAAATCGATAGAATTTTTCAGCTTAGTATCCATATTTTCCCACAAAAGAAGACTGAAATTTGCCTATGAACCATGAGTCCCTATTTGACATAGTAGAATTAGGAAAACCAAAATGAACCCACTTATTAGCAAAAATAACTTAGTTGCACCACTACTTTTAATGGTCTTCTTGCAAGGAATGAGAATACATATTTTACTGAACCGATATACTACCAAAAAAATATAATCATATCCTTTCTTAAAGAGGTAGGAAAACCACCAAAAAAATACATGGAGACACTCTCCCATGGATAAGAAGGAATTGGTAATGACATATTATTGGTGAAATAATTTGTTGCTAGGATAAATTATTTGATTTTCACCAACACTTTGGGACTACGTCCCTCCTTCTTGGAAAAGGGTAGACTCCCTTTATTCTATGAAAATAAAAACAACTATGTGGTTGGCCAATAGGTTAGGGATCCAGCAGGCACACTCCACTGCACCTATGGAAAATGCTTGCACCTCGTGTACAAGATGAATTTGCAAGGAATGTGAGATATTGGGAGTGAGAATTTAGAGAGAGGGAGTTTATATTACAAGTAGGATTAAGAAAATTATTACATGTATTAACCAAAGTTTATCAACACACAATTTGAAATAACAACTTTGTTAATTATGACAAGAAAAAATGAACCATGACTATAAAATATCATTCATTCAATCATCAAATAAATTTACACTCTTCTTGGTCATACAAGATTGACATGTTCACAAAGATGCAAATGAGAGAGAGAGAGAGAGAGGAAACATATGGAAGGGAAATAGAAGAAATACTATCTTTTCTTGCTCTTTGTAGCTATCTACTCGTGAAATCACAAAAATGATAGCCCCTAGAAATGAAGAAGTCATTACAATATATATAGTTTTTAAAAATGACTCTTTGCCTACCCCCCACATGAATTTTTATTAACCTTTACAACATGTGACCTTTTGCATTCCTAGAAAATAAATTGAGTCCATTTTTATTAATTTGAGGAGACTCATTACAAAGTACAACTATAGATAAAATTTTAATGAATAAGACAAAAAATAAAAGTAAATCCCCTAACGAAGAATTAGAACATGAAAGAACAGACTAAAAGGTGGGGAAGAGAGAAAGGAGAGGAGATATCTACTCGAATGAAGAGGATGAAATTTCCGATGAAGAATCACTTTTTTATGGAATTTTAGAGAGTGTCTCTAGGAAAATATCGATCCCTTTGAACTCCTTATTGTACCAAGCCACTGCAAGAGTCACCTTCTCAGCCTGAGGAGTGTGTACAAAACTCAAAGCTTTGAGCCAATTCTCTGAGGTAACATTGATATTCTTGCACTTTGTGAACCATGCTTTATTCTCCTTCACACTGTTGGATATAATAAACCTTTCTTAGCAACAGACTCTAGTGTGTCTTCATTGAAAGAAAATAGATCTTCGGCTTCCTTCTTGACAAGCTCTTCAAACGGTTTCAGTAGATCTTTCATTGAAGTGTTTTCATCCATCGCTGGTACTCTAAGTTTTTATACCTCTACATTGACATCTTCTTGCATATTTTAAGTAAGTTCCTAGTATGAATCCAATTCATCAAGAGAAAACTTTAGCTTCTCGTATTGATCAATAAGATTTCTGGCCCAAACTTGAGACAAGTCTTCAGATGTGGAGTTGAATACATTTCTGCTCACTAGTATGGAAGAGTTTACTTTTCCCATTTTGGTTACCAATTTAAACACCTAGTCCCAATGCTCCTTCTCTTTTTAAATTTTGTTTCTGGTCATCCTCACCTTTATGGTAGTTGTAACCATATATTCAAAAATGAGAGAAACTTAGGAAGAAATATCTTACCTTTTCCAAGAATCTTTCTCACACACTTATCATTTTCCCCGCCTTGCATCATGAAGCCTTGAGTATTTCTAATGGATTCTGGATCAAAGCTACTAATGGGAGTAACTTCTTCAGATAAAATTTATGGAATGACATTTGGATCCATGAAGGTTTGCACATATGAGGTGAGGGTTCTTACATGGCCTTCCAGTTGTTTAATTTTCTCTTTATACTCCTCATTTCTCGCAAGAAGGTCATTGGATGATTCTTGGAACAAGTAGTTATATCTATCATGCGTTGCTGGTCCTAAAGGAATGGTGCTCATTTATTAGTCACATGAAGTCATATCACTAATAGACTTAATTACCTTTTGCTAGACTACCTCCACATACTGGTTTCTTGAAACACCACCGAATAAGTAGGAAGTAACTTTGACTAAGTTTTCTTTCTTCATTTCCACCATCGTGGATATGGATTGAAAGTCTAGAATTGATTCTTAGTGAACCATGCGGGTTTCTCCTTCAATCATATCTTACACCCATGGGAATATTTTAGTTGCTTCCAACTCAAAATTGGGAATGATTATTGTTTCCATAACTGATTTGGATGACACATATCGCATTGGTGGAGCTAGTGCAGCTGTAGATAAGGAGATAATTTGGCACCATTGAGGGATTGATGGATGAAATATGTCAATTTATCTCTGTTCCAAATTTTCTATAGGATTTTTTGTTACTCTTTCATTTTTGTGTAGTCTCTTATAGTGCAGAGCTTTGGATTCCATCGAATTCATTTTTGAGGGCTCTCTTAAGTGAGAAGATCTTAAATTTTTCTAAATGAATTTTGAAGAGGAAAGGTGGGATGCTTTTATTTTGAGAATTGGAAAACTCCTAAACTAATGAGGGAAGCTTTCTTCTTTTTGAGTACCGTAACTATGTACCATCCTTCACTTGAAGGTCAAGGTCAATGTATAGGCCTAGGTCTTGATCAATTCACCCTTGAATGAAATACTTCATCTTCAACCATGATGAAAATCCCATGTAAAATACTGAGATCCAACTTTATGACTTCATTACTACTGACTCCATGCAAAAAAAAGCATATACAAACTTGTAGAGTGCAGTTTTGGGTAAAACACATTTTCATCCTTCAACCAGAACCATCTTCTTATACTTCCAATCAACCAATATATGTAGACTGAATTTTTTTTGAAGAATGTACATACATTTTAGGATGACATTTAGCTTTTAAGAACACTTCATACCACTGAATCAACTTAACTTTGCCTTCTTTGACTAGTTGAAGCCTATAGGTTATCATCTTCGACTATGGAGGACCAATAAACTCCCACTAGCACATTTTCACTTGAGATCACCATAAATATATCTTCCAAACACTTTGAAAGCATGTCAACAATATATACATCTCAAGAAAATTTTCAAGAATGAGTGAAAATATCTTCCATACCCGAGTTACCAACACTGCTGATCACTGGAAAATAGTCCAACAATGTCATGTGTAACTAAAAATATACCCTTGCTTAAATCCTCAAAACTTTTCCATCCTCTAGTCCTATGAACCAAGATGATTTGTTCAAAATTTTTACCTCAAAATCCTTCATTTGACCTTTCAAAACTAATTTTCCATGCAAGCTTCTCATTAGGACTGTGCAAACCCAGTCAAGAGCCAAGTATACCAAATTTTGCATTTATGATATTAACAACAATTCATCAACCTTGAGAAAGATGTGAAAGACTTCTTAGAATCTTTGAAGAGCAGAGATCATGCTAAAACATACCTATTTCATTATTTTTATTTGAAGATACTTTAAAAATTAGTTTGTTTAAGTCACATACTGCCATACCCTATTTTTTCCTTCATCTACACATTGTAGCTAGTTGTAGAAAGAGAAATTTATACCTTGACCATGCCTATACAAGTACACTGAGCTAGTGAACTAGCTTCCCCTCAACCTAAAACTCCTTTTGTAACATCCCAAATTTCTAGTAAGTTAAATTAACTATGGTTATGTCTAATAAGGATTAGACGAGATCATCATTGTGTGTAAGAATTCATTTGGTTTGTCGTGTCATGACCCACAACTTCTGCTACGGGGCATGACACTTCTGAATGGGTAACACCACACCCACCTTGATGATCCTTCCTAAATGTGAATAGGCATTGATCGTAGGTAAAACGGTTCATAAACAATAAAAAATATTTCGATTATTCATATTTCGGTTACTTTATTTTAATCGATTTAGTCGTCTTTTGTTTTGTTCGAATTTTGTAATGACATTAATAATAAATGCCTATGTTTTATTTGACAATGCTATGTCAAGCCAACTTTATGAGAATATTTGAATTATTATTAGAATGTTTCGTATGGAATGTGGAAATTCAAATAATTATTATTATAATATATTTTTGGTAATATGTGGACTTTTATTATGATGATTAATTTTAACTTAACCATTAAGTTGGATAACAACATTAAAAAAATGCAATATTAATTTGTAAAATTAGTAATATATATTCTATAAGGATTGGGCATGTAAGTCAAAAGTTATATTAAAAAATATATATTAATTTTAATATTTAAAATTTGTGGGTTTCGTAAAGTGAAACAAACACCTTCACATAACACAAGTATGTGGCATGCATTAATGCATGTTCCAACATTGGGAAGCCCAAAAATTCTTGAATATGTTTCCCAACTATAGTTTCTTTCATTATATTTGTTTCTTTTATTTCTCCTTGTCTATTTTCATCCTTCCCTTCTGGGATACCTGTGTGAGTTTTGGAGGAAGGAAAGATTCAACTTGTTAGAGCTAGAAGACTAAGAGATTGCTGATTCTGGGTTTACTTCAGGCATGAATATCTTCTCCCTTCTTTGTTGCATTATTTGTAAAAAAATGAGGAAATACACATTCTGTTTTAATGGTAATCAAAGAAATTTGTGGACAACTTTTCATTTAATTTCTTGGAGATGAAATTTGAAGAGGAAATTGATGGATTATGTATTCTCTTAAGTTTTCTTTGTGTGGTTTTAGATAAACCCAGAAAAAAAATGCAGATGGGGTTTTAGGTTTTGATCTGCAAAAATAAAAATAGAATGAAAGTTAAAATTCCTTCTCTGCATTAAAATAAATTGTACCCAAAAAGAAAATAGTTGGGTTTTTCCTGTACTGGAAGAAGGAAAATGTTTTTGTGAATTTGTGTGTTTCAAATCGATTTGTGCTTGTGGGTTTTCATTTTTGTTAACAAAAATTTGATTGTGTTTTCTATAAACAAATCAATTTGATACCCAAATCGATTTGGGTATACAGATCAATTTGCATAAATGAATCAATTTGGGTAACCAAATCAATATGGATATGCAACTGGTTGGGGTTTTGTATTTTTTTACTTCTCGACTGTTATATGCAAGTCTGATTTTTAATTTATTAAGATCTTTTGAATGAAAATTTGTGGATGTCAAAGCTCTTGGATGGGGCTGCATTTTCCATAATTTTTTTTATCATGGGCATCTAAATCGGTTAATGTATAAATGAGGGTGTGTTGTTATGTCTGAATAACTATAAGAAAATTACATTTAGCTTGTAACTTCTAGTCTGACAATATGACTTGGATTCTTGCATGGCTCTTGACTGAGCTGTACCAAGGAGTAATTGGTGGAATGATTAAGTTTAATATAATGATATTATATGAAAGAAATTATTAGCTATTCTTTTACTAGAAAGAGTATGTTAAAATGATGTAATCAGGGTGTTGCTATATTGTTTTGTTGGGCTGTTCATTTACTAGAAAGAACATGTTTAAATGATGTAATCGTTTGTGTTTTTACATTGTTTATTTGGAATGTTCATATATATATATATAAGAAAAATCTGTTTTGATTGTTTGGAAAGGAATATATTGTACTTTTTATAGAGCTTCTCATTAACTAGAATTAGTATGTGGGTAAGTGCACCAAGTTGGGGGGGCAAAAGGGGGCTCTTAAGTGAACGTATTTTTTTGAAAAAAAAACTTCAACTTGTATGAGTTTTTCGAAATAGTTACACTCAAAATTGGAATATGTTGTAGACATGTATCGTAGAATTTTGAGTCTAGTTTCTAAGCTACTAAATTTTATTGAAAACAGATAAGTTTAAGTGGGTCAAACAACTAAAATACCAACAGATGTTCTTATTTTTTTTTAAAAAACATAATAGAGTGACTTTCATGCCCACCACCATTTTTTGAGCACCATTTAGTATTTTTGAAAAACCTTTGGTAGAAAGATAGCTAGGAGCATCTAGTTTGGGCTCTTTTTAAAAATATTTTTATAGCGATTTTTTTATTTATTTATGATTTTTCTAGTACATAAATTTTATGTTTTGAAAAATAACGGAGCTCCGACCATGTCCCCCCCCCTAACTACCTCAAAAGATATCAAAAATTAGATTTTTTTTTAATATGTATAGAATTATGCCTAGTTTGGGCTAGTATATTTTTTAAAAAATTTCGATCATAAAAAAAAGATACACAATGAAAGCTAAACATATTTACACTTCAAAAAATAGCTATGAAAAGGCATAGTTAGAAAATAAATAATATGTAAACCTTGTATTAGTAAGAAAATTTGAAAAATTATACTTTTACAAAGAAGAAACTCTGCTCTACGTCGCGGTATATTTTTTTTAAAATGGATCGATTCTTTTATTTTGATTTATCATAGAGGAAGTGGCATTTTTACATTTTCTTGCAAAAACACGTTGTTTGCTATTTTTGTACAGGTCCATGCCTCATGCTTGGGGATCCAAACTGAATCCCAAGCCTTGAGGCATGGCTTGGAAAAAGATAAAATAAAAAATGAGTATGCATTACATAACATGTACGTGTTTTTATTTGTTTATATATTATGGCCCCCCAACTTCCCTTTCATCTATTTCATGGAAATTTTGTAAACATTCTGTTTTGTCTGTAATTTTCTCTACATTCTTGCACAATTTTTTAGTAGTTAATTTTTTCCCCTACCCCACTAGTTGATTTTTTCTATTCATGGGCGATAAACATCGAGATAAGGACAAGAGGAAAGTCAAGAACAAGACACCGAAGCAATTGGAAGAAAAGAGAATAAAGAAATTGAAGATAATACAAAAACTTTGAGTAGGGCAAGGTACATCCTCTATATCAAATGTAGCTAATGTATTACAAAATGGGGATGAAATTACACAATGAAAATGTAGAGAATAATGATTTTGGAATGAATAATGATTTTGCAATGAATAATGATATTGAATTGAATGATAATGTTGGTATGGATGAATAAATTGATATGAATCCAATTGTTGAACCCTTACATGAGAATCCAAATGTTAACCCCAAAATTTGTATGAAAACACTAAATGAAGAAAGTAACATTGTAAACGAATATTCACCTCTAAGAACACCTCCTTCCATTTTGTGAAGAAAACCAATTCAATTAATTGAAATTGATGAAAACATTATAAAACCAATGCCTAACAAAATTTCAGAAAGAAAAGCGAGAAGAAAAGCTAGTGGAATTTGGGATAATTACTTTGAGAATTTCAATGACACACAAAGGTGTCAATTATTTGTTACATTGATGAAATTAATTAAGATGATACCTATAATGAAGACCCCGGGGTTAAGAACATCTAATGTTGTTGATCAAAATGTGTTAATTGTTGAAAACATACATAAAGCATACCAAACTGTAGGTGGAAAAAGATGCACCAAAGATAGTAATTCTACACGACGCGCACTTAATAATTGTATAGTAAGTGATAAAACAATTAATAAACGCTTTATTAGAAAAATAATCAGTGTTTTGAAGCTAAACAGAAAAATGCTAATGAAAGCAATAGAGAGACCTAAACGTCTTAAGGCAGTCAATAACACTGAATATTGGGATTTCTCTAGGAGAATTCCACGAAAAGACTATAATACGTCTGATATTCTAAAAGAATTAATTGATTTTTTTTGGAATGAGAACACAAGGGTGTCACCTCAAATAGAAGAGATACAGTAAAAAGAAGAATAGGTTCTTGTAATTGTGAATCGTGTGTAAAACATTTCTTAGATATGACTAAAAAAAAATTGTTCTCTAAGTTTAAGAATGAAAATCCACAAATTAACATTAGCCAAATATTCTTTGAAATGAGAAAACCCTTTTATGTGAAAATCAATCACTCACGTAGCACTTGTTGTTACAGGCATCATGTTGAATTTTCAATGCATTATGATGTTTTTTTTCAAATACATCATGTTTTGGATATTGACATCATGTTGCAGGAGTGTGGATTAAATTTCCCACAAAAATCTTCAAGGGAATTTATTACGAAAATATATTGTGAAAAATCAACAAGACAATTTTTTTATAACAAAGCATGTTTGGATGGAATGTGCAATGTATACGGTGGATTTGCCAAATCTGAAAAGTTATATCCATGAGGAGAGTACATATTCAATAGGAAAATAATTGATTGATTTCACCAAATATAAATCGGTGGCATATCAATTAAAAGATGGAAAAGAATCTAAGATGTGTGAGCTTGGTAGAAAACAATTACCTGTATTAGAATATATGGTCAAATTCAGAGAGAAAATTTTTTATGAGTATGCAGGGCACACACATAGAGCTCAATGGTTGGATGAATAATTCAAGTTAAGAAAGGACACATTCGCACTTGGTACTATTGTTTTAGTAGTTAACTTCGCAGTGAATTACACATTGCAGCCACAAATGGAGGTTCAGTCTCAATATTATAAATCAGTGTAAGTTTCTATTTTCATGCATATAGCATTCATGCACTCTCCTGAAAGCATTGAGAAAGATAAAAAAATATTAAGAGATTATAATTTCTACATCAGTGATGATCAGACACATTCTACAGAATATGTACAAGGGTGTTTCAAGGTGTTTTATGTGAACTTGAATGAGAGGAACATTAGTTTTGATCAAATTACATTTGGTCAGACAACTGCACATCACAATTCAAGAATGCATAGATGTTTTTATTGGCTAAGCAGGATTCACAAAGAAACAAATATAAAAAATATCTAGAGTTTTACCGAGGCAGGGATTGGGAAAGGAGAGCATGATGGTGCATGAGCATGTGTGAAAATATCACTTGCAAGAGAAGAGTTAAAGTTCAAGGATGGTGCTAAATTTACAGATGCAAAAAACATTGTTGATTGGTGTGTCAATAATATGGGCCATGAATCTCAAGAGAGATCAATGGTTCGTAGATATTTTTGGTTGATAGAAGAACACCATCTGGAAAACTTTGAAGATTTTATGATAGTTGCAGGATCAAGTGATATGCACTCATTCCATAGTTCAGATGTAAATGATTGGACTATTTATACTAGTTGCATGACATGTTTTTTGTATATCATGCATTAATTTTTTTTGGAGATGAACATGAGTCACAACAGTGGGTGGATGAATGGACTTGTAGACCTCTAATTTCACTCAACACACATCAAGTTCCATGAGCATTACAACTTGTAGGGTGTTCAAATCAAATGACAACATCACTTGACTTTGACCAAGTCTCTGATTTAGTGCAACAATGGTACATACATATATGTACATGTCATGTTTTAGATTTATAAATTATTAAATGGTCAAATCTCAATGCATTTTTAAATTGACTGAACAATTTTACTCTGTGACACATAGGGCACATTTTTGCAGTTAATGTGATGGAATTTAATGAAGAGGGAACATACTACTTCTTGTCTCATTGTGTAGAGGGGATTTTTTTTGACTTCCACAGTCATTGATGGTGAAGACCTTGAGTATCCCACTGGGTCAGTGGTAGTCATTGGAACTTGGCTTCAACGATATCCTATCAAAAACTCAAACATTTGGTTGTTTGAAGACTATGAAGTACATCGAAAGATACTTCACTATTCACATTTGGTTCCTTGCAACAAATATTAAATTGATCAAATATCGAGGTCGGCCATCAAAAATGAATCTGTGGAAGGTTCATGAATCAGATCATGAAGCAATTCTTGCTACTATCAAGAATAGAGTTGATCCTTGCATGGTTAATTGGATTGAATTTGCAAAGGTATGTTCTTCATGAATTTAATTTGAATATTTACTTAAATGATTTTGTTTAAATTTTGTATGATTTAAAATTATATTTAATTACTTACTAAGATGTGTTTATGTAGGTTAGTGGTGCCAAAAAAGCTTCCACCTTCACGTGGTTAGCATTGTCAGTAGAGAATTTATTATTCTTGAAGCCAAGTGAAGCTAAGAGAAATTAAATATTAGAAAGGAACAAAAAACACATAAATTCTCCTTTCACCACCTGTATTTTAAAAATATCTTATTAAAATTATTATTTCACCACCTATATTGTATAAACCACCTATATTATTCAAGTGATTGGCAATGGACAACCTTACACTGACTCAGACTGCACACTATTTCACACATTTGAAAACAATAAGACAACGAGATAAGTGAACGGAGATGGGTAAAACCATAAGAGGATTTCATAGAGGGACCAGACATAGAGGTTTTAGATCTAACGAGACATCTCTAGATGTCACGAAGTTTGGAGAAATCACATGTCAAAGAGATAATTTGTTTCGGTCTCATGGCTCTTAAGGGACTACACCCGGATAAGGTAGCCCAAAAAACATGGGGAGCATAGGGAACCAAAATAAATCCTCTAATAGTGTTCATTAGGACATCTGGACATGTTGGCATAGACGGTTTGGTCCCATGAGTTACCCTTTGTAAAATACAGCGTCTGACAACCTTACACTGACTCAGACTACATAATTTCACATGTTCGCAAACAATAGGATAGCGAGAGAACCGAATGGATAATGATAAAAATTTGAGATGATTTCTTAGAGGGTCCCGAAATAGAGATTTTGAATATGACGAGATTTCTCTATGTGACACAGAGTCTCGAGAAATCACTTGTCGAAGATATAGCATGTTTTAGTCTTAGGGCAATTAAAGGACTACACCTAGACGAGGTAGCCCGAAAGAACAGAGAGCATAGGGAACCAAAAACAATGCTTTCACTAGCATTCACCCTAGGCCATCCATATGTGTTGGCACAGATGGTTTGGTCCCACGAGCTATCATTTGCAAAATATAGCGTCTGAAAGCCTTACACTGACTCAGACTACACTATTCCATGCGTTTACAAACAATAGGACAGAGAGAACACCAAAAGGAGATTGAAAAAAATCAAATGCATTTCATAGAGGCCCTACGATATGGAGGTTTCAGATCTAATGAGCCATCTCTAGATGTCAATGCAGTCCAACAAATCACCAGTCGAAGATATAGCATTTTTTGGTTGAACAAACTTGAACAAAAGTCTATTTTACAAAAACTCATATAACTTGAACAAATGAAGTAAATTGAAATAAAATTTTGAAGGAAGAATCATGACACCTTCTTCTATCATCTACCATCATTTATAGAAAATGATAGTTCTACATTTTTCTATCCCATCTCATTTGCATGCTACAATAGGGCATGTTAGAATAATGTAAGGTTGTTCGATGCAATAGTTTACAAAGAGAAGCTCTTGGCACTAAACCAACTGCGCCAACACATCAGGCTGGCTAGGTAAATCTCCAGGGGAGGTTTCATTTTTGAGGACAAAGCACCTAGTGATTTTTGACTACCTCATCCACGCATAGTGCCTTAAGATCCACTATGAACAAAATGACTATATCTTCGACGGGTTATTCCTCGCACTCCGTGGATAGCTTAGAGATGGATTTTCAAATCAAATGCTTCCGCATCGGGGCCCTATATGAAATTTTATTCCAAATTTCACGGGGATCTCCTTTCGGTGTTCTCAAAAAAAGCCTATTATTTGCATTCACGCATGCACAATAGTGTAGTCTAAGTCGTTTTAAGGTTGTCAGATGCTATATTTTACACAATGGTATCTCGTGGGACCAAACCATCTATGCCAACATCATATGTATGGCCTGGTGACATGGTATTGGAGGATTTTTTTTTGTTTCACTATGCTCTCACTGTGATTCACAAACAATAGGATAGTCTGATTGTAGTCCCTTAATCGAGCCCTAAGACCAAAACTACGCTATATCTTCGATAGGTGCTTTCTTAGACTCTGTGTCACTTACAGACATGGAGGTCATCAAATCTAACGACATATCTCTAGGTGTTACAGGGCCCTTTAACAAATCACATCTTGTAGTTTTATCCATTAAGCATTTGGTTCTCTTGCTGTCCTCAGGGCTTTATAAACACGTGAAATAGTGTAGCCTGAGTCATTGTAAGGTTACTAGATGCAGGAATTTGCAAACGAGGAGCTCATAGGGAACCAAAATAAAGCTTTGTGCTAGCATGTCTCGATGGCCTAATGAACATTTCGATGTGTTTTCTTTATTTTGGTTCGGTCCCACAACTCCCCATGCTTTGCAAAATACCACATCTAGGTGTAGTCCCTTAAGAGCATTGAGACCAAAATAATAGGACAATAGAGAATTTTGTACAGCGCGGGTTTTAAAATAATAGGAAAACAAGAGAACCAAATGGATCTAGGTAAAATTGTGATGAGGATTTTTTTGTAGAGGCGCCCTGATGTGGGGGTCTTGAATCTGACGAGACATCTCTAGGTGCCACGGATTCTGAGAAATTTCACCCGTCGAAGATATAAGTGTGTTTTGGTCTCAGGGTTCTTAAGGGACTACGCCCGAGATGAGGTATCCTGAAAGCACAGGGAGCATAGGAAACCAAAATAAAGCCTCTAATAGTTTTGTTAGGCCATCCGGATTTGTTAGCGCAGATGGTTTGGTCCCATGAGCTACCGTTTGCAAAACACAGTGTCTGGCATGCTTACACTGACTCAGACTACACTATTTCACATCTTTGTAAACAATAGGAAAGCGAGAGAACCAAATGAAAATGGATAAAAGTGTGAGATAATTTCTTAGAGGGCCCTGATATAGAGGTTTTGGATGTGACAAGATGTCTCTAGGTGACACAGAGTCTGAAAAATCACCTGTCAATGATATAGGGTGTTTTGGTCTTAGGGCTCTTAAGGGACTACACCCGGAGGAGGTAGCCTGAAGAGCCTAGAGATTTTTTTGGACATTACAAAAGGATGTTTATGCCTAAAAAGAAGGCAAATTCCATATAAATTTTCAGTGTTAAACTTTAGATGGCAATGAACATCGTGAATAAAAACAATTAGGTGTATATGTCAGTTTGGTCCCACGAAGAAATACCGTCCTGTAAAATCATATAGCAGTCTAATAGCCTTACACTTACTCAGAATAGACTATCTCCATGCACTTACAAGAGAAGACACGAGAAGAAGAAAAGGAACACTGGGAAGCGTGGATGGATCAAAACTTAACTGGAATGGAATATCTATGTGATGTTTTTGATAGAGGGCCTCGATAGTCTCAAGGACAACATGCCAAGTTGATTGATTTTGATTGATCCCAGTCTGCTTCGACTTCACAAATCAAACCAGGTAGTTCCAGAGAAGCAGCATACTGGTCAAGAAAAAATACAATATAATATTGATTTTTGAGCCTAAAAATCATTTAGAATTGTAATCTTATTTTTTGATTAAGCAGTCACGCACGGATGAGTTTATTTTATGAAGGAAGCACTTGGAGATTTGGATGTCCAGAAATAGACATGCTCCCCTACTAATATTACTCTAACCACCTTGATGTTAGATTGGTGTAGTCGGTTTAATGCCAAGTTTGAAGCTTCTTCAGTACTAACATGCAAAATATTTTTAGGGCCAAATGAAAGCCTCTACGCAGTTCTATCCATATCCATCTGGTTGTAGCATTGTCCAAATGAGATGCAAACGCACGAAATAATACAGAACTGAGACATTTTCTATAAGGCTACGGTAGACGCTATATTTTGCAAGAAGGTAGCTCATGGGACTAAACTATCCTGGGCCAACACATTTCCAGATTTCTTATTGAATGCTAGTGGAGTCATCTGTTCAACTTCCCTATGATCTTTTTGCTAAAATAGCTACTTTGTTCAAGCGTAGTCCCTTAAGAGCCCTGAGGCCCAAACACACTATATCTTCAACGGGTGATTCCTCAAACTCCCTGGCACCTAGAGAAATCTCATGAGATCCAAAACATCCATGCTAAGGCCCTCTAAAAAATTCATTTCACTAGTTTTTTCTGGATCTCCTTTTGTTGATGTCGCTCATTGTCATATTGTTTGTAAACGCATTGAAATAGTATAGTCTAAGTAAGTGTAAGGCTGTTAGATGCTATATTTTGCAACTAGTAGCTTATGGGACCGAACCGTCTATGCCAACACATGTCTATATTACAAGATGAATACTACTAGAAGCTTATTTTTGGTTCCGTATTCTCTCACGTTATTTCATGCTACCTCGTTCGGAGCATTGTCCCTTAAGAGCCCTAAGACAAAAACACACTATATCTTTGACATGTGATTTCTCGGACTCCGTGGCACCTAGAGATGTCTCGTCAGATCCAAAACCTCCATGTTGAAGCCCTCTACAAAATCCTCTCATAGTTTTTTCCATCTCCATTTGGTTCTCTCACTGTCCTATTGTTTGCAAATACGCGTGAAATATTGCAGTCTCAGTCAGTGTACGGCTTCCAGACGCTATAGTTTACAAACGGAAGCTCATGGGACCGAACCAACTACACCAAAACATCATAGGATGGCCTAGGTGAACGTCTAGTGGAGGCATTTGTTTTGGTTCCCTATGCTCCCCGTTCTTTCAGAGCTACCTCGTCTGGGCATAGTCCCTTAAGAGCCATGAGGCCAAAACACGCTATATCTTCGACGGGTGATTTCTCAGACTCTGTGGCACCTAGAGATGTCTCGTCAGATCCAAGACCTCCATGTCATGGCCCTCTACAAAATCCTCTCATGGTTTTATCCATCTCCATTTGGTTCTCTCGCTTGTCCTATTGTTTGCAAATGCACTTGAAATATTGCTAGTCTGAGTTCAGTGTAGGGCTGCCAGACGCTATATTTTGCAAACAGATAGCTCGTGGGACCAAACCATCTACGAAAACACATCTGATATGGCCTAGGTGAATGCTAGTGGAGGATTTTTTTTGGTTCCCTATGACTCCTCGTGCTTTTAAGCTACCTCAGTCCTGTGCATAGTCCCTTAAGAGCCTATGAGGCCAAAACATGCTATATCTTTGACATGTGATTTCTCAGACTTCGTGGCACCTAGACATGTCTCATCTGATCCAAATACCTCCATGTTAATACCCTTCTATGAAATATGTCTCACAGTTTTATCCATCTCCATTTGGTTCTCTCGTTGTCCTATTGTTTGACAAACGCGTGAAATACTGCAGTTTTAGTCATTGTAGGGCTCCTCTGACGCTATAGTTTGCAAACGGTAGCTCGTGTGGGACCAAACCATCTGTCGAAAACACGTCTAGATGACCTGGTGAATGCTAGTGGAGGATTTTTTTTATTCCCTATGCTACCCTGTGACTTTCGGGCTAACCTCGTCCGGGCGTAGTCCCTTAAGATCCCTGAGGCCAAAAAACGTTATATCTTCGACGGGTGATTTCTTAGACTCTGTGGCACCTAGAGACATCTCATCAGATTAAAGACCTCCATGTTGAGGCCCTATAAAAAATACTCTAATGTAGTTTTCTCCATCTCCATTTCAGTTCTCTCGTTGTCCTATTGTTTGCAAACTCACGTGAAATACTGTAGCTAAGTCAGTGTAAGGCTGCTAGATGCTATATTTTGCAAACGGTAGCTCGTGGGACCTAAACAAACTACGTCAACACATCTGGATGGCTAGGTGAATTCTATGTGGAGGATTTTTTTTTGTTCCCTATACTACCCGTGCTTTTGTGCTACCTCATCCAGGTGTAGTCCCTTAAGAGCCCTGAGGCCAAAACACGCTATATCTTCGACGGGTGATTTCTCAGACTCTGTGGCACCTAGAGACGTCTCGTTAGATTTGATACCTCCATGTTGAGGCCCTCTATGAAATCATATCTCATGGTTTTCTCCATCTCCATTTAGTTCTCTCACTATTCCTATTGTTTGCAAACGTACATGAAATACTGCAGTCTGAGTCTAAGTGTAGGGATCCCAGATGCTATAGTTTGTAAATGGAAGCTCATGGGACCAAACCAACTATGCCAACACATTCGGGTGGCCAAGTGAATGCTAGTGGAGACTTTTTTTTTTTCCCTACACTCCCCGTGCTTTCGGGCTACCTCGTCTGGGCGTAGTCCCTTAAGAGCCCTGAGGACCAAAACACACTATATCTTCGACGGGTGATTTCTCAGACTCCATGGCACCTAGAGATGTCTCGTTAGATCTGAGACCTCCATGTCAGGGTCCCTCTACGAAATTATTATCATGGTTTTATCCATCTCCATTCAATTCTCTCAATGTCCTATTGTTTGCAAATGCACGTGAAATAGTGTAGTCTGAGTCAGTGTAAGGCTGCTAGATGTTGTATTTTGTAAACGGTAGCTTGTGGGACCAAACCAACTATGCCAACCACGTCGAGATGGTGAGGTGAATGCTAGTGGAGGATTTGTTTTGGTTCCCTATGCTCCCCATGCTTTCAGGCTACCTCGTTCGTGTGCATAATCTCTTAAGATCCCTGAGACCAAAACACGTTATATCTTCAACATGTTATTTATTCGAACTCCGTAGCACCTAGAGACATCTCGTCAGATCTAAAACCTCCATGTTGAAGTCCCTCTAGGAAAGCCTCTCTTGGTTTTCCTCCATCTCCATTCGAGTTCTCTTGATGTCCTATTGTTTGCAAATGCGTGAAATACTACAGTCTGATTCAGTTGTAGGGCTCTCAGACATTTTAGTTTGCAAATGGAAGCTCGTGGGACCGAACCAACTATACGCCATTACACATCGGGGTGGCTAGGTGAACACTAGTGGAGGACTTTTTTTTGGTTCCCTATACTACCCATTCTTTTGGGCTATCTCTTCCGGGCGTAGTCCCTTAAGAGCCCTGAATGACTAGATTTGCTGAAGAATGAATTTGATAGGGGTATGTCTAAGAACACATGGGAGTTATCAATCTCCTAGTAAATATTTCTTGTTTAGTTCTGGATGGGATTCAGCTTAGCCTATGACTTAGTGACCTTCCATTCATTGATAACTTATGCTATGATAAACCCATGGATGCTTTCAAAAGCACCTTCAAAAGGGTAGGGGTAGTCATCAAGCCTAGTGAAGGGTGTGATGTGATTTCCAAATAACTTGAAATGCCTACATATTTAAAGGTAATAACACGAATTGGATAGGATTAGACAATCAAGAGTCATTGAGTGTCTGAATCAGAATGTCATTGCATCTGGAGACATTCTCAAACATTGGAGTGATGTATATGGAGAGACATTCTCAAAATATCAACAGATGAAAGGCATCAAATTATGAACGACTCTTAGGTGCTTTAATAGGGGAGAAGACTAAGAGGCATAAAAGAATGTAGTAAGTGCATGATAAGATAGGAACCAATACAAAGAGACCATGAGCAAAAAGAAGCGCAAGTAAGGTAAATACACATATACACATTGATAAATTTAATGAATAATTACTCAGATTAGGTAACTCCTTATATACATACATTATATAAATATTGATTTCCAAAGTTTGATGCATATTATACATTGAAAATGCTAGTACATGTACATCACCAATAAACGAAAAAATAATCCATAATGTCTTAAATATTGTCAAGTGCACATAATATTAGTTTCATGCAAAAAATAATTTCAGAAATGTAAGGTCTCATACAAAATTATCAAGTTCGAAATAGTATTTTAATGTGCATAGTAAATACAAAACTTCCCAAATAGGTCATATACCATCAAGTTCAAATGTCATATAGGCGTACATACAATGCCATGCATATAGGCATACAAAAACAATGTCATGTAAGACATATATATTTCCTACTCATCAAAATTTATCCATCTCTTGGCCTTGCTCGAAGAAGGCCCTCCCTTAGACGAAGATGGAGATCTATGAGATGACTTTGGATCGTCTGAGCCCATGCTTCGAGTCATCTTCCGTACTGAATACTCTCCTATAGATGAGCCTGTAAATGTAAACAATGTTTTTTTGTCAAAACTTAGTTTATATATGTTTTCAACATGTATTTAAGACCATGCTAGAATGAAAGTATTTACATAAATACAAAAACTTACCACAAGTTGTCGATCACGCCGAATTTGCATCTCATGCTTAGATGAGTCATCAAGAGCTCCTGCAGTACGAATGGGGGTACGAAGATGACGAGATGGAGGAATCTGTGCCCTCAAAATCAAAATGGAGGGGGTTGAAGTTCCCTATTTACACATAAGATCAGAAAATCTAACATCAAAATTAGTGAAAATAGAACTAAGTACATATATGTACATAATGACAATATTTTAACTAATTTTTTCAATATAGAACTATTGCTTTTACCTCGCCATGCCTATGAATCAAATGAAAAGGGCTGCTACCTGTCACATGTAACTCCTTCATATACAAAATGAAGGACATTATTAACATAATTTAATAATTCTACAATGAAAGACATTACTAACATGTAATTTAATATAATATGAATTACACGAGAAATTTAACAAAATTTACGTGTTGTTTGAATACCTCAGTGAGTTACTGCATAGATGAAATTGCAGCAGGCAACACCTCTATCTACTTGTTGTAGAGATGGTGGGGGTGTTTAGTGAAGTCAACATCTTTATCAAACATGTATATCACGTGAGTTAGATGGATATACAAGAACATACATATTTTGACTTCAAAAATAATACACACACACACACACGTATGTGAAAATTTTACTTAATTAACATTCTAAATTACCTCTGTGAGTGTATGTGTACACATGGTGCTCACCACTCGTGGTCGGGATGAAGATGCACCTCCTGCGAACTATAATATCAATGCATATACATGTACAAATACAATTATTTCAAAAATTTAACATATATAAGTAAATCAAGTACCCAAAATTTTTGTAACACATATAACAAAACATAAAAAAATTACTTACGAAGGTGACGCTGATGAATGTAATCCAAATGTCTCTCTCAAAAGGACATCTGACATAGTGACATAATTATGTGTACCCCTAGCACCAGGTGAAGCAAAATCAGTACACATGAAAGTATTGTCCTCCTTGGGAACCAAACATATGCTATGACATGACGAGAAAAGATGTGGCCTCATGCTAGTACTCCCTGAAGAAATACTCTGTGTACCTCCGTGAGCATTTGACTTAGAAATCTCCCTCGTATGTTGAACAAGGGTCGCAGATAGCCTCTAAAGCACGTGGAGTGTATCAATCTCTACTATCTCCTTCACTACTTGAAGGAAAATTTTAGGTTGAGGGGGCTTCTGTGTGGGGAATCTACCCTACTAAATAGGTGCACGTTGTGCACCTGGTCGATCTTGCGCAGATCATTTTCCTCGGCCATGGAAATCTTGGAAATCTAAATAATTTGGGATCTCGTTGAGGATAAACTTGCAATAGAGTTTTCTCAGAAAGTACAGTGGCACCTCGTTGTTATTACAAGGTGGAACATAAAACACCATCCACCATGAGTCCCAAAAATTATTTTTAATCAAATTATTATTACACTAATGGATGGTAAACTGTTTACATGACAACGGAACAGGAAAATTAGTGCGGGGGTACATGAATTATTGCATATGAGGTCTTTTGAAATTTCTTTTTTCGTTACATCCACATATGAAAATTTGTTGGAATAATAAACCCTACAACCCTCTCTATAAGTTTTCCAACAATCAATTTTCTTCGTTGCCGCATCAACTTGAACAAGTAATGCCTCCAATGTGTTTGCAAGAGAGGCGTGGTGGGGGTTTGTAGATTGTGAATTCCTCATTTTTTTGATTAAATCTTCAATTTCAATTTTGTTTTCAACTATGTGGGCTGCTAAATATTCTTGACTACCTGGGGGATGTTGAGAAATTGTGGGAGTTTTGGGAGGGATGACAGGAATAACAGGGTTTGATTTTGGTTGATTCCCTTGACCTCTAACTGTAACAATAAAAAATATGTATTCAATTCAAATTTTAATATGTAATTATCATATTTCAATGTAATTTTGAGAAAAGATTTTTTCTTACCTCTTCTTCGTGGCACCATTGTTGATTCAAATCTTCCCGAAGATCCATAAATGATCCTTTGAGCTTGAGATCTAGATGAATAAAAAAAGCGAGGGCACGGTTAAGCTTTGAAACTCACGTTTGAAGGAGATAAAATGATAGAGGCTCGGGCATTTTTTTTATAGTAGGCATAACGCGTACGTGTTATAATGTGTACGTGTTATAACTTGTATGCGTTATAACTTGTACGTGTTATATAACACGTATGCGTTATGCTTTTTTTGGGTGTTTATCTACTTTTTGGCCCCCCAACTTCCTGCTCTTACCCATGTTTTATTTCTCTTGTTAATGATGTTCTTTGATGTTTTATAGAGCTGCTCATTGAATAAAAATATTATGTCTTATTTTCTTTGTTAATGATGTTCTTGGATGATATGATGAGATGCTCATGACCTAGAGATAATATGTTTAATTGGTATTTAGAAATGTTGATTTCAGACAGTTTTGTTAAGTTGCTCGTTGATTGAAGGGTAAGTAAAATATTATTTACATCTGTACCATGTAAAGCATGATTTGCTTGTGGTTATAATCTAAATTCGGATGTTGAATGGTTATGGTTGGATTGCTTTTTTTTTTCTTGTGATGGTAAATTATTAAAACAAAAAAATGTACTCTTCTTAATCATATTGTTCCTACGATTTATGTAAAATTATAAATGTCAAATATTTATTGTTTTAAGCTGAAATAAGGATGTATTGATCCTTGTGATTAGAGGGAAACATGATCACTGAAATAGAAATTGCTTTTTCTATTTGTGTGCATTCATAGCTGTATCTTTATGGAAAACATGTAGCAATACATTCTCAACTGTATTACCATGCACTTGTTGATAAAACAACATTAATATCTTTCATATTTTATTAAATAATTGCATCAGAAAATGGAGGAAATATTCATGCCAGTACATTTTGAATAGACATCATACCACTACTCCAGTCTTGCAAGATAATTAGCCATCACATTCAGATATGCGGAAACTCATGTCTTGAGAAGTTTTATCGTAGCATGGATCTAAATGAGCTACTTGGATTTCAATTTGTATAAGGATGATTTCATATAATTTTGATTGAATTTATTGGGATCATGGACCCATTGTTAATATTCAAACCTCACTATGTGAGAGTTACAATATTAGTTATATATTTTTCCTTAATGACATATGTAATTTTTGTTTTTTAATAAAGAGATGATTACTTTGTGCATTGGTGGTTGTGCATTGTTTGATCACCTAGTCCTCCAATTAAAAAAATTGTCAGTAACCTGATCATTGGAAGTTGAACACTGAACATGAGGTAGGAAATGGTCAGATATCGGAATACGAAGTCGAGAAACTAGCTTCATGGTAGACCTAAGGACTTTCACATGGTTCCCATGACCTGATAAAGGTTGAGCCAAAATGTTAGTAAGAATTTTCACTCAAAGTAGTGATGAAGGGAGATCATGGAGATCTAGATACACCCTTCTTAGCCACACATGACTTACATGGATGTTGTCAGATAGATCAAAAAAACAAATCTGATTTAATGAATTTGATTAAATTAATATGTATGATTGTAGCTGTGTAATTTGTTTTTATGTTTAAAAAAATCCCTCATTTTGCTATCAGAGCCAGAGGCTCAGACACTTGGAAATTAATGGGACACACGTTCTAATAAAAAGTATCTTCTTTTATAAAACAGGAAACTATGGCTAGGCCGGTAGCAAGAGCTAATATTGTGAGTGACAGGGGTAAATAATGATGATGTTCTGGATAATACGACTGCTAAGTTAAAAGAAATCCTCAACCTTTTGAATGACACCCAAAACTGAGTTGCTACTATAGAACAACAAGGTCAAGGTGGTGAAGAAGATGAGGATTGCAGGGATGAGAATCATGGTGATGAGCAACATGATGATCAACCTGAGCACATGAATAAAAGGGAAAATAAGAAAGAAAGGTTGGTTACTGAGTTAGCAAGGGACATTAAAAGAATATCCCCACCTAAATTTGATGGTACAAATCTTGGGGATGGCGCTAAAAATTGGCTCTTTGAAATGGAAAATTATTTTGAGATTAGGGACTTTTCAGAGGAGACAAAAGTAGTATGGGGTGCCTACTAATTGTCCCGTGAAGCATCTTCCTGGTGGGATAACTGGAAAATGGAACTAGGAATTGATTATGGTATGATCACGTGGGAGAAATTCAAGGCCTACTTCCGTCAAAGATGGATACTTCAGTTATACTTTGACCAAAAGATGGCAGAATTCCAAAATCTAATTCAAGGAAAGTACTTAGTTACAGAATATTGGGAACATTTTACTTGATTGCTGAAATATGTTCCTATGTATCAAAAGGATGAGAAGTTTAGAGTGAGAAAATTTATAATGGGATTGAATCCTAGCATTGGTGGTGAGGTAGATGTTCATGGGCCTACCTCGATGGAAACAATGTTTGAAAAATCTATCAAGCAAGAACAAAAGCTGTGAAGTATTTATACCTCTAAAGAGGAAAACAAAAGGAAAAATAACAATTTTTAAACACCAACTGCAAGTAAACCAGCATGGAAAAAGGGAAACAACAAGTTTAGGCCTGGTAATAAAAGAGAAATAGTGGGTAGAATTGTTGTGAATAATAAAAAAATGGGCAACAAGGAACAAGTTTCATCCAGAATAAAATTGAGAGAAAAAGACCACTGGGTGGATGTTTTAAGTGTAGTGGCAATCATTTCGCTAACAACTGTCCACAAAGAGGATAATGGAATAACAAGAAGAAGGGATCTACTATAGTAAATAAAGAAGGGAAAAAGAATAAGATTTATTGTTGTAGTCCATAATAAACAAGCAGAAAATCAAACGACTCCAATAGAAACCTCAGGTAAGATTTTTGGAGAACCTATTTCTGCTTTATTTGATTCCGATTTAACAGAATGTTTTGTTTCATCTAAGGTAGCTAATAAACTCAAAATAAGAGCTAAGTACATGGAACACACTTGGAATGTACAGTATGGAAATAATGTTGTACATAGAGTGAATCAGTGTTTGTTTGAGGCACCACTAGAATTACCTGAGTTCATGACAAGATTAAACTTGTATGTGGCACCTCTTGGATCAAATGATGTTGTCATAGGTATAAATTGACTGAGTTAACATAATGAAACCTTGGATTTCTTAGGAAAATGTGTAACATGCTGTGATGATCAACAGAAAACAACAAGTGTTCAGGGTGTTAAAAGAGAGTTTGTCACTAGGTAGGATTTTGCCATGCAGCTGAAAAAGGAAAAGCGAAAGGGCTGCCATCTATATGCTGTAAAAATAACAGAGTCGGGACAGGGAAATGAGCCTGAAATTAAAGCCTTTCCCATCCTAAAGGAATTTAGAGATGTGTTTCCAAATGAGTTACCCGGACTTCCACCTAAGCGTGAATTTGACTTCACAATAGATGTCAAACCAGCAATAAAACCAATCTCCAAGGCACCATACATAATGAAAACAATTGAATTAGTTGAGTTGAAATCTCAATTACATGAGTTTTTGTCCTTGGGTCTGATTAGACCAAGTATATCACCATGGGGTGCACTGGTAATCTTCATGAAAAAGAAGGATGAGACCATCAAACATTATATTGATTACCAAATGCTCAACAAGGTAACAGTGAAGACTTGGTACCCGCTGCCCCAAATCAATGATATTTTTGATCAAATGGGGGGAAAAAAAGTGTTTTACATGATAGATCTCAGATCCGGTTATCATCAACTTGGAATCAAGGATGAATATATCCATAAAACCGCTCTTAGAACAAGGTATATGCATTAAGAATTTATAGTTTTTCCCTTTGGTCTAACAAATGCACCTGCCACTTTCATGAACTTGATGAACAACGTGTTTAGGGAATAATTAGACCAATTTGTACTTATCTTTCTCGATGATATATTAATATAATCCAATAATGAGGAAGAACATGATGAACATTTAAGGATTGTGCTGGAAATTCTTATAAAACATAAGTTATATGGAAAATTATCTAAGTTTGCTTTCTATCAATACGAAGTACAATACTTAGGCAACATAATAAATAAATAAGGAATCTTGGTGGACCCTTCGAAGATCAATGCCATCATGGAATTTCCAGCACCAAAGGATGTGAACAAAGTGAGAAGTTTTATGGGTCTAGCAGGTTGGTATCGAAAGTTCATACAAGACTTCTCTAGGTTAGCAGGACCTATCAGTTCTTTGGAAAAGAAGGGTAAGAATTTTTTTGGGACAACAAGTGTGAAGAATCTTTTAAGGAATTAAAAGGTAGACTCACAAGTGCTCTGGTGTTTAAAATTCTGGATCCAAACGGGAACTTCTCGATGGTAACCGATGCTTCAGGGGAAGGTTTGGGCAGAGTACTACTACAAGATGGGCATGTGGTAGTTTTTGAAAGTAGGAAGTTTAGGGTGCATGCAGTAAATTACGCACCACATGATCTTGAGCTTGTTGTGATTATTCATACGCTATAGGTATGGAGGCACTATTTTCTTGGGAAACCTTTTGAACTAAAAAAAAATCATCTTGCCTTCAAGTACATCTTTATGTAGCCGAATCTAAATGCAAGGTAGCGAAGAAGGTTGGAGTTCCTAGTAAATTATGATTTTGATATAAATTACATTAAGGGAAAAGAGAATAGGGTGGATGATGCCTTAAGTCAAAGAAAGCATATTTCTGCTATAATTACATTAAGAACCCAGTTCAAAGATGAAGTTGAAAACGAGTTAACCAATGACCCCTACTACAATCATGTTAAAAAATTTGTAGAAAAAGATTTGAGAGACAAAAGGTATGATGGTTTCAAGCTAGAAACATATGGGATTCTGCTTTATAACAACAGAATATATGTACCAGAGGGTAAAGAACTTAGAAATAAAGTTATGAGAGAATTTCATGATGCTCCCTACTCGGGACACCTATGAGTAACAAAGATGATGGCGGACATAAAAAATCAATACTTCTAGAAAAAGATGAAAAATGATGTGATTATTTACATCTCACAATTCCTGGAATGTCAGCAAGTAAAGGCTGAACATTCACATCTAGCAGGACTATTATATCCTCACAACATGCCATAATATAAGTGGCAAGTTATAAGTATGGATTTTATCCAAGGTCTACTTATGTACACAAATAAACCTGATGCTATACTTGTAGTAGTGGACAAATTAACTAAAGTGACACATTTTATAGTAGATAATTTAAAGGATAATTCACCCATACTGGAAAAAATGTTTGTACAAGAAGTTTTCCAATTACATGGAGTTCTAGAAGTAATAATTTCAGACAGGGACTCAAGGATGACTACCAAATTTTGGCAGACATTGTATGTTGCCTTAGGGATAAAACTGAACATAATTTATACCTACCATCCTGAAACTGATGGTCAAACTAAAAGAGTAAATCATGTGTTAGAAGATTTACTAAGAATGTATCGCATGGACTAGTAATACAAATGGAAAGAGTACCTTCCCTTGGTTAAATTTGCCTATAATAATAATTACCATTCTTCCATTCAGATGGCTCCTTTTGAGGCATTATATGGTCGTAGGTGTAGAACACCTATAAGTTGGGATAATCCTAAAGATAGAGTACTGATTAGACCTAAATGCTTTTGGAAATGGAAAAATAGGTTAAATTAATCCAAGAAAGATTGAAAGAGGCAACAAATAGACAAAAAAGTTATGCAGATTTAAAAAGAATTGACAGAAAGTTTAACATGGGAGATACATTTTTTCTTAGGGTTAAACCTAAAAAGAGTTCCATTTTGTTTGGCGAGTCAGCCAAACTATCTCATAGGTTTGTAGGACCATTTGAAGTCCTATAGGTCATTGGACCAGTAGTGTACAAGCTAGCACTACTTCCCATTCTATCCAGGCTACACAATGTATTTCATGTATCCTTGCTTAAGAAATATGTACCTGATTTAACACATGTACTTAATTGGGATTCATTGCAGGTTTTGGATCCAGGGGTAATTGCGGTTGAGCCTATAAGGATACTAGAAACCCGCAAGTTGTACTTGAGAAATCGTGAGGTTTCACAATGCAAGGTCCAGTGGGACCAATATTCTGAAGAAAGTGCCACTTGGGAGAATCTAGAAGATATCCAGACTACTTTTTCGCATCTATTTGACTGATTTTTAAGAATATGTTTTTGTTATAGTTTTAAATTCAATTTTTCTGTAAAGTGTAGATAAGAATATCATGTAGATAAGCCTACAACTAAATATTGGGACTAAGGTACTTTTTGATTAGTAGTTATTGTTGAAGATTTTGTTAATGAACCTGGAACATTTGTTGTTTAAGCAGTAATGTGTTATGTCTACAGATTATGTGACTGATTTTCTAGATATATATATATATATATATATATATATATATATATATATATATATATATATATATATATATATATATATATATATAAGGGTTGTTGTGATCTTTATGATTTAGCTGGAATGCTATTGTTACAAATTCTAAGCTGATTTGAAATATATTTATGTTGTAAATGAATGATGGGTTTAGTTTATCTATTTATCCTGAAATCATTGGGACGATGATTATTCTAAGGGGCAGAGTATGTAACAACCCAAATTTCTAGTAAGTTAAATTAACTACGGTTACGTCTAATCAGGATTAGACGAGATCATCATTGTGTGTAAGAATTCATTTGGTTTGTCGTGTCATGACCCACAGCTTTTGCTGAGGGGCATGACACTTCTGAATGGGTAACCCCACACCCACCTTGATGATCCTTCCTAAACATGATTAGGCCTTGATCATAGGTAAAATGGTTCATAAATGATAAAAAATCTTTTGGTTATTTGTATTTCGGTTACTTTATTTTAATTGGTTTAGTCATCTTTTGTTTTGTTCGAATTTTGCAATGACCATAATAATAACTGCCTCTGTTTTATTTGACGATGCTATGTCAAGCCAACTTTATGAGAATATTTGAATTATTATTTACGGACTTGGTGATTTTTCGTTTATTGGAATGTTTCATATGGAACGTGGAAATTCAAATAATTATTATTATAATATATTGTTGGTAATATGTGGACTTGTATTATGATGATTAATTTTAACTTAACCATTAAGTTGGATAACAACTTAAATAAACATAATTTTTTTTAAAAAAATGCAATATTAATTTGTAAAATTAGTAATATATATTCTAGAAGGATTTGGCATGTAAGTCAAAAGTTATATTAATATATATATATTAATTTTAATATTTAAAATTTGTGGGTTTAATAAAGCGAAACACCTTCACATAGCACAAGTATGTGGCATGCATTAATGCATGTGCCAACATTGGGAAGCCCAAAAATTCTCGAATATGTTGCCCAACTATAGTTTCTTTCATTATATTTGTTTCTTTTATTTCTCCTTGTCTATTTTCATCCTTCCCTTCTGGGATACCTGCGTGAGTTTTGGAGGAAGGAAAGATTCAACTTGTTGGAGCTGGAAGAGTAAGAGGTTGTTGATTCTGGGTTTACTTCAGGCATGAATATCTTCTCCCTTCTCTGCTGCATTATTTGTAAAAAAATGAGGAAATACACATTCTGTTTTAATGGTAATCAAAGGAATTTGTGGACAGATTTTGATTTAATTGCTTGGAGATGAAATTTGAAGAGGAAATTGATGGATTTTGTATTCTCTTAAGTTTTCTTTGTGTGGTTTTAGCTAAACCCAGAAAAAAAAATGCAAATGGGGTTTTGGGTTTTGATCTGCAAAAATAAAAAATAGAATGAAAGTTAAAATTCCTTCTCTGCATTAAAATAAATTGTACCCAAAAAGAAAAGAGTTGGGTTTTTCTTGTACTGGAAGAAGGAAAACGTTTTTGTGAATTTGTGTGTTTCAAATCGATTTGTGCTTGTGGGTTTTCATTTTTATTAACAGAAATTTGATTGTGTTTTCTGTAAACAAATCAATTTCATACCCAAATCGATTTGGGTATATAGATCGATTTGCATAAATGAATCAGTTTGGGTAACCAAATCGATATGGATATGTAACTAGTTGGGGTTTTTCATTTTTTTTCCTTCTTGGCTGTTATATGCAGGTCTGATTTTTAATTTATTGAGATCTTTTGAATGAAAATTTGTGGATGTCAAAGCTCTTGCATGGGGCTGCATTTTCTAGAATTTTTTTTTATTATGGGCATCTAAATCGGTTCATGTATAAATGAGGGTGTGTTGTTATGTGTGAATAACTACAAAAAATGGCATTTAGCCTGTAACTTCCATCCTGGCAATATGACTTGGATTCTTGCATGGCTGTGAAAAAGAAATTGCTTGTCTTGGTAAGGGCATGAAAGCTAGGACAATTTGACCGAGTTGTACCAAGGAGTAATTGGTGGCATGATTGGGTTTAATATAATGATATTGTATGAAAGAAATTATTAGTTGTTCTTTTACTAGAAAGAGTATGTTAAAATGATGTAATCATGGTGCTGCTATATTGTTTTTTTGGGTTGTTCATTTACTAGAAAGAACATGTTTAAATGATGTAATCGTGGTGTTTTTACATTGTTTAGTTAGGTTGTTCATATATATAAGAAAAATGTGTTTTGATTGTTTGGAAAGGAATATATTGTACGTTTTATAGAGTTTCTCATTAACTAGAAATTAATATGTTTTATTTCTCTTGTTAATGATGTTCTTTGATGTTTTATAGAGCTTCTCATTGACTGAAAATATTATGTTTTATTTTCTTTGTTAATGATGTTCTTGGATGATATGATGAACTTCTCATTACCTAGAGAGAATATGTTTAATTTGTATTTGGAAATGTTGATTTCGGACAATTTTGTTAAGTTGCTTGTTGATTGGAGGGTAAGTAAAATAATATTTAAATCTATACCATGTAAAGCATGATTTGCTTGTGGTTATAATCTAAATTTGGATGTTGAATGGTTATGGTTTGATTAATTTTTTTTCTTGTGATGGTAACTTATTAAAAATAAGAATAAAAAATGTACTCTTCTTAATCATATTGTTCCTACGATTTATGTAAAATTGTAAATGTCAAATATTTATTGTTTGAAGCTGAAATAAGGATGTTTTGATCCTTGTGATTAGAGGGAAACATGATCGCTGAAATAGAAATTGGTTGTTCTATTTGTGTGCATTCATAGCTTGTATCTTTATGGAAAACATGTAGTAATACATTCTCAGTTGTATTACCATGCGCTTGTTGATAAAACAACATTAATATCTTTCATATTTTATTAAATAATTGCATCAGAAAATGGAGGCAATATTCATGCCAGTACATTTTGAACTGACATCATACCACTACTCCAGTCTTGCAGGACAATTAGCCATCACATTCAGATATGCGGAAACTCATGTCTTGAGAAGTTTTATCATAGCATGGATCTAAATGAGTTACTTGGATTTCAATTTGTAGAAGGATGATATCCTAGAATTTTGATTGAATTTATTGGGATCATGGACCCATTGTTAATATTCAAACCTCACTATGTGAGAGTTACAGTATCAGTTATATATTTTTCCTTAACGACATATGTAATTTATGTTTTTAATAAAGAGATGATTACTTTGTATGAATAATATCTCAATATGAGTAAATGATAAATACTAGAATTACGAGGTCTTACTTATCATAAATTCTTAAATATATTTATTTGATATTTACCAATGTATGAAGCCGAAAAATTGGACAATTATTATAACATTCAATTGTCTTTTAATTTCTAAAGTAAATAGCTATTTAGTGGCATAGTTGATCAGAGGAATAATTAAATATATATTAATATATATTTAATTAGGGCCTTTCGGGTAAACTTGACATTAATTTGTTAAGATTGTAAAGCCTAATTTTTAGAGGATGAAAGAGTATCATTATAAAAAGGTAATTTAAGGTTAAAAATCGAACATCAGGAAAAGAGAAACTAGATAGGAAGGTAATTAGATGAAAAGATCCATTAGGCATATTAAGGGATAAGTACATGCAGAATGTTGAAATAGTTACATTTCAGCATAACGAATGTACTCATCTCATAATGATCCTAATTGGCCTTGGCATCTATCTCGATATAAACTCTTGCAAGATAATTTTAATTGGAAATAAAGTAAATACAAACTATAAGATCTAGATAACAGTGAAAGGGATAGTTGTGAGGTGGCAGAAGACTTAAAACTCATAAGACTAGTGTGTTGTCTTGAGTTTAGCTGTAACCTGCATGTGGATAACTTTGGCCAAAGTAATGCATTGATGGCTGTGCATTTTCTGATCACCTAGATCCTCCAATTAAAAAAATGTCAGTAACCTGATCATGGGAAGTTGAACATTGAACATGAGGTAGGAAATGGTCAGATACCGGAATACGAAGTTGGGAAACTAGCTTCGTGGTAGACCCAAGGACTTTCACATGGTTCCCATGACCTGATAAAGGTTGAGATCCAAAATGTTAGTAAGCATTGTCACTCAAAGTAGTGATGAAGGGAGATCGTGGAGATCTGGATACACCCTTCTCAGCTGCACATGGCTTACATGGATGTTGTCAGATAGATCAAAAGAACAAATCTGATTTAATGAATTTGATTAAATTAATATGTACGATTGTAGCTGTGTAATTTTTTTTTATGTTTTAAAAAAAAATCCTCATTTTCCAGCTCTTGTAATTTTGAGTGTTACGCCTTCTGACCTTCATTGACATCTCAGGCTTGATTTGAATATCCTTTTGAGCACATACTCATATCCATAATTTTTGATAACATCTTCATAGCTCTATAGAAGAGATATACACAAATTTTATTCTTACTCTGAGATTGAGCATTTAGACTATCAAATGTATGAAATTCTTATACTTATTCAAGAGCATTTAATGGACCTTATCATATCTTTTCATTATTTATAGTACTTGGTTACAAAACTATGATTCCTTCATACCACTTTTGTCATAGAGAGGACTCCCAAACACTTCTTCTTTATGATTTAGACCAGACAGATAATCCATGGTACTCTTGAGAACACTTAAACATAACAACCTAGATAACTGACTATGAGAAACCAAATCGATGCATGTTCTTTGATGTAGGCAAGTCAACTAATTTTTCTCTATTTACTTGATGCAGAATGACCCTCTTGATATTTTGGAGTATTCAAGTCACCTCAGATAAGATATACACATTTAACTATACCATTACTTCATGAACTACACAGACTTCTGTCATATATCATGAAATCATGTTTTGAGTGATCTTGAAAATCCTACAAACCACTTCATAATTTGACATGTATGCTTTGAAGAGAATCAACACAAGAAACTTGAAATTCACATCATGACTCCAGTTATGCATCATTCAATTGCTTTATGTAGTTACTCAATACAATCAGGGACTAAAAGAGCCAAACCAGATTAGAAATGTACCTTTGAATTTTGATATATTTGTAAAAAGGTCTCTTCTTAATATTTGATGATGCTAGTTTCACTCCAAACCTCATTACTGCTTCCTCTAAAAGATCGTGTCTTCTAGAAGCATAAAGAAGACAATATTTTCTTGATGTATTTTCTCAGAATAGTAAGAAGTCATCAAAACCATATGGTGACTCCGTCTTCCATTTGCTTGTTCTTCTATCCTTACTGAACGTATTGGTTACAGTTCTAGGAGTAATAACTTCATTTCTTGATCTTTCATTTTCTATTTGAGTTCCTAATAAGCATAGTTCATACACCTGTTCTACCACTTCTTGAGGTAGAATTTCTTCAACCTTTGTATTGGAGCTATTTTCATGTTTATTTATTTTTTCATTACTTATTGATCTCATGTGATCCAGTTTATCCTGACACTGTGTTATCTTGTTGTGTCTCTTCAATATTTTCCCATGTTACCTTCTTTCCAATCTTTGCTATTTCAGCTTCTAACTATGCTTTCTTGGCTGATTTTGTATTAGTGTGTTTGATTTCATATTTTCTCTTGTAGATGAGATTCCTCTTAAGATAATGTCTTGCAAAGTGTCCAATTTTTTTGCACTTGAAGCAAAATAATTGACCTCCTGTATCTAGGTGTACTTGTTGTCCATTCTTGCTTCATAGGCTCCTCAAGACAATATTTTTTTGTGTGACCCTTCTCATGACAACTAAAACAGACTCTATTATTTTCATACAAAGTCCTATAATCTCTCCATGGATTCTCCTTATCCATATGTTCTCAAATAGTCTCTAGCTCTATGTCCAAAATCATTGCATGAAAAATAATATCCATTAAATTTTCTCTCATACCTGGATGCATTTGGGTTGTCTGAACCTTCCTATGTTAATATTCTTGGTCTACTTCTTATTTTTTTACTTGTTGGGACTGGCCTTTTCTTCTTCCTTGTTCTATGAATGGATGGATTCAAGATTCAAATCTCTTTTCTTTTCTTGTGCTACTTCTTCTATGATAATATTCAGATCTACCCTTAATTTCTCACACTCTTCAGTATTTTCTTGGATGGATGCTTGACAAGAAATTAAGCTCTATTTCACCCAAAAGTCTTTGTAGCTGATTTGTGACTTGACTTAGTTTAGTTTTTTGGGTATTTACTTCCTCTTCTAGTTTCAGGCAGTCATTCTCTTTTCCTTTCAGAGCTCTTTGAAACATTTCTCACAAGTGTAGATACTTCATTTAATTCTTGAAAATGGCGAGCTTCCATGTTATTAATCTCATTCTTCAAGCCTTATATTAGGGATTGAGAAATGTCATATTTTCTCTTCAAGATTGATTCACCTGAAGAACACATGCTTGTGTTATCAGGATCATCTTCAAGCTGTTATTCTTAACTCATAAGGACCATGCTAAGATAGTAATCTTTGGATATCACAAGCAACGAGAGGGAGGTGAATCCGTTCTAATCAAATTTGTAACTTCTAAAATTTCTTAAAAAGAGTTAAAAATAAAAATATAAACACATATACAGGTACATGCAATAAGGCAAGTGTACATGACACCAAATTTATAGTGGGAAAACCTTAGAGGGAGAAAACCCACTTGAAAATCAAGGCCCTTTATTAAGAACACCTATTCTTAACATACAATGATTTCCAATTTGGTTGAGTACCTAGTAAACCTGAGAAGCACCCACTTAACAGTCCATTTAGCACCCACTGAAATGTTTCTAAACACCCATTAGGCTAATTTAACAAGCTGCAACTTGTAAGGAACATCAACCCCTGTACTCTAAGCTCCCACTTAGAAGAATTCAATGAAAATGTCTGATTTGATCATTTAGTTTCTTGTTGCTTCATCAACATATCATGATCCCCTACTGGTTCAATTTATTCAACAATTCACAATTCACCCATTTATTTGATTTTTATACTATCTCTCAGTCAAATTAAAATTCAAGTGCTCTTATAGCTATCCACTAACACTCACCATCATCTTTATTATTGAATATGACTTTGTGATGTGTCTTTCTATCCTTTCTCTTCATTGTTATCTGATGAATATTCACTTGGTAAGCCTTATTATGAGCTGTCATGTCTCTGACCTTATTGTATGTCTTTTATTTACTATACATAGGCTTATAGTATTCTTCTCTATTCAGTCATATTTGCATTATTTTAGGTTACATCTCTGTCATTAATCAACACAATATACTTTTGTTTTCCATACATCTACATATGACTGTTATTCTTCTTTATATTTTTCATTCACCCACACATCTTAGGCAGAGTTCATACACCCAACATTGGATTTCTATTTTCAATTTAATATCTTAGCCTGAAGAACTCCTTCATTTTCTCAACATATGCACACTATTTCCACACATCATACCTCATCCTTAGAACTATTTGTCTCAACTTTCTTTCAACTCTTCAACTTTCCTTGTTAGCCTTGACTCAAGCTCAATAGTCACACCTCTTCAACTTCCATCAACTTGGATTCCTATACAAGAATTTTTATATAAATGACTCTTATATTTATTGTTTGAAGTATCTTGTGACTCTCCAAGTTCCTATCTAACTTAGATAAGGAATTCATGCAGTTGTAACTATCCATGACTATTTGACTTCTTCATTGTCTTGAACGAGATATTATTACATATTTCTTTGGACTCTGTTATCATTATTCAATCATCTTCTAAATCCTCTAAGGCTTATATATTACTCTTCTTAAACTTGAATACCTTTATGGAGAGAAATTTAGACGTATTCACAGTCTTTAAAGTGTAATTTTTTCATTCTAGCATTATTCACTATTTATATATAGACTAAGGTATGGAGATTTTGCATTTTTATCAAAGAGGTTATTTGCAAGCATAGCCAATAATCCTTGAAGGTTTCTTGATGCTTGAGAATCTTGAATGAAAATTTACCTATAATGGGTTTCTGAATATATACACTTAAACATGCAAAGTAGCTCAGTTCCCTGCTAAGAAATGATTGTGTTCGCACTCAAACACAACTGTCATGAGATTCTCTTTACATACTTAATGATAGCACTTCAAATATTTTGAAATTAGGTCGTATACCTCCCACAGAGATCTGTATGAAAATTCATGAGTTTTAATTTGTGGAATCAAAATATTCAATCAAAATTATTTTAGTAAAACCCTAGATCAGGGTAGCTTTCACAATGAAGCCCGAGAGATACAAATTTACTCGTATCTTACTCATTTTTGAAAAAATTTCAACATTTATTTCTCATGTAGCTTCATCTCATCACCCTCCATCTATTTCAAGAAAAAACAAACTTGAAGACCTTTCCTTTTCTCCAAGTTACTTAACAGACGTGCACAATGTTCAACAATCAAGCTTGAACATGACAAGACATGCGACACTTGCGATATTGATTTTCTTGGGAGACTAATTAAGCCTTCTAGTCCTTCTTCAACACTCAAACACCACATTCAAGCTCTAAACAACTACCTGTAACCTTGCAAATGGTGCTCATGTAGTCAAGTGATCTGAATAATGCAATTTTTTTGATTTTCTTGCAAGGTTACCTTGAGATAGTATAATCCTTGTATTATTTCACAAGAAAAAGTACTTAAATGATGGTTTTGATATGTCTCACTAAAATTTTTGATGTCTTTTTTTAACATATCCATACATGCCTTGATAGGAGAATTGTATTGTCCAAGGAATTCCCTCTGAGTATAAGCTCATCTAGTTGGAGTTTTATTTTCTCATTAATTGGTATATGAGCTTGAATCATGCTATAGGAATAAGCCATGAATTTAATTGTCTTAAGTCATGCTAAATTTAAAGGAACATGACAAGATTTCAGCTCAAATGACCACTTTGCACATTGCACCCGAAATGTGCATTTATGATTGAATTAGGTTGGCCTAATATTTGAATGAGATGTGACCTTGAAAATCCTATTGGAATCCACCTCCATTGATAATTTTTTTTGAAATATAATTTTGAGGAGTATCTTAACTTCTTGTTGCAACAATTTCACTATTGTTGGAATTTTGTGCAAGTTCATATTAGGAGCATCATTTAGACAAGATTAAGAGATTGACTTGCTACAAGAAACTTGATGAATATTTACCTTAAAACACCATATAATCCTGGAAAACCATCATAAGATAACTTCTAGGCACTTTATAAATGATCAAACAGGACCCTTGAGATCAATTTCATCTTCTTGCTACTATCGATTCAAAACACAGTCTAGGAGAGAGAAAAACTACTTGACTAAAATCTTCATATCTTTTTAAAAACATGTCCAAATGACTTGTAAATTTTTGTACTAGATCATGATTGTAATAATCTTCAAACATTACTTACATTATTTATTTGAATGAGACACTATATATTTTCTTGACACCTAAGAATCCATGCTCCTCGAAATGCATTTTTCAAGAAGGCAGTCTTAGAAAAACTTGAATAACCCAAAATCCCCATTTCAGAATAAGATGACATTTGACATGTAGCAATAAAATACATACCTATACATGTTCCATGTATTTTTTAGCCATATGTTTTCCTTTGGATCTCTAAAAAACTCATTTTCATGCACGACATTGCTAGTTCTAAAATCCACTTTCTATGCATTCTTGAGTTTTGACTCCAAGAGCTAAAATGAGCCTTATTTCAGCTTAGATATAACCTATAAAACATTACTAGGATTATTCCATTCTTTCATGACCTTTGCCATCCTTTCATACCTCATTGGGCTTAAGAAATAGGCCTAAATGAATTATTTTGACTTGAGATTTCCACCAACTGACCTGATACTCACTGTAAGAACTTGTTAACATGTTTATACCATCATACTTGATCTTTACCACATCTAAACTTACCATGTCGATGATTCCACTAGACTCCCTCACCAAACAAGCCTACAAAGCACTGAGACCACCTTGAACTCTCACTTGTGAGCTCTAAACATCTTCACCTTTCACTCCTTTTCCATCAATGCTACTTGATATCAATGGCAACACCAATGATTAGGGTTCAACAAGATGATGACATAAGATACTTAAATGTTGGACAGTAGTAACAAAGATCCACTTTAAAGCACTCAACAAATATTAGGGGTTGACAATACAATTTCAAAAGTTTAAAAATAGAAGATAAGTTTGGGTATGAACCTATCTATGGTAGATTATATCACAACCAAACATGTTTATAGGTTACAAACCTATCTAAAAGTGACTATGTGGAGATGAATTCTTCCATGCATTGTAGCCTAGATGTATACTTCTAGTTTCTAGTTCTAGAATGTTTTAATTAACCTTTACTTAAGTTGAATTTCCTTCTCCTTTGTTAAACCTAACTTGGATCACCTTGAAGATGATTTTTTTTAAAAAAGGAGTTATCATTTTTGAGGTTGGACATGTGCCAACCACCAACCCAATAGTCGAGTGTTTCCTATGTAAAACCAATCCAAAGAGGCGTCAAACCCGCATATTTCTCCCATAATCCCATAACAAGATGCAACTAACAATATACAAATAAATGAACTTAACATGAAATCATTTATTGACTTTGGTACTTGACCACATGATTTTTTACCTTTATATACTTTATATTTCTTATTTATGTTTATCTAAGATTGTTATTATAATATTTATCTATATTATATAGTCTCTTGAAGTGATCAAACAACATCCATTTGATTCCTAGATGGTGTGAATGTATTAGAGTTCCTTTTCTTAAATAGGAAACATTTCATTAGTTTTCCCACTCAACCAACCCTAAAATCTAGGGTAAGGATGAATAAGACAAGATATCCATTTGAAATTATGATTGTTAGGTGTTAGAACTTAGGAATTAGTTGTATTCCAAATTGGGAACTATCTATTCATTATTATTTATAGTATTTGAGTTGTGTATGGGAAGATCAAAATTATTATGCGTAAGAATGTTGGGAAATATGCACACAAAAAGGATATAAAGATACGTTTGCAAGGATATTAGAAGAACCAGGTACAAGAGTACAAAGGAACAACACAAAAATATTAGTGAATACACAAAGGAGGCACAAAGGATTCAAGATAAGACATAAAGAAGCCTTGTAAGAGGAAATGAAGAAACACAAGGAGATATCATGTATATTTAGGAATACTAAAGTGTGTAAGGAATTGAAAGGATAAAAATAGTAAGGGAAATTAATATTTGGGTTATTTGCATGAACTTGGTGCATAAACAAGTAGAACAGACTGAAGATAGGTGGTATAAAGATAGCGCACAAGGAAGGTAAAATGAGGACATTATTAAATATAGGAGAAGGAATTATAGAAGTATTAATATGAAAAATTATGGTATACTGACATATGGCCTATCCACTGCCATGATGTAATAATTAAATGGTAGTTATATAACTCAAGGACTAAGAATAGTGTAGTGCCCCTCCAGTTCATAGAATTTTTTCTTTCCTTTAGCCTTAATGGTTTATGTGGATTTTTGAAAAGTTCTTGTGTTCTTTGCAATCCCCCAGGTTCAATGGAGATAAGGATAAATCTCTCTCAGTTTTCGATTAAAGGAATTTAAAATCCTTTCCTAAGGACCACATGATGGTCATTAAATTTCTGGCTCATTTTGGGTTGTCATTTTGGTTATGTTCAGAGTGATCATAAAATAAAAGTAGCTATTAAATAAATTAAATATCGGAGAAATAAAATGATATAGTTTTTTTTTTATGAAAAAGATCTTATATTAAATTAAATGTAACATGATACAAGATTATTTTTTTAAAAATGTGGGTGGTATGAGAGCACACCCCAAAGCCACAAGCACACTAGGCCATGCCTAGGAAAATAAGAAAACATCAAAATAATTCCAAGCTACAGATACATTCAAGGAAATCCAAAAGCAAAGGCACCCGACACTGAAGCAAAATGAGATACAAGAGGCTCAAAGTGCCCCTTCTTCTCTTTAGATATCGTGACAATAGTCCATGATGCCTTCTGGGGAGCCAATTCAATGGAGGATCTAAGAAAGAGATATCCTAATTTGGGCTAGAATCAGAATACTTAGATACATGTGACTGCTTAGGAAGACTTCCAACAGGGGGAATCTTAATAGTCATATCTTCTAAATTTTTGGGGTGAGAACATTATTTGACTTTTGGCCCTAAAAATGGCTACCAACCTTTAAACCATAGAGGAACCCCTTTTCTCTTCTTATTTTTATTCTGATTGAGTGATAATGGGAAAACCTCCTGAAGGTGCCTATTTTGATGATACAACAGACATTGAAAGGTCTTGTTCTCATAGTCAAGAACTTGAATCAACTTGAAGCCATCGTGGTTTAACTTCAACTTGTCTGGTAGACCTTTGCTGAGATCCACCTCAATAAAAATATGTGCATAAGTGAACAAACCTTGCTTGGACCGTTCATTATCCATCTTAATGAAGCAACTAAGAGAATCACTAATAGTAACATAAACCACATGGTGCCAAAAAGGGAGAGGAATATTGGGGAGATGAACACATTTTTGAAAGTACCATAGTAGAAGGATGAATACCCAAAAACCATGGAGTAAGAAAAAGTCTATCCTTTCCCCAAAACTAAGGACCCTCATTAAGAATCCATTGACAATATGTGGGAGAAAAGAAATGTACAATACACGAGCCCTTTGTACATAACTAAATCTCATAGTCACTAGTCTAAGTAGAGTAGATCCATTTGTGTAGATCTTCAATATGGGGCCAAAATCCATTAAATAAAAAAATAACGGATGAATATTGAAGGGAAAAATTAGATTTGATTACCTCATAGAGTGAAATATTGACCACAGGAGTGACCTCTGCTTTATCCACAATATATGGAAACCCTGCACCTGAAAAACCCTGCTCGATATTTACAACAATAGCTGCCAGGAAATATTTCTGTCCAAAATCCAAAGCCATGATGAAGAACATGAAAATAAATGGTAGAAGACTGTAGTAACTGTGAGGCCAACATGCCTGCATAATCCTCCCCTATAAACCTTAGCCTACTCCTCCCGTCCACCATATCCTCCTCGAGTGTGCACCAAAAATGTCTAATATTTTAATATTACATTGCAAACAAAAAAAATAAAATGAAAATAATTAAATCATTAAATATTATAAACATTCCTAAATTCCTCTAACTACTTAGGGAAGCTTATGCCAACCCCATTTCAAGAAAATAATCAATGAATTTTTTGGGTTTGGTGAGGTTACATGCGTGAGAAGATTTTGGGAAATTTGGATTTTAGGGAATTTTCCAAATTGATAGAGGATGTTTTTTGTATTATTTTTGGCTTGGTGTGGAATTTTTCATTGTGAGGGCATAATTAGTTGTAGGTTTTTATCATAATGGGCCTATTTTGAGTTGAGATTTGCAGTGGAAAAATTATCATTATTGTTTTTATTCTATTTATTTCTATTTAAGTGTGGTATCATACTTTTGATAGGCGTGGAACCAACCTTCACAGTGTTCCCAACATATTCCCTGAATGTGCCAAAATTGAAGATTTAAGTGAGGCACATGAAGTGTTTAATAAAATATGGTTTCACGGAAGGTCTGGGTCATTTGATATACACAAAATGGGTTATTGAAAACACTTGTATAAGATGGAAACAAATATAATTCAAATAATCTTTATTTAATCAATTACAGGTAGATTAAATTTTAGACAAGGAATGATTGTGATAGTATATTTAAATCCCACTGCAAATATGATTTTCAATTTGGTGCTGGAATAAAACAAAAAAAAGGTCAATAGATCTTGATATACATAATATTATGTTTTAAAAATCATGTGAAGATGTACACGCTGCATTGTTTGCAATAATAGAATTTAATATTTTATGAAATTGAGGCATCTCTGTTGACATTTGGTTGAATTATTTATGGTGAAGTTTATCCCTTCAACCTTTCTTCACATACTCCCGAGACCTATCCCATGTCAAATATGGAGCCTAGAGAAGGCCATAGACAGTCGGCACAACTTAGTGTGCAACAAATTTTAATTAATTAGTTACAAGTGACTAGGAAGATATGTATGCTTATGTGGAATTTCATGCTAGGTAATGTGAACTTTTTGTTAAAATTCCTGAAGGAAAGGTGGTTCGTTGGTCAAAAATGATTTCTGGATGCAAACAAAAATGGGTTTTGTTAAAAATGTATAGGTACCTTCAACAAACGCACAATTAATCGGTGTAAAACTAGCACCCACATTCATGCTAGCATACTCCTAGCTTGTGTGAAAATAGGATCCTAAAACAGGGTGGCGGCATCCACCAAAGAATCATGGAAATAAATCCTTTTCAGATGTTATAGTTGTAAGTGCATTGGAAAATATGGTTGCAAAATGTGGAAGCATGATCTTGGCACACAAACTATTTGAAAAAAGACATGGGAGAAAGGTGGGTTTTGGGACCACAATTTGTCATTTCATTCGGCCAATAGATGACTACTCCATGCTCCACACAGAACTTGACTTAGTGGGAAATTTATCTTTAATAACCCATTATCAGGATCAATGGTGTGGAAGTTGGATATTCTTCTGCTTTGAGATGGCCTCGTGCATTATGACCTAGTAAGCTTGATTATTATGGGATGTGTGACATGCCGAACTCAATAGTGGGCTCAGATGGTATTGTTGACTCTTGTAAATGTGATTTTTTCCCTAGAAGAGCTCGACAACATGAGATTAGTTCTTGACTTGACTCCTAGCTCGATCCATAACTCAGTCTTGTTGGCCTTAAGAGAAAATTTTTATGGCACAATTTTGTTAGATGAAAGGCGTCAACAAATTGTGAATTCTCATTCCTCAACAACATTTGGGTATGCTCAAAATGGGTCTGCTAGAAAGGATTTGGAGTTTCCAAGAAAATGCATTTGGAGAGCTTCTAGACCATTTGGAGCCATGGTACCCGCTTTCCTTTTCACATGCATGGTCATCTTACCCTTTTCTCCTGCACGATCTTATTGTTTCTATTTTTTCTTTTTTTAATGGATTTGAAAAGTAAACCAATGAAGAATACATTTTAGGTGAAATAAATGAGAAGTGTTATCTAATAGAAAATTTTACATCTATTATGTACGCAATTAGACAAGTAACCATGAATGTAAACACTATTCCCAATTATCTTGGGGATGGTTGGAAAAACCATGATATTAGGACTGGTTATGGAAGTCACGTGGTTAGTGGGTTAAACTTGAATGTTAGTTCAAAACTACCTCTTGAAAACATTGTGAAATATTAATAAAACCTATTTTCAATGAGGCACCAAATATTTCTATAGACTCCGAATTGAGAAAATCAAGCAATGACCATGTTCCTTATCACACGAAGTGTTTCACCGAAGCTTGGGTTGTTCTTAGAATACTTTTTTGATCCTTTTTCATCATGAGTTTAGGTTCCCAGTGGACCATTTCAAAACTTGTGACTACTATTTAAAGTTAAAAATACAGTTTGGTTTTGACCCACAGTTTAGGCCCTGGCTGGAGAAATAGAATTTGGATTTTGCATAACTTGAGTATTTATCCATCACAATCAATACCAACCATTAGTTTTGGAGAAAATAACCTTGCAAGCTAGTTTTCTAGGTGGATTTTGTAAGCCTCTGATTGGTGGGTGAGGATGCCATTTAAGTGCATTTACGATCGGTAACTCCGGAAAGATGGGTGCCAATTGAACCTAGTTCACCGGTTCAAGGTTTTGTCAGCTCTGAGTGTTTATCTATATATAGTGGAATAATTTGGGATTTTTTTCTTTTATGTTTGAGTCTCAAAGATTATTTTTGAACGTATATTTTTGAGCTACTTGTCTAAATTTGACGCTTTTTGGAAACTTGTAACAAAATGGGGAAAACTGTCATATGACCTTATTCAAGAAAAATATCAATCGGGAAACCTTGTAAATAATAACACATGACTATAGGAAACCTTATATTTGTAGAGCGCACACTTTCACACACAAATACAACAGTAAAATACTAGGATAATTTTTTTTATTTTTTATTTTACTTATATTGCTCACTACACACAACACAACATGGGCTTCAAGTACAGAACTCGACTCGCATACGACTATCACAAAAATCATTGACTCACATAGATGCATGAAAACAACGTAGGCATGCTAACGCTACACTTTTCCCAATGGAAGGTTACTAGTAAAGGACACAACCACAAGAACATGGCTTCAGGAACGGTGAACCCACAACATGCCTCATTTCTTTAAATGTATTTTTGGTTAAAGCTAACATTCCAAGGACATTACGAGCAAGGATAAATTTTCTTGTTTGTCCACCTACGTTTTCTTAAGCTTATTTTGCAGTTGAAAATACAATTCGACCTTCTCAAGTTGGCTTCTTATACTTTATATAAATTTCCATAACTGACATACATATTTGGCATAAATAAAATTGTATACAAAATACTTAATCATCTTCTAATATGTAAAAATATTCTTCTCCAACGTTTATTTTGATGTCTACATGTTTTACCCTTACAACTCAAGCAAAAGAGACTTGATGTCCAAAATGCAAGTCAAGGATTTGACGGAGATTTAGATACAGGGACAGCTTTTCACCAAAAATATTTCTCGATTCACACTATATTTATTTCCCTGCCATTGTTATTATAATTTGAAAACTTATTGAATTCCTATAAGATATATATATATATATATATATATATATATATATATTATATATATATATATACATACATATATATATATTATATATATATATTATGCATCCTTTGTTTTCTCAAAGTTTGGTCGCACCAAGGTAACTTATATTCTTTGCAATGCATGATAAAGTTTAATTAAGTTATAAGGACTCTAAGATTGACCATAAACCTAATCTCCAATCTCATGTGCAACATTATATGATATGCTCTTATATCGCACTAAGGTCTCGTTCTTAGCATCGTCTCGAAACAAAAGAGATACGAAAGCACTTGTCTGACATCTTAAAGAAGTACAAGGCTAGGAGCATAATAAACTACACATGAACACAAGTGATCTATGTACACGAAGATCCCATGTCACTACAATTCACGATTCCGCATAAGGAATATTCTTTATTCCTTAATGTCATAAATGACATAACAAGGGATTAAGGGACAAGATTACAATTTCTAAGGTTCTCTAGAATCAACATCTTTCAACTCAATTTTGCATACAAGGAGTTAAAATACAGTTTTCTACCCACAAGTTAATAGACAAAAACCACTAGGGTTTAGTTTAATTCCAATATGCACCTAACGATCTACGCCTCTACTACATGTGATTTTAAGGCAAGTGGACATAATTATACTAAACCACATTCAAGAGAATGCTAAGATGTTATTTTGATAGAAACCATGGTAGCACCGCTTAGTCGATCCTTCGAAACAAGGACTCATAAGGTGACTCCTAAGGCGGTCTTCAACACTCAGCCTGGTATCAGACCTGAAGAGAGTACATTCTTCTCACAATTACCAAAACTAGAAGGAAACTGCATATTCTGGATAAAGTTGGACCATGTCATTCCTAAATATGGGTTTACGGCAGTGTCACTAGACAAAAAGACTTTGACGATAAACTCCAAATGGGGGTTTTATTTACCTAACCTAGAGTGTTCCATCGAGTGAAAACCTTAAGTTCGTTCTACAGTCTTAAATTTCTTATATCGTACAAAGGGTCACACATGCAGGAAAGTATGCACGAATATTTTATTAAGGGTTGAGTGTTCCCATTAAAACTCTTTATTGTGTTTGCAATGTAAGAAGGTAACCCAATAATTAATTTAATCATTTATTAAATACTTAGAAGGTACTACAATGTATTAACTTCGGTTTTCAATTTACTAAGTATAAATCAAACCCCCCCCTTTTTTTTTCCTTTTTTTATACACAACTAAGAAACATAATGAATCGGTAATTAGATGCACATTTCCTAAGTATCCCTAAAACTAGCATATCATGCATATTAACAAATTTCATTTATAAATTTTCGGTAACAAGAGACTGCATTAGACAGTTATTCATTTTACAATGACCTATAAAAATGACAATAATAATAATTAAATCACACATTTCCCTTTTTCATCGTCGTTCTTCCATCCTGCAAAACCCATGTGAGCATGATATCAACGATAAATCGCTGGCATGGCATCCACCCTAAGCAATCATAAGTATCATATCTCAGATTCCCATTTACATCTAACAATAATTACAATTTGCAATCAAAATAAAAAGGTCTAGGAACATGTATCCATTGCATTTCATTTTTCTTCATTTTGTAACTCAGGAGAGAGAAAGAGAAGGGAAGAGAGAGAGAAAACATCGTTTTTCCAAAAGTTCTAATACACACAACAAGTTTCATTATAGTGTTTTAAACAGTTATTTAAGTGTGTTTAAACGTTTTCAGGGTGATTTGGCAACCTTACGAGGTCCCGCAGCTTTCTATTCTTACATTTTCTCACTAGCTACAAAATGTTCAAAAAGGGCTAAGAGGCTAAGAAACTGCTTCCAAAGGTTATCTTCCGATGAGCACGCACTCCATGATTAACTTTCTACGTGTCCCCAGATATACCAAAAATTCATAGCAACTGACGGAATTGAAAAAGAGCGAATGGTTAGTGTTTGGCAGTTAGTTCTCTAGGGCCACTGGTCGTAGTTCACCCAGTTGTAAAATGCCAAAAGTTAACTCGAGGGCCCAGAAAACCGCGTCCATAACTGACGTTCGATGGAGAAGCACGCAACGAGACATCTCCTACTAGTTCCCATATATAAGGAGAGTTCATCATAGTTGACGGGACGGAGAACTAGTAAACTATTTTCAAATGGCGAAAAGTTTTCTGAAGCGACAAGGAGAAATTGGTCCAGTTTGACCTCGTCAAACTGCGATTGGAGGCTTACAAAATGGCTTCGCCAAACTATCCCGAAAAGTGCTCTTTCCTATTCTGAATGTTCTATGCATTTCTCTAGTATAAACGCTAGAGGATTGTGAAGACGGAATGTGATCTCTCTTTCCAGGTTTCAAATGGTGGTCCCAAACGAAAGCCAACTTTCTAGTTTTAACAACTCTCTATTGTTGTAAACCGGTGTAACAGGGCTCCTAGAAGAGCGTTAAAAGGATTTCATATGATCGTTTCAGGTCAAACCAAAAATCCATGCAACTCCTCGTATACCAAGGTACGCGAATGAAACTTCACATCTCGTTTCCAGAGTTGCGAAGGGTACTTAGTGAGTCTCCGAAAATGTAAAATTTAACTATTTTAAGCAGGAAGAAGGTCAACTTATTCAATGGAGAGTCAAATTTTCTTGGTCGATAAAATGATATTGGAGTGATAAAAAGGGTAAGAGTTTTCTGGATCATCTCGAAGCGAGGGTGATAGTTCATGGTTTAAAATAGGCGAGTTACAATGGCTTCGAGAGTTACGACACGACACTTTATTGTTTTGCAATGAGTTGAAGGAACATTTAACTGTATTAAAAAAATTCCATAATTTTAAAATTCTATTTAGTTGCAAAAGAGAACTAAAACACGAAAATTATGAGAGGTAAGGGAAGAAGAACCATGCCTGGAGAATGAAGTCGGTCGAAACCGCAAGCTTGGGTTCAGTCTCTTGCTTGGGCACTTCGTCAACCAGTCCTCGAGCGTCCTCATCTCCACCATTTTGCAGACACGTCTACCAGGGAAGTTGCATTGCAAACAAAAACATCTTGTTTTCTATGCCTTGATGGTTTTCCATGCTCAATTCTAAAGCTCTTATTTTTACACATGCGGGGAGGATGCTGACAGAGGTTGTGGAACCTAGCTTTACACGTACCCATTGCATTTACTTGAAGGTTTCCAAGGCCTTTTTAACGAACTCATTTTTATTTTTATTTTTTACACCTCCTGCAATCATTGTTGCCCATAAACCACATTCCTTTCAGGAATTGCCGAACCGTTTTCATGCTTCCACATTTTTGCACATTCTCATGTGCTCATCAAACACCAAGCAAACATAATGATTAATTCTAGGCATGATTCTACAAGAGGCACTCATGCCATCGAAGTATTTACAACCCTCATGCACTGAACATGCATGGTTGAAAGCCAATTAAACAAAAATGAAGCTTACATGGTCAGGGTATGTTCCATAAGACCACATCTCTTTGAGGCATTCTGCCAAACAAATCACAGTCCCTTTGCTACACCTCCATTTTGTGCATATGCTACCATCATGGCATTCCATGAGACAACATTTCTTTGAGGCATTCTATCAAACAGTTCAATGCCTTCTTAACAGACCCATTTTTTTTTACATACCATGCTATCACTGCAGTCTAGGAGACCGCACATCTTTCAGCTATTTTTTCAAACAGTTCACATGTGTTGTGTATGCCTTCACATTTTGCATACTTATTGATCTAGGTACCTGACAAGACATTTAGAGATAATATCTTCCCATGATGCTTTGATGGATGTCCATGCGCTGTCCTAAAGCTCCCATTTTGACAGCAGCTGGGAGATTATCAGCAAAGGTTGTGGGGTGTGACTTCCAACCTGCCAACCGTATTTTGCTTCGAGAAGTTCCCATGTAGTTTCAACAAAACCATTTTGTGCATAACCCAAAATCATTGCAGTCCATGGAACCACATTTCTTCCACGCATTTAGTCGAATAAAATGCATGCTTCCACATTTTTACATACGCATCTACTAGGGCATGTGTAACTGCAACATCTGGCAAAGTTCTTCTGTTAATTTTTTTGTTTGCTAGGAGTTCACGTAGGTCTGGGCACGGCTGGGAGGACGCAGGCAAAGTTACAAATCAAACAAACATAAACTCCCTCCGTTTTGCTTTATTCTCCCACGCAGGTATGTGGCATGGCCTGGGAGGAAGTTGGAAACGGCTGTGGAGTATGGCTTTGCAGAAAAATCAATGCATTTGCATGAAGTTTTCAAGGCCGTTTCAACAAACTCATTTTTTTGTGTGCACGTCCTGCGCCCCCAAACCAGCCGCCCTTTCCATCAACAAAAACAAACTCTAACTCGTCCAAAAGAAAAAAATATCACGGGCCTTTAATTTTAATTCTTTTATTTCATTTTTTTACATTTATTTTATTATTATTATTATTTTATATTTAAAGGAGGCATTACAATTTTGATGCTTTCTTGAAAAGAAATTCATTGTGGAAAAATTGTGTTTTCTCTCTCATCTCTCTATCTCTTTGGCTTGTTATTTTTATTTCTTACTCTCCCTTTAAGTGTGTTAAGTATTGTTTCTTTATTATTGGAAAACTATGAAAGTGTAAATTTTGATAGATTTTTGGTAGATGCCATGCCACCAATTGTGCTGACCATGTGGTGGATGCAGGTATATGAGACAAGAAGAATATTGTAGTGTTACTTGTGCTTTTGTAATACGGGATTATCTTTGAAATATATGTAATATAAAATGGATAAATATGCACTATGGTTATAAACATGAATGTTATTTATTGATTTTTTTGTGATGAGTAAGAAATTGTAAAATATTGATATATTGGAGTCTAAAATGGGAATTTTATTCTGGGAGTGGTTTTGAATACGGTTTTTATGTTGTCCTTATGGTTTAAAAAAATATTTTACCATGTTAATTATTTATTTCCCCATTAATAATAGTATTCTTTAGTAGAACTTACTATTCTTAAATTATTGAAATGAACCATGCTAATAACCCTTGTATTTTTATTTCTTAATCAAGTCTTGTATAGTTTTGCAATACCACTACCATTTTAAGAAAAGAATCAAGCCTATAACTTGTTGTTTCTTATATTACACCTTGAATGATCAGATTAAGAGATCTAAGTGACATGAGTGGAGTCAATTTACTCATTTACCTACACATTAAAACCTTATTTTTGACTTCATTAACCCCTTCTCATATTTTATTGATATTACGAAGGTTGGATTTCTATAATGTCAACTTGTATCAAGTTGTAGATCACCTGATTTCTAAAGGGAAATAAGTAAACCTAGTACCTTTTTAAGAGATTGATTTACGAAGAAAACCCATGATGATATTTTTATATCGAATTGTGTCCCTAGAATGTTGAGATTAGAAGTGAAGAGAAACATGGAACCAGTCCCTTTCAGGTCATCAATAATCCATTCCATACATTTTAAATGATGAGATGAGTTGTTCCTTATTGGAACATGAATTTTGACAATGTTACCTTCTTCTCGAAAATGGGATTCATATGACCCATGTGTATTTAAATTTTCATCCAAACATTTATGAGCTATATAAGTTTAATTACATAAGAGGATATAAGATAATAAAATCCATCTTACCGTAAGAACATGTTTTCTTAAAATATAAATACGAGAAACCACCTAATGGGAATTGTAATAGACCAACTCTACTAGGACGTTATTTTATAGGAAAACAATATCGTCCTTTTTGGTAAGTCTTAAGTTATGTTTAGATATAATCTTCTTTCATAGTCCTAGAGACTTGTTGGGTTTTAAAATTGTACCTTAACAAACCACAGTCAGGGGACAACAAGTCCCTCCTCTTTATGGGAGAGGTTCCCTTATTGAAAGCAAGCAACAAAGCTAATATACAAATGTATAACTTTCAAAGTGTGGATTCTTGATACTTTAAAATTTTTTAAGCCCAAAAGATTATTAATACGAAAAAAATAGAAGAACTAATGCGATGAGAGAGGAAGAACATAACAATAATTTCAAAAAATATAGATAACAGAGTATAACCTTATACGTATTGATCAAGGGAGATGTAGAATAGAATCATTCAATTTCTCAACAAAAATAATTCCATGGACACAAAGTTATAGAAATTTATAAACAAGAACACAAAGTTTCTTATCATAAAAGATTAATGATCTGTGGGTTCTAGATGGGGAAAGAAGGAATAACAGATGGAAATGAAGTGGAAATTATTTTGTATTGATTAATTTCGTATCGATAAAATTTCAAGAATGCAACGATCCAAAAACCCTGGAATAATGGCGTAGAGAACCCACTAAATATATTTCAAAAATGGTTACATTTAGTTACAACTTCTTTTAATCTAAATATTAAGACCTAATTAGGAATTAAAAGAAGTGTTTCAAGATCTCGAAGAAGAAACACTCAACTGAATTTCAGAGGTGCCAACTGGCTCAATAATCTGACATTTTAAACTCTTCAATGCCTCTACTATTTCCATTCCTGGTGACAAAACCAGATGCATTGAATCACAGTCGTTAACCCACTTTAACAACTTTAAAAATGGGTCATCCACGTGGAAGATATTTAGTGAAGCGGGCCTGGGGGGCTTTTGCATTTTATGATTTTTATAGAGATTATGTATTTTAGAAATTTTGGTCCACCCATTTGCTTCTGATATAGGCCTGACACATAGCTTCACTTAAGTGGTGACAGAGTCGTGGCTCACTTTTACAATTTTAACTCTTTTCAAAGAAAAGCTCAAAAACTCAAAGTTCTCTGCTGACCTGCCTCTCCACTTTGAATTTTCAATGTGGGATCAAGACCCAATTGGAGTCATGGATAATTTTATAACTTTTAACTCTCTTTTTGGAAATAAAACCAAAATTCCCAAATCATTTTGATGACACGCCTTTTTGCTTTGACTTTTCAACATAGGCATCAACACGTGGCTTTACCTGGGCACCAGCGAGGTTGCACTTCACTTTATAAATTTATTCCTTTTTCCATAATGCCTAAAAACATGAAAAGGGCCCGCCTTTCCACCTTTGACCTTTCAAAGCATCAAAACACAAAAAGGGTCTGACTTTCCGCTAAATAGCCAATTAGGATCCTTCGGGGCCACGGGGCCAATTTGACACTTTTGCTAATAAAACCAAAAATGAATAGTTTACAAAAAGAACCCATCCTCCCACATCCAATTAGAGATGTCCACGTTCTCATGGATGTTGGGGAAAATTTTGACAGGGAAGATACCCCCGTAAAAGATAAAACGAAGGGGAAAAACTCCATCATTTATGCCCATATTACAAATTACTTTTCACAGGAAGAAAAATTCAAATGACACAAGGCTCAATGTGATCCTCAACCAAAGAGAAGGGTTGAAAATAATATTTGAATGAAGGAAACAACTTTTTAAGCATCTAGACGGGAAGACAAAAAGTTTATCAAACCACACACATTGGAGAATTTTAAATGAAAGGGGCAAGATTAAAAACCGAGCACCAAAAAATTCAAAGAATGAATTTCTCCATCTCTTCAGACTTCTTACTCTGTTCTAAACATTCCTCAAAGGCACCAAATCAATTTTTTTGAAACTTGACTTGGAAAATGAGGGGGATTTCGAGGGCGAAAACAAGACGTAGGGGCATAGTAAGAGTTTCTGTGTTCCTCCCTAGGGACCTAGTAGAGAGCATTTGTGTGGGTATGTAAGTGTATAAGATCCTTAGATGCAAGGCATAATGTCAATTTTGTGACATACATGATGAAATGTCTTGCATGTAATAATATTATTTTTAGAGAAACTAAACATCATTAAGGGGGGAAGATAATGTAAAGTTCTTGGGATCACAAGGATAATTAGGATATATACATTAATGCACCATTAAGTTTATAATTGCAAAGGAAATTTGTTACTTGTTCTTAGTTATTGAGAATGTACTCTTGTGATGTCAGTTTAAGAATTTTAAGTACTATGGAAATTACTTGTGACTTAATAAATCTTTCTTATGATGTGAAAATATATTTGAATTGATCCATGTGAAAAAAAAGTAATTGAGAAAACATAGTTGTTCATTTGGGAATCAAAAATTATGATGTGTAAATGTTAATATACTTCTAATCAGCCGTCGAGTGATATAATTTATTTGTAATAAGAGAAATGAACTAAATTAGATGGAGCCATAATAATTTAAGTGTTAAATGAAAAAAAGAAAATATAGTCTAAAAAAAAGGATAATGTGTGTTTACATGTTAAGTTCTCTTCAAACCTACAAGATTAAATAATGAAATATGATTCTAATAAAGATGTATCCATGAAAATGTGCTGTTGTGGAAAGTGCCTGTCTGTGATGTTTACATTGTGGTATGTTTGTTGTTTTGGACTTTTTTGTTTATAAAAGTATGACATTAACTTGCATCTTTTGTCATCATGTTGTATGAGTGGGTTCATGTTTGTACAAGCGTCTCATGTGATGTGGAGTTTTGTGAGTGATCCCATGTGTTTTCTTGTAATAAGTAATGAGAGTCAATTTTTTAATCCTATTTTATTTGGTTTTGTGTTTGGGTCCCACATGGGTGGGTTCTATATATGGTATTAGAGTGAATGTTCATACTCTTGAACCTCTGGGACAACTAAGTGTTGTGATGGATTATTCATGATGGTGGAGGAGTTGGAAGAGTAATGTGTTATTTTGTTGTGATGTGACAAACATGGTACTTGTGATTATATGAATGCACATATTGTGCATACCACTTAGTCTGGATTATTAATTATGTTTGTATGTTTATCGGTGGAAGTAATTCATATGTCTTATGAATTCAACATAAATTTCTTATGTGTTACCACCTTATGTGTGATGGAAATGTTTTGTGAGATATGAAAGTGTTGCAGTGTTTCTTTAAATTGTGATATTACATTTGTGTACCAATGTGTTAGACGAAAAATTTCTTTATAGTAAAATATGCTATATCATGTAAATTTTTACCGTGTTATGTTGTATTATGGTGTAATGTCAACATGTTGTGTGGTATTTGTATACAAGCTATGATGTTAAATCACTATGTTCATTGTATATATGTATTCATACATTATGTGATAAATTTAGATCATGAATTGGGGGTATTTGGAGATTTATGACCCCTAATGTATTGTACTATCATTCTTAGTGTGTTATGTGGAATTGCACATGTTGTAAGCCATGAAATATTGTTATGTTATACCTCATAATTTTTCCTTGCATAAGACATTATGGCTGTTGTGTCTAAATCATCATTGTGATAGTAACATTGTTGTGTTATGTTTTGTGTATCCTACACTGGAGATCCCTACGGGTAACATCCAAAAGTGTAAGTGTGGAGAGAGAAGGTGTGAACTAGGTGACTATAACCTTGAACCAAATACGAGTTTGAAAGTGGAGGCTCATGTAGAATAAAAACACACATCTATCTGTTTGGTATACTTTGAGCTTGCTTAGTATATTGTGGATGTACACCACCTTATGCTCAAATTATGAAAACCAAAGTCCTTACTCTCTCCTATTTGGGTTATCCATCAAACAATCCTATGTGATACTGACTATGTATATCCTCGTTTGTGTGATTTGGAGATATATTTATTATGGTTATATGTATTTTTTAAGCTGAGACTTGATATCTAAGTGCCTGAAACTCGATGAGTACCCCTTTGGTGGCTGTGAAAGGGCCACGCAGTGATCATAATGTGATTTTTTTCTATATTTGTATTTTATTCGTAAATTGATATTCTTATCTTTTCTTTTAAGAACCAACAATTTTCTTGATTGATGTATCCTTAAACATTTGGGAATTTTTGTTTTCTGTGCTAACAAGATGCCTTTGCATTACTGTGACTATTTAGCCATTTATTTTTTTAGTTTGAAAATTTATGTATGGAGTTTAAATTTTTTGTAGTCTAGCCTAATGCTTGGTAATTAATGCCACTTGGGGTTTGAAACTATTTGATTTTATGGTTAAAATGTTGTGATGTGATGGAAAAAGGTCACATGATTCACCATGGAGTGGTTTGACCTATGGACTTGCTTCACTATATGGGGATACGCTCCAAGGGGGTCATGAGTTTGTGCAACATTGAGCTACAGGTTACTATGACACTTTGGTGGAGGTGACAAGACTCTATGTGCCTAGGGCCATAGGGTGACCTGACCTCATTAAATGGAGAAATAAGGTGACATGAATCTTTGGTGAGTGACCCAACATGGAGAAATAAGGTGACAGGGCTGTATGGTGAGTGACCCGACCTAGTTTTGACACTGTGGTTGTTTTCTCTATTGAGAGGCATATGGAGTTATTTGGGAGGTTTATGGAGATTCGGGAGACATGGAATTGGTATGTATGATTCATGAGTTACTCCTATGAGTCCTATTATATATTGTGATGTTTGAGCATTGATGCTCCTCTTTGTTGACATGTGTTGTTGGATCTTATCTTGATACTGTGTGGGTACATTTGTGGTTTTTAGTATTGTGAAACCTGTTTCAAAAGTACTAGCGTGATGCCTTATTGTATGTTAGGAACTTAGGTGTGTAGGATATATTCCCAGGGCATATGTGTTGATAATTATACATTATGTGGACCACATGTTTTTTCCCATGGTTGGGTTGGAGGTCTTGTGATGTGATACTATCATGAAAATGTGTTTTGTGGGTTGTTAGTATTGTGCTTTGGACCTTTTGTGAAATTGTGATGTCAACTGTTTTGGGAAACCTATTGGAAATTTGAAATTTAAATCCTTAACAAGTGATAACATTATGAACTTTGAACAAGTGAATTGTGAAATTGGTATAACTAATAAATGTTGAATACCCTTATGAGAAAACACATGTGAATATGTTTCAAAATGATTATCAAAATTCAGATTTGAATCCACTATGGAATTGAACTATTGAACAATGAAGTCTTATGAGATTTAAACTAAGAAGAGGTATTAAGGAAACGATTAATTGAATATTAAAAAAAGGAGTAATTTAAATATTCAAAGAACATTAATAAATTGAGAAAAAATTAAAATATGTTTAACTTTCAGGTGGTTGCGTCTTAAGCAACATATCCCTTTTCGCTGATCAAAATTTGTCGTTGTTGACTTCATGTACTTACTCATCCATGTTAGTGCTTGGAGTGTGTCTGATCATGGAAGATCCTTTTATAACAGAGGGAGAATGTAGTGCCCCTCAGGTTTGTATTAATTTTTGTTTCCTTCGGCCTTAACGGTTTGCGTGGATTTTTGAAAAGTTCTTGTGTTGTTTGCAAGCCCCCAAGTGACGTGGCAATAAGAATAAATCTCTTCTGGTTTTCAATTAAAGGTGTTTAACATCTTTTCCAAAGGACCGTGGGATGGTTGTTAAATTTTAGGCTCGTTTTAGGTTATCATTTTGACCAAGTTCAGAGTGATCATAAAATAAAAATAAAAATTAAATAAATTAAATATTGAAGATAATAAAATGATTTAGTATTTTGATATTATATTGCAACGAAGAAAAGTAAAATGAAAATAATTAAATCGTTAAATATTATTAACATTCCTAAATTCCTCTAACTGTTTGGGGCTTGTGCCAACCCCATTTCAAAAAAAAAGAATGAATTTTTTGGATATTGTGAGGTTGCACACATGAGAGGATTTTGGGAAATTTTGCTTTTGGGGAATTTATCAAATTGATAGAGGATGTTTTTGCATTGTTCTTGGCTTGATGTGGAAGCTTTCATGGTGAGGGAAAAATTAGTTGTAGGTTGTTCTCAGAATGTGCCTGTTTTGAGTTGAGATTGGTGGTGGACATCATTGGCATTGTTGGTGTTATTTTTTTTAAAAATTGTTTTGAGTGTGGTATCATGTTTTTGATAGGTGTGGAACTAGCCTTCGCAATGTTCCCAACATATTTCCCTTCCCATGCCAAAATTAGAAAATTGAGTGAGGCACATGAACGGTTTTGCAAAACACAGTTTCATGGAAGGTATGGGTTACTAGATATACACAAAATAGGTTGTTGTTGGAAACACTTGGCCAGGAGGAAAACATGAACAATTGACCCAAATACTCTTTATCTGATAACTTATAGGATGATTAAATTTTGGACAAGGAACAATTGTGACAGTATATTTAAATCCCACTATAAATATAATTTTTCAGTTTGGTGCTGAAATGAAACCAAAAAAAGGCTAATAACTCTTAATATACATAATCTTCTATTTTAATAATCACGTGAAGATGTAGACTGTTGCATTAGTTTGTAATGATAGAATTTAATATTTATTATGACATTGTGACATCTCTGTTGGCATTTGGTTGACTTTTTTATGGTGAATTTTCTTCCTTTAACCTTTGTTCACATACTCCTGAGACCCAGCCAGTGTCAAATATGGAGCCTAGAGCATGCCATAGGCAACTGATAAAGCTTAATGGATAGAAGATTTTTGTTGATTAGTTACAAGTGAAAAGGAAGATATGTATGCAAATGTGAATTGTTTGTTAAAATGCGTGAAGGAAAGGCGATCCCCTAGACAACAATGATTGTTGGATGCACATAAAAATGGGTTTTATTAAAAAGGCCTTGGAAACTTAAAAAAATGTGTAAGTGACTGGTGCAAAACCAGTCTCCATAGCCATGCCAATATACTCCTAGACTGGACAAAAATAGGATCCTGAAACAAGGTGGCAGTGTTCACCAAAGCATCATGGAAACAAAGTCAGATGTTACAGTTACAAGTGCACTGGTAGAGATGTTTGTAAATGTTGGAAAATAAAATGGTAATTAAATGTGAAATTAATTTCTGTCTTCCCCCAAATTTAGTTCACTGACATCACAAATTTGTATTTAATGATGTTAGCTGCATATTTACTTTTCAGTTGAAAATTTCTCCTTGATTATCTCTTGTAAGAGATCTTTTGTTGCATTGTAACGAAAGTTTTTATGGAGGTGAATATTATTAATGTCTCATGTTTTATTGGTAATAACATAGAGAAAGCGAGAGGGGAAATCAGATTTAGGAAAAGAAGAAAATAGTGCGTAGTCCCAACTCAAGTCTTGACTGGTTTTCCTAAAAGAAAACTTCATTGCAAGCTGTTGTTGTATGAATGAAGATTTTGTGTGTAGTTGTAGCCGCTGTTCATTCTTGGAAAATATAAATGAATTTCTGAAGCAATTTGAAGCCCAAATCTGTGTTATTTGAAGCTAAGATTGTTGATTTATTTTGCTGTTATAAATTTATGTAGTTTTCCTTTCTTTCCCTTTTCTAAATCTTTCATTAAAATCTACTACATTTTATTCTCTATTGCTATCTTTAGATTATGTAGATTCTGTAGATCCTTGTATTCCCTTCATTTGGTATCAGAGCCAGGCTAAACCCTGCTTCTACTTTTTTCTGGGTTTTTAGTTTTTCATTTTTTAGCCATTAATGACTTCTACGTCTAGAGCATCACTGGTTAGTGACTAAACTCCTATCTTCACAAGAAAAAATTATGAATATTGATCTTTGACCATGAAATATTTTTTTTAGTCTCAAGATATTTGGGAAATGGTTTAAAATGGTTACCAAGAACTAGCAGAACAAGCAACATATAATGCTCTTACATAAGCTCAAAAGGACACCTTGAAGGAACGAAGGAAGAAGGATGGGAAAACACTATTTTATATCCATCAAGAAATGCATGAGAGTATAATCCCAAGAGTTGTAGTAGCAAAGCAAGCCAAGGAAGCATGTGACACACTCTAGATTTCTTATCAAGGTATGGATAAGGTTAAAACTACTAAGTTACAACTCCTTAGAAGAGAATTTGAAATTTTTTTAATGAGAAACTCAAATTTAGTAGTCTTTCTTTACTCATGTTGTTGGTCTGATTAATCAAATCAAGTCCCATGGAGAGGTAATAGAGGATAGGAAGGTTGTTGAGAATGTTCTTAGGAGTCTCCCTTCTGAATTTGATCCTGTAAATGTGGCTCTAGAGGAAACCAAATATTTGAGTCAGTTTAGTGTTGATGAACTTCATGCCCCTCTTATCAATCATGAATATAGACTGAATAGATCAAATACTTTAGTTGATTTTTGTTTTCATCTCAGATATCTATAACTCATGGAAGAGGAAGGAGGAGTTTTAATCCTAGAAGTGGACGTGGTAGCAATCCTGCAAATGTTGGTGGTAGAGGTCAAAATCAGAATTTCAGTCACCCAAGTGGCCAAAGATTTGATAAGTCACACATTCAGTGTCACTATTGTAAGAAGTTTGGGCATTATGCTCATGAATGCAAGAAAAAACAATATAATAAGTAGAATCAAGGTAAAATCATCCAAGCAACACTTCCTCAGGCAACATGTTCATTGCATGCACTAAGATTGCTGAAGCAATCCCTACAAACTCTCCAGTTGAGTGTAATGTTGTTCAAGAAAGCCCATGTGACATATGGTATTTAGATTTGGTTTGCAGTAATCACATGATAGGTAATAAATATTTGTTTTCTAGCTTGGATGAATCAGTTCAAACTGATGTTACACTTGGTAACAACAACAAAGTCACTGTTTTAGGTAAAGGTACAGTTAATATTCTAACTAAAAAGGGGGAGCTGAAATTTATGCCTGATGTATATTATGTTGCTGGTATAAACAACTTGATGAGTATTAGATAGTTGATACAAAAGGTCTATAGAGTGTACATGGAAAATAATGAGTGTGTTATTTTGGACAAGATTCCAAGCAATATGATTATTGCCAAGGTATAGATGACTATAAACTGCATGTTTCCATTAAAAATGAGGCTGGCTATGAAAGAAAAAACAACTCAATTTGTTCATGAGACAAATAATGTAAAATTTGGCGTAGCTTTTAAGATAGAAGATAGCTACGGAAAATTTCAAGACAACTATGGAAATGTTCAAGACAGCTCCGGAAACTCTAAAGAAGAGAATGGTTATGTAGAAACTTAAGCAACGTTTAAATTAGTAGTAAAGGATGAGTCTTGGCTATGGAATTTTAGATTTGGGAATTTATATTTTGGAGCATTGAAACTACTACATATGAAGAATATGGTGAATTTTTTTCCATTAATTGAGAAACCGGAAAGAGTGTGTGAAGGATGTATTATGGGAAAACAACATAGAGAGCTATTTCCAGTTGGCCAGTCAAATAGAGCTTCAACACCACTTGAGATTGTGTGTTCAGATATTTGTGGACAAATGCAAACACCATCTATAGGAGGATGCACTTATTCTCTTACTTTTATTGATGATTTCAAAAGAAAAACTTGTGTTTATTTCTTAAAACACAAATCTGATGCATTTGCTTACTTCCAGCAGTTCAAGGCACTTGTGGAGAAGTAAAGCAACTACTACATCAAGGTTTTAATAACAAACAGAGGTGGTGAATTTATATCTAATGAGTTTCTAAATTTTTGTAGATCTCATGGCATACGTAAGCAATTTACAACCCGCTATACACCTCAGCAAAACGTTGTGGCGGAGAGGAAGAACTGAACAATTATGGAGATGGCTCGAAGCATGATCGCAACCAAACATATACCTAATGAATATTGGGATGAGGTAGTGGCAACTGTTTTTTACATCATGAATAGGTGCCCAAAAAAGAGTGTAAGGGACAAAGTTCCTCAAGAGGCTTGGACAAGAAGGAAACATAGTGTCTCTCATTTGAAGGTATTTAGATGCGTTGTATATACACATATTCTAGATGAGTTGAGAAATAAGGTAGATAATAAAGGACAAAATGTATTTGTTGGTTACTTAGAGGATTCAAAATCATATAATTTGTTTGATCCTATCAATAAGAAAGTTATAATCAGCCATGATGTTTAGTTTGTGGAGGATGAGGCATGGGATGGAAGCATAGAGAGGACTATTAGAATTGCAGTTGTTGTCTCTAATTAAAATATGGCAGATGAAGTGTTTCAAACACCAAATATAACTTAAACAACAACTGCTCCCAATCCTAAGATGGTACCAAAAGTTGCAGCTCAAGCTACACCTTCATTCACACCAAGGAGATCTTCAAGGCTGCTTTCCACACCGACATGGAATCAAAATTCATAAGAATGTACACCAACATCTACATCAATTGGTATCCTTGGAGCAACACCATCTAGCACTCCAAGTAGTTCTTCATCTCTGGATCCAACGCTAGAAAGCATGATGCCACAAAAAATGAGTTTGAGTGAGCTGTATAATGTTGACACAACAAATTCATTTTCATCTTTTGATTTATTTTCTCATATTGATGATTCATTAAAATTTGAAGAGGTTGTGAGTAGTGATATATGGGCACAAGCCATGGATGAAGAGATTGAATCCATTGATAAGAACCAAACATGGGAATTGGTTGATTTTCCTGAAGGCAAAGATGTAATTAGTGTCATATGGATTTATAAGACCAACAAGATGTTGATGGAAATATGCAAAAGCATAAAGCAAATCTAGTTGCAAGGGGTTTTTCACAACCTGGTATAGAATTCAATGAGACATTTTCTCCTATTACTCAATTAGATATAGTTAGGAATATTTTAGCTATTGCTGCCCACAACAAGTGGCCTGTGTATCAAATGGATGTAAAGTCTACATTTTTAAATGGCTATTTAGAGGAGGAAGTGTATGTGGAACAATGACAAGGATATGAGCTACCAGGTCATGAAGATAAGGTGTATAGGTTGAATAAGGCACTCTATGGATTAAAGCAAGCTCCTAGAGCTTGGTACAACCGCATTGACTCCTATCTCATTCAAAATGGTTTCCAAAGAAGTGGTTGTGAACCAAAATTGTACATCAAAGTCAACAATCAAGGTAACATTTTAATTTTTTGCTTATAAGTGGATGATCTAATCTTTATCGGTGATCTAAACATAGATTCTTTCAAATCAGTAATGAAGAATGAATTGTAAATGACTGATTTGGGTCTTATGAGGTATTTCTTGGGGATTGAAGTCCATCAATCCAATGATGGTATATTTATTTCTCAATCTAAATATGCAAATGAAGTTTTGAAGAGATTTAATATGGCAAACTGCAAGGTATCCCTGACATCGGTTATGGTAGGGATGAAGTTAAGAAAGGAAGATGATGGAGCATGTGTGGATTATAAATTGTTTAAGAGTCTGGTTGGAAGCCTTATGTACTTAAAATCCACAAGGCTAGATATTATGTATGGTGTAAGTCTAATTTCAAGGTTTATGGAGTCTCCAAAAGACTCACATTAGCAGGCCGGTAAGAGGATATTGAGGTATGTGAGTGGTACAAAGGATTTTGGTATATTGTATTCCATTTCAGATGATTTCAATCTTGTTGGGTACACCGATAGTGATTTTGGGGGCAACATAGATGATATAAAAAGTACTTTTGGGTATAATTTTCACTTTGGTACATGTGTTGTGTCATGAGCATCGAAGAAGAAACAACCCATTGTGACTCTTTCTTCAGTTAAAGCTAAGTATGTGGCAGCCACTATTGTTGTGTGTCAATATGTTTGAATGTGAAGGATGTTGAAAGATTTGATGCATGATAAAAAGGAAGCCACTATAGTATTCTATGATAACAATTCAGCCATAGTATTATCTAAAAATCATGTGTTTCACAAGAGAACTAAGGATATTGATACGAGGTATCATTTTATTAGAGAGATTGTAAGCAACAAAGAAATTTGTCTTGATTTTTGTAGGTATAAAGATCAGTTGGCTGACATATTTACAAAACCATTGGAAAAATAAACATTTGATTATTTATGAAGTGGCTTAGGAGTTTGTGACTTTAGACCTACAAAAATGTTACAACAGCTTTTGAACAAACTTGATTCAAAATTATGACGATCTCCAGCTATTCATAATTAAGGAGGAGTGTTGTAAAATCAATTGGACATTAAATGTGAAACTAATTTCGGTCTTCCCCCAGATTTAGTTCATTGACATCACAGATTTGTATTTAATTATGTAAGCTACATATTTACTTTTTGGTTGAAAAATTCTCCTTGATTATCTCGTTGTCAGAGATCTTCTGTTGCCTTGTAACACAAGTTTTTTTGGAGGTGAAAATTATTAATGGTCTCATGTTTTATTGTGTAATAACATAGAGAAAGAAAGAGGGAAAAATTAGATTTAGGAAAAGAAGAACAGTGTGCAGTTCCAGCTCAAGTCTAGACTAGTTTTTGTTGAAAGAAAACTTCACTGTAAGTTGTTGTATGAATGAAATTTTTGTGTGCAGTTGTAACTGTTGTTCATTCCTTGGAAAATATAAATGCATTGCTGAAGAAAATTTTAAGCCCATATCTGTGTTATTTGAAGCCAATATTGTTGATTTATTTTTCTATTATAAATTTCTTTAGTTTTCCTTTCTTTCTCTGTTCCAAATCTTTGATTAAAATCTGCTGCGTTTTATTCTCTATTGTTTTCTGTAGATTTTGTAGTTTCTATAATTTCTGTAGATCCTCATATTCGCTTTACTAAAATTTGGAAGCATGAACTTGGCATGTAAATTTTTTAAATAATACCTGGGAGATAGGTGGGTTTAATGAGATTTGCGGACAAGTATTTTTTTTGTTCCATAGAGATTTATGTTTATAATAAAATTTTAAATAAATAACCCCACAACTATTGAATTTTTCTTGTGTGTGTGTGTGTGTGTGTGTGTGTGTGTGTGTGTGTGTGTGTGTGTGTGTGTGTGTGTGTGTGTGTGTGTGTGTGTGCGCGTGCGCTGCGCGTGCATGTGTGCGTGTGTGTGCGTGTGTGTGCGTGTGTGGTGCGTGTGTGTGTGTGTGTGTGTGTGTGTGTGTGTGTGTGTGTGTGTCTGTGTGTGTGTGTGTGTGTGTGTGTGTGTGCGTGCATTTATGTATGTATATGTATATGTTTATGTGTCTATGCTTATATACTAATTTATGATTTTTTAAATTTAATAAGAAATATGTTAATAAAATATTTACATAAATTAAAAGAAAACAAAAATTTATATATGCAATATTAAATAAAATTTCTTAAATTTCCATGATTGAAATGGACATTCCAATTAACATATTAATCCTTCAATTTAAAAACCATTATAGAACAATCTTATGATATTCTAGCATCTTGCTATCATTCATGCGGTGTAGGTTCTTTGTTTGAAAAAAATTATGTGAACGGACATTGTATCAAAATTATATTAATTCACACTCACATGTTTAAATACAAGATATCGAACCATGTTTTTTTGGTTCATGGGTTTCATTTTTTTTTCCAAATAGTGTCTTAAGGTAGAAAAGTAGAAATTACTAAATACCTCATCTTATTTTAAGCTCGGGTGGTTATTTTGATTGAAATCTAGATATTAAGAGAACATTGTGGGAGTTAACTCCGGATACGGAAAAAGATAATGCACGTTTGGATAAAACCTGTAAAACAAAAACTATTTCCAATTATCACTGAAGAAGTGTCATAAAATTGTTTTTGGTTGTTAAAACTCATCTAGTTACTTTTAAGAAACATGTGATAATTTAAGCAAGATTTTTTTCATTTTCCTCATGAATAAAATGGAGAGAATTATATAAAAATTTCTTATTTCACTATTAAGATTGGGTGTCATCTACACAAATTCATAACAATGTTGAGAAAAAAAGTCATTGATATCTTTTTTAACAATATTTCAATCACACATAGAAGAATGGAATTCTCTACATAATTTCTCTACAGAAAAATATTGATGTACTAATAAAAACTCCCAGAAGAAAAACAAGGTAAATGGGGGTCTTTCAAGGTCAAGAGGGTGTGAGATGGATAAGATGAATCTCTAGGAAGAAAGATGGATAGAATACAAGGGAATATGAGAAGACATTACTGGGGAGGATAGAGAAAATTGCAGTAGTGTGGGCGATAGAAGAAAAATGTGTGGGTAGAAAGGGTTACAACCTCACTTTAAATAAAGCTAAGAGGGGATAACACCACTGTGTTAATGGAAAAGTCAAAATGTAGATGCATAGATGTGTTCGTGTTCTCATCTTTATGGATTTCCAGATCCACTTTCCCACTGTCCTTGCATGGTAATCTCAAAACAACATCAAATGCACTCTTAGGAAAATAACAAAAAAATGTTTCAAAGGATTCTTACTTGTAGAAGCATGAACTAACCTGTTATAAGAATGTTGGATATACACCAAATTCTCATCCCAAGTCATAGGATGTTTCCTTTTGCACCCTATCAAGATTTGAAAGGTACGGTTTACCACTTCTGTTTGCCCATCTATTTATAGATGAAAAGCGATATAATTTTTCAGCTTAGTATCCATCTTTTCACACAAAATTAGACCAAAACTTTCCTATGAACCATGATTCCCTTTCTGACATAGTAGAATTAGGAAAACCAAAATGAACCCACATATTAGCAAAAATAACTCATCTGCACCACTAGCTTTATTGGTCTTCTTGCAAGGAACGAGAATACACATTTTACTCAACCGGTATACTACCACAAAAATATAATCATATCCTTTCTTAGAGGTAGGAAAACCACCAAAAAAATCCATGGAGATGCTCTCCCATGGCTAGGAAGGAATTGGTAATGACATATTATTGGCGAAATCATTTGTTGCAAGGAAAAAATATTATATTTTCACCAATGCTCTGGGACTACGTCCCTCCTGCTTAGAATAGGATAGAATCCCTTTATTGTATGCAAATAAAAACAATTATGTGGCTGGCCAATAGGTTGGGGATCTAATAGGCACACTCCACTGCACCTACGGAAAATGCTTGCACTCATGTATGGGATGAATTTGCAAGGAATGTGAGATATTGGGAGTCAAAATTTAGAGAGAGGGAGTTTATATTACAAGTAGGATTAAGTAGATTATTACATGTATTAACCAAATTTTATCAACACATAATTTGAAATAAAAATAACTTTGCTAATTATGACAAGACAACATGAACCATGAACATAAAATCTCATTCATTCAATCATCAAAATCTTTCACACTCTTCTTGGTCATACAAGATTGACATGCTAAAAAATTTGCAAATGTGTGAGATATATATATATATATATATATATATATATATATATATATATATATATATATATATATATATATATGTGGAAGGTAAATAAAAGAAATACTATCTTTATTTTTTCTTTGTAGCTATCTACTAATGAAATCATAAAATTGACAACCCCTTGAAATGAGGAAGTCATTACAATATATAGTATTTCAAAATGACTCTACGCCTAACCCCCACACGAATTTTTATTAATCTTTACAATATGTGACCTTTCGCATTCCTAGAAATTAAATTGAGTCCCTTTTTATTAATTTGAGGAGAATCATTACAAAGTACAACTATAGATAACATTTTAATAAATAAGACCAAAAAGAAAAGTAAGCCCCCTAACAAAGAATAAGAACATGAAAGAAGAGAGGAAGGGGTGGGGAAGAGAGAAAGGAGAGGAGATATCTACTCTAATGAAGAGGATGCACTTGTTGATGAAGACTCACTTTCTAATGGAATTTTGGAGAGTGTCTCTAGGAATATCTCGATCCCTTTGAACTCCTTATTATACCGAGCCATTACGGATGTCACCTTCTCATCCTGAGGAATGTGTACAAAAATCAAATCTTTAAGCCAATTATTTGAGGTAGAATTGATATTCTTGCACTTCATGAACCATGCTTGATGATCCTTCACATTGTTGGATGTAACAACCCTTTTTCAGAAAGAGAATCTAGTGTGTCTTCATTGAAATAAAATAGATCTTCAGATTCCTTCTTAACAAACTCTTCAAATGGTTTTAGTAGATCTGTCAATGAAGTGTTTTCATCCATCGTGGGTACTCCAAGTTTTTGTACCTCTACATTGAAATCTTCTTACATCTTTGAAGTAAGTTCCTAGTAAAAATCCAATTAATCAAGAGCACATTTTATCTTCTCATATCGAGCAATAAGAGTTCTAGGCCAAACTTGAGACAAGTCTTCAAATGCGGAGTTGAATAAAGTTCTGCTCACTAGTATGGAAGAGTTAACTTTGCCCATAATGGTTACTAGTGGAAACACTGTGTCCCAATGTTGCTTCTCTTTTTCAATTTCGTTTCTGGTCATCCTCACCTTTATGGAAGTTGCAACCATATATTCAAACAATGAGAGAATCTTAGGAAGAAACATCTTAAATTTTTCTAGAATCTTTCTCACACACTTATCATTTTCATTGCCTTGCATCGTGAAGCCTTGAGGATTTCTGATGGATTCCAGATGAAAGATACTAATGGGAGTAAATTCCTCAGCTCAAATATATGGAATGTCATTTGGATCCATGAAGTTTTACACATACGAGGCGAGGGTTCTTACATGGCCTTCTAGTTGTTCAATTTTCTCCTTATACTCCTCATTTCTTGCAAGAAGGTGAGTGGATGATTATTTGAACAAGTGTGCATATTTCTCATGCGTTTTCGGTCCTAGAGGAATGGTGCTCATTTCTTATTTAGATGAAGTCATCTCACTAATAGAATTGATTACCTTCAGTGAAAATATCTCCACATACTGGTTTCTTAAAACACCACCGAAGAAGAAGGAAGCAACTTCAGCTAACTTTCCTTTCTTCATTTCCACCATTGTGGATATGGATTGAAAGTATGGAACTTCTGGTTTCTAAACCATGTGGGTCTTATCCTTCAATCATCTCTTACACCCATGGGAATATTCCAATTGCTTTAGGCTGAACATTGGGAATGATTATTGTTTCCAAAACTGAGTTGGATGGCACATATTGCACTAGTGGAGCTGGTGCAATTGTAGATAAGGAAATAATTTGACACCACTAAGGGATTGATGGATGAAATGGGTCAATTTCTCTCTGTTCCAAACATTTTATAGGATTTTTTTTTACTCTTTCCTTTTTTTCAATATCCTACAGTGCAGAGCCTTGGATTCCACCGAATTCATTTTTCAGGGCTCTCTTGAGTGAGCAGATCTTGAAGTATTCTATATTACTTTTGAAGAGGAAAGGTGGGATGCTTGTATTTTGAGAGTAGGGAAAACTCCTGATTTAATGAGTTAAGATTCCTTCTTTTTGAACCATTCCCTAGATCTTCGGATTACTACTTTTGTCTTCTTGTTTATTTCCCTGAATTCATGAATGGTCCAAGTGACTTGTGAGAGGGGTGACTCTTTCACAACTTGATACTCATAATCATACATTTCAGTACCATTATCCTAAATTCCATCCTCGTATGAATCAAACTTGAATTTTCACATTTTTCCAACTGTCATCCTCATATGATCATGTTCCCTGAATTCAAAATAATATGAACAATTCACCCAATAGTCCTCGTTTTGTGGAACATGGTGAACATCAAGAAGGTGGAATGTTAGTGGTTTGTTCTGCATGTCAAAGTACTCCCTTGGAGTGTATGAGTATATTTTTAAAGGAGAGAAGGAAGCTTCCAATTTTTTTGGAATCATTGACATTATTACAAGAGAAGATCCTGAGAAGGATGGGAATGAAACACTTTTCTTCTTACGATTCTTGAGCTTACCATTGATGTGAGAAAGCTTCCTACACATCTTGAATATCATGATCTTGTTGTTGAGGTACCTTGGCAACTTATGTGGAGAAAAATCAAACCTTGTTACTCTGATGTATGAATTTTTTTATAATTGTGTGAAGAAATACCCATACCTCTTGATCAAAGTAGAAGCTTGTGAAGACAACCTTGATTCAAGAGATTACCTCAAACAACCAGATGAAAAACATAGTTAAAGCATCATTCACTCTTGAAAAATGGTGGTTGATCTCCTTTAGAGTCAATTGAGGAAAATTCTCATAGGTAGGGGAGCCTTCTGAGAAATATTCTGAGTGAGGGTCAGGCCTCTAAATGGTCTTGTGCTTGCAAGTGCATAGACCATGTAGGATGCCATTGAGAAATTTTTCGTAGTTGAAACTTGGAGAAATTGTTGATGGATGTTGTTGCGTATTATTTACCACTAGTAAATCATATTCTTACCCCCAATGGTCCAACAAGGATGAACTGTGCCATCCAATCCTAAAAATCCCGAGTAACCTCTTCTCTCATCACTCTACTCAGTAGGATGGTTGCATATGAAAATCCTTCAAGGAACTCACTTCTAGATAGAGATTTTGACATGTGAGATGAATTTTTTACATGTTTCAACCATGACCCCAATGTAAGGCATTAAAGATATGATTATTTCTTTAACCATTTGCTTGATGCAACTTACTTTGTGATGCTAACCATCTTGTTCCATGTCAAGATTTACATGCACTGAGAGATTCCCTTAGGAGTGAGCACCGCCTGTATTGAGTTATCATCCACCCTTATGATCCTTGTCTCCAACTCATAGTGATGAGAACATTCTAGTACTAACTTCATGCTATGAACCAATACAATATGACCACCTACAACATATAATCCACTTGTGATCACCTTGTCCTACACTGGTTTTTTGGGACCACCGAGTATTTGATTTTTAAGATCTTCCAAGTCCATATGAGTAACATCATTGTCACCCACACCTAGGTATTTCAATACTAGGGCTAAAATGGGATATAGAGAAGTAAATTTGAACTTTATGCTAGAAAAAATCTATAAGATGAGAAAAATGAAGATGATATCAACTTTCTGCACCTCAGTCAGAGACTTTCTATTATTAGGAGTTAGGGTTTAAGAGCCGCTATTTTGGGAAAAATTGATTTTGTACTTGAATTCACTTTTTTGAAACCCTTAACATGCTAGGAATCCATTCACTACTATTTCTTGGTGATTTTTGACAATTTATATTTTTGGAAAGTTGTTTTTTGCCTTTTTGTTTTGTTTTTGTTAACAATTGTGTAGTTTGTCATCTTCATTGTTTTCTCAGTACACTGATACGAGATGAATTGATATCCTAGGTAAGTTTCTATTTTTAGTAAGTGAGGGGACCATATACTTAATGTTTTTATAAATATTACTTATACATCTCTAATTTCAACAAAAATTTCATCACTATATTCAGCTTGCTTCTAGGACTTCCTGCTCCAAATTTCACCTTGATCCGCTTGGTGAAATGCTTGGAAACTAAAAAATCAGATTCTAGGGAATGAAACTACGGTTGTATGCCATTAAAAAATCAGGGCATCATATATTTTTATGTTACAAAATTCTTGAAGGTGTCTGGTATGAAGAACAAGTGAGAACATTTCATCCAATTCCGTTTACAGGTTTGAAATATATGTGTTTTTCTTGATTTTGTTGTATATGGAAACTCTAGAGAAATTTGGATAGTATTTCTAGTACAAATGTAGGTGTTTAGAGTTATTAAGTATACACCATGGAGGATTAGTGAAAAAATAATGTGAGGAGAGGTTATTTTAAGTTATAATAACTCACGACAATGTTTTTTGGTTCACGAGAGAGGTAGAAGTGGGTGGTAACAAGTAGTAACAATTAGATTATTTTTAGGTTTTCACACTTCATGGTATGGGGTGCATTTTATTATCCCCTCAATCCCATTGTGAAAGGGACATGAAGGATAGAAAAATGCACCATGATGTGGGCTTGACAAGTGGCACTACAGATTACTCGATGAGGGAATGAGGAAAAATAAACACTTAACATAAAAGGGATAAAACTAAGACACATGAAGAATCAAGGAAGGGAATAGAGTGGGGAGAATTTTCTTGTCCCCTATTTCCCCTTAGGATAGGGATAGGAGGGACAAAAAAATGCACCCTCATGTGGTGACGACAAGTGGTGAGGTCTCATTCGGTTAAGGGGAAGTGAGGGAAGACATACTTTAACACTGTCAAGCTTCAAACTTAATCACATGAGAAACCAAATCCAAGGATAGAGTGGGGTGAATTATTTTGTCCCCTCTATTCCTTTGAGACTAGGATAAGAGGGATATTAAAATGTGCCCTGTCCTGGTGATGACATATGGCACAACTCCATTATAGGATAAAAGGGGCTAAAGGAAGTTAGATAAGCTCTACAGAGCACTTAATAAGGCCATGTGAAGAACCTAAGGGAAAATTTGGGGTGGGGCACATTTTCTTGTTCCCTTTGTCCCCTTGGGAAAATGACATTTGAAAAATTGGTGAAGTATGAGAGACGTACCTTTCAAGAGAGAGACTTGTTGATGAAATTTCCAGAGCTCGAAGAATACTTTTCTGATTTAAAACCTTATATTATTGTGACTCCCAAGATCCTTCCAAATATAATAGGATTGGTCTCAACTTATAATTCTTCCTACAACTCCCTAAAATTTATCCTTTTTCCTTGGGACAACAGGGGTGTGTCTGCTGAAACTGAGATTCCATGAGAGAGTATTGAGTCTTGTGAAAGATGTTAAGGTTTCATCATGTATATGAATATTCACGATTTATAATTACTACTTTTTTTCTTTAAAAATCACTATAGAACTCTTGTAATCCTCTATTTAAGCTCAAGTACCATTTAGAATTTAACTCCTTCACCCTAAAAACCCCGCTTTAACTAAAACTATCCCTAAACCTCTGAAACTTCCCTAAATTTTCCTAAATAAGTTTCATCACTCTAAAAACTCTTCAAAAACACTCCCAGATGATTTTTTTCTTTCTGATCCAACCCAAAGGATGCACACTTTTCCAAAAAAGGTTAAAAATAACCTTTCTAGGCTTATCGGAGGTTTCACCACTAAAAGAACTTTACTGAAAGAACTAGATGACCTTATCACAATGTTTCACACACTGAGGGAAGGTTTTTACAACACATTTAAGTAATTGGAAGATCAAGATAGGGATGTCACAGAGGGTAAACTAATCTAGAGAGGTTTTCAAGAGGGTTTTCAAGTAAAATTTTGACACTAGGGTTAAATTGTCATGTTTCAAGTTTTAATTTTTTCCTTGCAAAAACACATGAAAACACATATAAAAACCCACATTTATATTACTAGGCTTTCTTGTACTACATAAAACATAACCCCTGATAAATTTGGTAACTTTTTCTTGTATGATTGGCCAATAAACATACCTCTGTAAGTGTGTAATAGTATTTTTAACACCAAAGTGACTAGCCACCTTAGAAGGGCATGATCCCCTCATTAACTAAACTCTTTCCCCCTTAGGCACACAAATTTTCTTTCTTGTAGAGTATCTCGTCCTGGAAGTAGTATTATCCCTTAAGTGCAAAGCCCTCATTTAGAGGTTTTTGCTGAAATATTTTTAGATCTTTCTCATAACCCTCTTGATATGCTAAAAACCATCTTGATATGCTTCACATACGAAAGGCTCAACAAGAGTCAAAGTTCCCATAGCTGAAAGTAAAGGAGGTATAGAGAACATATCAGCTAACTAGTTAGTCATACTTGGATTAATAAAAAATTATAACTATCACTGTACCTCATTGGCATCCTTCAAGGAATGCCCTTACAATCCCAAGTTTGGAAGTGGACTATCCAGTAGCAACTATATCTCATGCTCAATTAGCATAACTGGGAGAAACCCAATAGGATCTTGGGAAATTTCCCTGAACAATTGAATCTGATTATGCTCTTTTTCAATAAACATGCTACAAGTTGTCTTAGATGTAAAAACTTCCTCTTCTTGTATATCTCTCAAAATAAGCAATGGAAATTTCCCAATAACATTAATAAGCTTCTTATATTCAAAGGCGCTTACGAAAGAGATCTTTAAGTCTCCTACAAAGGATGAAATGATGTAACTTTTACCATCCTTCACCAAGTGGTATCGGTTGGCTCTTCTCATGAAGATGGAATCCCTAATATACAAGAATGGGCTTCCAAACACTACACCACACACATCAAGTGGAAGAATATCCAAAGTAGTTTTATGAACAAACTTTTTATCAATACCAAATGTAATTTTGCATTGCTTGGTAACATTGATATCTACGCCTTTCTTCACCCAACCCAATGATTACAGATTCGGATGATTATAAGTCTATAACTTCATCTTTTGAACTAAATCATTACTTAAAAAATTATCTTGAGAACAAGAATAAAAAAGAGAATCCACTTTTGGTTCCTTTATTTGGATTTTTATATGAAAAATCTTAGAAAGTTTATTTTCTTGAACAAAATTATTACTACCTAAACATACCTCCTTATGGATGGAGGTATAACACATTGTCTCATTCACATCTTCACTGCAAAATATCTCCTCCCCTTGGAGGTAGCCATGCCCTTCTATTTATTCTTCTTATTATTGAAGGGATGTAATTTTGGGTGGAGCTTCCAACATTTATCCTCATAATGAGTGTCAAGATCCAAATGGCCACAATGAACTTTAGTATCATTCTTAGAAATGGAAGTAACATTATTCTTACCTTTCCAGTTTCATTCTCCTCGTACTTGGTGCTACCTTGTTTGTTTGAAGCATGCTGAGAGGTAGATTAACTCTTCTTCTTTTCCATATCTAGATAGTGGGATTGAGAATAAACCTCATCTACATTCATTGGCCTGGACAAGAGAACTAGTCACCTCAAGTGGCTATAGAGTCCATCAATCTAATTCATTAATATTTCTTGGTTTGACACATATTTACCATTTGGAAAAATTTATTCTAGAACTCACTAGTGTACTCTTGTACATTTTGTCCTTTCTTCTACTCGAGATATTTCCAATACATGGGTGTCTCTTCCTCATAAAAAATAGGATAGAATTGCTTCTTTATTATCATCTTAGATTCATCCCACTTAGAAATAATAGGAATCTGGTTAACAACCAAAATATGAACATATATTTCAAACAAAATTAATGCATGATACGTTAATTTTAACATTGAAATGAAATCTGTTGACTCTCATTGATTTGATGCAAGCTAAAATATACATCAAGTTAATCTAGGAAATGGTCTATGTTTTTGGCATCCACATATACATCATAAGGCTAGATCCATATCATTTCCTCCTTTTTGAATGGAGCTAAAGTAATGTTGGCATGGGACTGCACTTCCTCATATTCATTCATGAGTGTCCTTATTTATGGTCTCCTAGTGCCTCTTTTGGAACACCAAGATTCTCCACGAGAAATCCTATGATGGAATCCAATTTCCCCATAGAAAAGAAAATAATTCCCACATCTGTGGATATACTTTCCACATCCACCTCCAACTTGTAGAAACGCTCTTCTTCAGTCTCACATGCATCTTCACCATGATCCATGTTTCAGATTCCTTACTTCCACTTCTTGGTAGAAATATTTTGTTCAAAAGGAATGAGGATACCTTCACCGATTTCACTTTCATTTTGGGTAGGGGAATCTAACTAAAAATTCTAACACAAGTTAAACTAAACAAAAATAATTTGATATTAACTGTTCTGATACTGATTTGATCCATAAAGTACCTTTTTGAAACAATAAAAAGATCTTATGTTGTGATAATGAATGAAAAATGTGAATAAGCTTTTGATATCAAGTCTATTATGCAATTATTATTCACACAATACTGAAAATGAAAGATTAAAGACAAGGATACTTTTATCCTGGAGAAACCCAATGTGGGAGAAACTCCAGTTCGGTACGCAATTACTTCCCTTCACTATGAAAATCTCTAATACAATACAATTTTACTGTCAAACTATGAGCTTCAAGGAGGATTCAATCTCCTTCTACTTACATTACTTGCTTGCAATCCTCAACAAGAAAGAACTCAACTCTTTATGAAAAAAACAAGAACAATTCGAGCTTGCTCCTTTTCTCACACTCAAAGTCACTCAAATCAATTTCTTAAAATGAATAAATGCACTTATAATTATAGTTTCTCTACCAAAGGATGGAAGGAAGGAGAAACGAACCATTTTGAGAAGCCCAAATGTTTTTGGTTATTCATATTCCTCATTTTGATGCTATTGGGATAGAACTACATGATGTTTACATAGTTTTTACTCAACAAAGTTGTAGCAGTTATGTGGCATTCACACAATTAATACACATAACAAAACAAGAAATGGGTGTCTTTTGTCATCTGAAGGTGTATGGATCACCTTTATCTTGAATTAACCATTTTCCTATAACAATCAACAAGTTAGGGTATGCTTTATAAGTCTTAATAAGGAGAGTACATAGAATTAAGTATTTCTAGATCCATTTTTGGATCAAGATTCTTCCATAATTCTATCAATATGTTCTAAAAATACAATATCTTTTTATAAATACCACATATAATTTATGTTTGAGGATAATTTTTCTATGAAAATCACCAACATGTCTTGCATTTTATGACATGAAATGAAATTAACTAGTGAGCTGAGTGGCTAATATTTGGGATCATTTTCCCTTGCCATTTTAAAACTATTGTAGACAATAAAATTTGTTGATTAATTTTCCTCCTTGGATAATGTACAACTTATTCATACAATTAATTAATTTAAAATATTATGATTATGATATGGTGTTGAGAGGAAGAGACATATATGTCATCACCCCATATGTCCCCCACATTTTGAAATCAATTTGATTTTCTCTTTAATAACTGAGCTATACCTTCCTTTCCACGCATATAAAACTCATCATTTTATGAATATAAGGTTATAAAGGTTGTAGACACCTAAAATATTTTGTGCTAATTTAAAGATAAATTTCACAAATAAAAATAAAATCCATATTTATTTATTTCTTAACTACCCTCCATTATTTAATCTCTCCTCTTCCAGATGCTATTTAAAATCATTTTGTTAATTAAAATATTTTTTATTATTAATTAATAACCCATTATTATTTAATTAAATTTCCCCTTCATTTATTAATTAATGAACCTTCATTAATAGAGCATGTGCATGGAGGCGGGGGGGCCAAAAAGTGGCCAAAATCCATTTTTGGCCATTTTTCACACGTGATGCTTTATGGTTTGGTTGCATTATAACGTGACCATGCATGCAATCAAACGAATAGGTTATAACGTTCTTGTGTTATGACGCTTATAACGTGATCACATTTTTTATTGTGTAAATTTTAATTTTTCACTAAGAAAAACAAAACACGAGTGTGTTATAATGCGAACACATTTTGTTTTCTTTGGCTTGGAAACCACCCACCCTTTGGCTTTGATATCTAAGCCTAAGGTTAGAACGTTGTAATCCATGAATAAATATGTGTTTTGCATAAAAACATTAAAAATCTCAAGTGTACGCCCCAATTTCTTATGTGTTATAAGATAATATTCCAAAAAAACATGACTACAATGTCAAGCTCTGTTTTTTGTTTGTATTGATGCATTTATTTCTGAAATCTTATTAGTTTAATATTTTCATCCTTAATTTGCCTTCTTTTCTTTCTAAAACAGATGTATTGTTTCTTATAGATAATTTATGATTTGCTCATTAATTTTTTTGAAAAAGAGGCTTGATCTAAACTCCATTCTACACACACTAAAACAATAATTTAAACTATTTTTCTCAAAATTTGGAGGGTGTACAGACAAATATTTCATTTTCAGGAATATGTTCACTTTGAAAATTAGTAAAAAGTTATATATTCATCCAAAAAATAGAAAAAATTAGTGGGACCTCATACATGGTCTTAGATAACTTTCGACTAAATGGATTTTTAAAATAGTTTATGAAACTCAAAAAATGGGGGGGAGTGCGCACAACACTATGTTATCTTTTTGACACAAAAATATGAATATTTTGTGTGCACACCACATTTGAGTTTCTTAATCTCCACCATTTTCATAAATTATTAGTAGTTTAGAAACTAGATTCTGAGCACTATAATTCTTATTCTTATCACATTGTCAATTTTTGAGCATATGTATGCCAAATTATTAGTTGAAGTACAATTTTTTTTGATTTCAAGAAAAAGTGTCCACTTTTGACCCCTTTCGGCCCCCAGTTCAATGTACTTACTAATTAATTAAATACTACTTCAAATCATTTCTAAACATCATTAATTTCCTACAAATTCATCACATCCAAACTAATCTAGGCATATTAATTAATCCCTAATTGATTAATTAATCCCCATTTCTTCCCATTTGATACCCATGAATTATTAATCATATTTATGTACTATATTAATCTTAATTAACTAAGCATAATCCTACATCTCTATTATCCAAAATTAACTAAGAATTGGAATTTTTCCAAAAAGGAAAGCTAGAAAATTAACTATGTACCCCCTTCCTAAAAAAACCTAATTCTCATGCTAAGATTTTACTTCTAGAAAGCAAAGGAAAAATTAAGGACCCCATTTTTCAAAAACAAAACGAGATCCAAATATGGCTCACACCAATTTTAATTTGCCTCTCACCTCATCAAAATAAATACTTTAAGAAACCTATCATTGTCATTCTTGTATTGCATTCAATTCAACAAAGGACATCCAAAAATCCAAGACAAATCCAAATGTCCATCCGGGAGGTTTAAGGTTCTTACTTTAATGCTTTGTGTTCTCTTTCTCTTCCTTATAAAAGTCTTATCTTGATGTAATTAGCTTGTAAAATGCTTAATCTAGGATGAAATTTATAGGTGTAATTTCAGTTCATGTTTTGGATTAGGCCATTTTCTTAAATCTAGCATACATTTGGTATTCCCGGTGGGACACCCCTTTCCCCCTTTATCTCACATGATTTTTTAATTTAACTTCCATGCTTAATCATGAAATTTGATTTAAATTCCATGTTTTTGGTAACATTTTCTAATGTTTGGAAGTGTAGAGTTAATATTGTAGGTGTTAAGGAGGCCAATGCTATTAAAATTTAGACTAGATGACAAAAAACTGACCTTTTGAGATTCTACCTCAATTTCTATGATGCCTTTAGATTTATTGGCATCACTATGTGTAACCGTGGCTTCACACTATGTAAAAATAGTCTTATGGTTTCACATGGCTCGCTCACTCAAACCAAATTTCACACACTTTTTCATTTTTAGTAGTGTTCAAATATTTTATTGTAGCCTCACATGAATATTTTCATAGTTTGCAAGAATTAAAAGCCTCGAGCTACGTACAAACATCCTTGCACATGATTTGTGGCCTTGCTACACTCCGTAGCGGGCTTACTTTTCTTATCTTGGTTACAAATTTTTCTCTAGTTTTGCCATTTTCTTTCATTTTATTGAGTTATGCAAGTGTTGTTTACTTTCTGTTTAATCATTAAGTTGTCATTTATCATATTATCTTTTTATTTTGGATGGCATTATACTTATAAAAAATTTGATGAATTATAAGAGCATTTATAATCATGTTCAATGGATAAGTGACACTTCATGGTGACATAAACCAAGTATTTGGGAAAAGTGTTCATAGGTAAGTATTTTTGTTGGCGTCGCAACAATTTGTAGTGTAACTATTTGTTTTAGTGGTATTGCTACATTCTCTAGTGGTGTCTCTTCTTGTAGTAGCCTTTCTGAATTTAGCCATGGAATTTTATAGTATTGGTGATCTTGTTACATAAAATGGGGGACTTTTAGTTATCAATGACCTTTCTCTAGTAATCAATAACCCTAGTGCATGTTTTAACGGCCTTGTGAGAAATACTTTGGTTTTCCATTGTCTTGAATTCCATCACTTATTTTTTGCACATTGGGTTATTTTTTGATATTCCAAACTACTAAATTTATTTGTGTGTACTTTCCTTATCACTTTTAAAAGACTAAAATATCAAACAAAAAACCAAAATTGCATGTTTTTTCTTTGAGTTATTTACATCGTGTTTTGGTTTATCATATCTTTTGAATTTAGAAATTGTGCTTGTTTTGTCCATTCATTATTTTCTTACCATATTGGATTTATATTTACTTAAACACATAGTTTGATTTTTTAAACTTTTCATTCACACATTTTTGAATTTTTCAATATTGGATTAACCATTTCTTAAAGACATTTACTAGGTATTTATTTTAGCCTTGTATAACTACGTATGCTCTTTCCTTATTTTGGATTTAGGGGGAATTGAGGGTTTTGTTTATAAGGACCAACATCCTTGTTTACAATATTGGAACAAACACCAGGAACGTGAGTGAATAAAATTTTGGAGTGCCTTTACTAAAGCGTATTGTCAACTATGAATCTAGCTAACGAAGTGAAGCCATTTTATGGAGTGTTGCATCAATAGTGAATATCAACTAAGAGTCTAGTGAGATGCATCTACAGAAGAGTGAAACCAAGTCACGAGTGTTGCAACTACTGTGAAGAATCAAGTGTTGCCACTGCAATGAGGAAACATAGAGCTGCAATTGCAGTAAAGTTTAGATATGTCACATTTACAGTGAAACTACCTTTGAGGAGGATCGTGCCTCGGGGGGTTTAAAAAAGGGTGGGCCAACAAAAAACTATGTGAGTTGACTGCACCACCCCCACCCCATCGACATATGCCCATTATTTCATTTCAAGGTGACATTGGAAAACAATAGTGATACATTTTTACCTTTTTTGTGTTAAGTGGCTTGGGCTTGAACTATCAATTCATTTAGACAAAACCCATGTTCTGGTGGTCTATATAATTTTTTAGGAGGAGCTATCATTTTTGGATAAGCATGAGGTATTTTTACATGGATTATATGAAGTGAGGGGTATATTTTTATCCAATATTCAAGCTCTAGATATGAACCTATTAGAAGAAACTATCATTTTTGGGAAAGCCCCACTTAAATAACTAGAGTGAAGGAAAGAGGGATTTGATCCATTGAACCACACCGATATACAACACTTCCTAATTTCACAAACATGTGCCTCATGTATCAAAAGGTATATTAATGAATCCCTTAGAAGTTCAATTATCCTAGATAGGTGGCTAAAACCAGTAAGGTTGTGTTTGCTTGACTCCCCTTACATCTAGTTTGAAAAAATCAAAACACGTTACTCTGCCCATTTCAAACCTTGACTATTCAAAAAAAGGAAAACATTTATTTGAGTTAAAATGTATTTAAGAAATAAAATAAGGTAAATATCTATCCAAGTTGAACTATGTTTATATCAAACATCAAGACTTGACTCACTATTGAAAATTCAACCATAGTTTTAAAAAAACATGAACCTCTCTTTAAATGAAAATAATTTCTTAAACATCCAAAATTAAACTTTTATAGCATGGTTTATCACTGAAAGTATTCTATTACACTATTGAAATTTTCCTATAATCCATTTTCAACATTAATCAAATAAAAAAATTCATTCAAATTTCTAATCTATAGTTGTTGCACTGCCATAATTTTCTTTGAATTAGCTAAACAATATTAATAAAGTAAAAAAACCTAGGTCAAATTTTAAATCACAGAAAAATCGAACCTATTACATCCCTAAGCCATACAAATATTTAACATAATGCTTTCCCACATGGATATCTTTATCACTTATTCAAAGAAGATGCTGGTATCATATTACATGGTGGAGAAGAAGAGGAACCCATCGACATCTTTGAGAATAATATAGCTCAAGTAGACACAATTTTATCCAAAACATAAACAAATTCCTTCTATGGCTAGTAAAATTAGGAGATGAAATTCCTTCCAACTTTGATCCTAATTTCCTTACAAGCATGATTTGAGAGTAAGAAATGAATGTCAAAGAGGCCTTTCTTTTCATAGGTGATATTTTAAACTTATTATGTTCGTCTATATCTAGAACCAAATAAAAAAACAAGGAAGAATCCAACAAAAATCTACCTCCTCAATCATCTAAAACATACAATCAAATACCTTTCATTAATAAAAACCATGACAAGAATAGAAGGGATGAAGACAAGCCTCATACCCCTCACAATGAATAGATAACCATCCATGAGTAAATGAAAATTTTAAGTCAACTCACAAGTATATTTTCTGACGTACACATGGAGATACCTATGGAAAATTTTGAAGCTTCAAAAGTAGATAATCATGGTGGTGGAACCTCCAAATCCAATCACATAGACACCCCATCACCACTAACCCATGGGAATTCATTCACTCAATAATGGTTGTTGATGAAATACACAATGATAGGACTAGAAGAAAACAATAGTTGATAAAGTAAGAAAATTTTCTTTGAGAATCTATATGCCTACTCATTTAGTAGGGAAATATTACGTGTCACCTTCACTATGAGATTTTATTTTTCCAATTTCTATAAGTATCATGGAAAGATGGACCCTTAGGATCACATCAAGGAATTCTTCATGGCTTTTTAAGAATTTACATATAGTAATAATTATCTTATGTGACTATTCCCACATAGTCTAGGAGGGTAATCTCTATAATGGTTCCTCCATATCGCCAAAGGATCAATCACAATTTTTACAGATATATATATGAATGTTTAAGAACTTTTCCTTCAACATGGAGAGAGACATTACCATGTTAGACCTATGCATTGAAAAATAATGTAATAATGAAAAACGTTTCTATTTTTATACAGTGGTGGAGGGGCTTCACAGTCCAGTTGCCATGCTTTATCCCCAAAAAGAAACTATTTAGCATATTTATTCCTAACTAACACCCTGAAATAGCCTTCCACCTCCACATGAATTATGTCAACCATTTAAGGATTTTATACAAAAAGGTATTCAAATCGAGAAGGATCTCCTAAATAAAGGATTCCTAAAACCATTTTAAAAATAATATGAAAATAACCCCAATGATAAACCAAAGTTTTCAAATTAAAAAAATAATGTCGTAGGTGATGGAGTCAAATTTTTTTTAGCATATACAGGTATTACAAAACACCCCACAACTAACTATCAAGTGGGGTACACATAAACAAGATAAAAAATGTAGAGACTATACATCACTAGGTGAATATTATTTGTTGTATAACATTAAATAAAATTGGTGAATATGGTTCCAAAAAAATCCATTCGATGAATTAAAACCAAAATCACATTATGTAAGGAAAATGAGAACTATGAATACCATTGCGTAACATTTCATGAAACTGATAAACACATGAAACTAATGAACTACATTCAGGACCTACAGGATCATAGGGACATTCAACTAGATAAACAAGAAGCCCCCAAATAAAAAAACAACAAGCTAGGGATCTACAAAGAGTCATTTCCAAAGAAAAAACATGTTGAAAAAAAGAAGGATCAAGGTCAAACCTCTCAAGGTAATATTACAAACCATGTTTCTACCAAGGTTTTGTACTCCTTTGATTCCCTCATTGGTTACATCCACCCCATCCATAATCGTGTTTCTTCAATAAACATCAAGACTCGATAGCATGTCATTACAATGTGATGCACTCACATAACTGTCCCAATACCTCCTCTACCTATTTATTCATATGGTTATTAGAATTTCTTAGAGAAGCTTGAGAAGAATCTTGCCAACATTTCCATATTGTATTTTCTCAAAATATTTTTTTTTTCATAAATAAATCCTCTACAAGACCCTTAATGAGTTAATATTTCTAACTTACATTGACCCATCATGGTTTCAATCCTTGGTAGAAAGAATCACCCCATCAGATAATATGGTTTTTAGCAAAAGAAAATTTCCTCAAGGGAACTATATCCATGACCTACCTTTATATATTGAGGTCATTATTACCCAAAATAAAATCAAATGGGTACTTGTGGATAATTTATCCAACCAAAACACATGTAATTCAAAGCATGTGAAATAGTTAGGTCATACCAATACTGAAATGGAAGCTAACATCATAATCGTAAATTATTACGACAATTTTAAAGGAAATATATATGCACTATCACCTTACCTTTATAATTTGGGCCTATCATTAATAAACCCCATTTTCATGTCATCGATATGGAGCTCCCGTATAGCATTCTCCTCGACTACCCATGGATTCATGTCATACAGGTCGTTCCCTCCACTTTCCATCAATGCATCAAGTTACAATACCAAGGCTAAGAGATTAGATTCTTTGGTGGATAAAAACCTTTCTCACATTATATAGAGAATTAGCTAGTCATTATCAAAAGTCATATTCTTTTCTAAGTACTAAGATCAATTTTGAGCCAACTTCAGAAGCTTTTTCCTCTCAAATTCATCTTAATACTTTATCCCTTTAGTATACAAAATTTAATGCATCCAAATCCACATTTCCCCCATTGGAACCCATATTCAAGATCACTATAAATAATTATTGAGAATATGACCTCTAATAGGTCCTCATTTACAATGTTTTCCTATCACCCAACAATTCATGGAAATCCCAATCTACTTCCAAAAAAGTAACCTGATTATAATAAATTTAGAAACTTTGTAAAATGTGGTTTCATATTAGAGGAACGCATGCAAAATTCATACACTTTACAATCACTTAATGAGAAATATACATATTGCTACCAATCCACAAAGTGTGTCATCCATAACATAATGATGCATGTTATGGATTATCATTGATATGGATGTGGAAAGTATGAACAACGTGTTCATGAACCTATATTGACACACATGAGAAGATGGAATATTATGGCATCGACATTGAACCCTATGGTTCCACACCCATAGGGTTAAACACTAACTCTTTTTAATATGAAGAGGACTCTTCTGATACTGACACTAAATCAAGGTATCTTTGTAGCTTGCATCAAGACCTTATCTCCACTAAAATATGTTTAGACATTATCATATTGACATCAATATAATCCTAACCTAAAATCAAAAAAATATAACCCTCCTTTATTTATTGGAACTGAAAAAGAGAACAAACTGATATATTCTTTTCAAAATGAGGAAGCTATTAAAGAGTTTATGGGACTTCATGATAACATCCCATCAGGGGATCACACTAAGGGATTTAGGTTCAAATGGATGTGATTGCATAATTTGAGGAAGATGATGATTTCTATGGTTAGAAATAATAAAAATATTCAAAAAATCAATCAAAAAACAAAAAATAACAGTAAAAGTCCCATAGTGAAAACCTCTTTTAGTCGTTAGTGAACAAAAAAATCAAAAATAAGAAAATGAAAAATAAAAGTGACCATTTTATTATTGAAAATATATATTAGATGCCAATAGAGGAGGAACTCAACGCTCCCCTTGACCATATATATATGGATTATGGTTCTAAATTATTATTGAGGATACCATTAATGAACACAAGCACAAAGGAACAACCCATAATTGTTAAACTTAGTGCTTCTACTAGTCCTTGCGAATAGAAAATATTTTATATAATTTTTGTAGGAATTTAAAGATTTCTGTACATGGTCTTATGAAGTCATATTAGGGTTTGATTCTACCTTGGTCGTTCATTACTTGGGAATTTGGAAATCAGCAAAAATTTCAACAAAAAACTTTGTAAGATGTACCCTCAGATATCTCTTCTTATAAAAGAGGAAATCCAAAACCTATTGGAAGTTGGTTTTATCAAACCTATAGAATAATTTGAATAGATATATAAAATTGTACCTATTTGTAAGAATCCCATAGGACTCAGAGTTTCAAACAAGTTGTGGTCATTGGTGATTCAAAAATCATCATAAAACAAGTCAATGATGAATATAATGTTGAAGATGAGAAAATTATTCCTTCTAATTGCATGGTGTATAATCTAAAACTATATTTTGTCCAAATAATTTTTCTACCAGTCCTACACATACAAAATAATTATGTGGATTCTATAGAAAATATTTGATCTCTATTAAACCTACCTCAAGATAGTAGAGATTATCAATTTTGATAAAGCACCTAACAAGTCTACCTTAAGACTTTGCAAAATCATGTTTGGTATGTGACGTTTGTGGTCCCTTTTCCCATTGGTATGAAGACATATATAACTACATCTAAGATGAAACTTTCCTTCCTAACATATTTCATACCAAAAATAAATACTTCAGCCAATACATACCCATTATAGCCTACTTGGGGTAACTCTCTATCATTGAGGCTACAATGGGACCCTATTAAGGTATATAGATTCCTAAGAGTATTTATAAAAAATTAAAGAGGTGCATACTGTTGATGCAAAATCACAGCACCCCTGGACGCACATCAGGCTTCTAGGTTGATGTTCAGGCATCCAGTGTGATTGCACAACATGGAAACCTCTCTCCAAGCGTGGGACTTGTAAAACCGAGAGAGGAATCTCCAGAGAAGGCTGGTTCCTGCTCCTAAACTACCTGCCACAAGCTATTCTAGTGCAGGCAAGCTAATCTAATCCTAATCTAACCATGCCAAGGAGACAGAGAGAGAGAGAGAGAAAGGAAAAAAACAACAAAAGCCTACACTAAAACGGTGATACACCAGAGAAGGAGGATGTTGAACATCTATCAAAACTGCCATGGGACAAAGAGAGGTGAGCAATGGGAAGGATGGACAGATGCATCACAGGCCCAAGGATAGATTTCACACAGAAAATGTCCCAAAACTCCATGAACACAGCTCCAAACCTGCAATAAACATTTAGACATGCACAGATACCTGCAAATGAAGAGAGGCAAGGAGAGAACAAGCAAAAACGAGAGAGGATGGACAGATGCATCACAGAACACGTTTTGTTGCTCCAGAAGTTTGCACAGAACATCATTCCATTAGTAAAAGGCAAAAACGCCATTACAGAGCAAGGGAGGAGGCTTGAACTCCATTTTCAACCCTAGAGAAGAAAAGAAGGGAGGGCCGAGCCGAAAAAAATAAACAACTTTTTTTTTTTTCCAAATGAGCCAAATCTGGCTTTTACATTGCATGGGTCGAACCCAGGGGACAGAAACATAGGAAAACATGCAAGCCCATTCCTCATTGAATGCAGATGCATTAACTCAGCATGGAGGAATCTTACCAACCCATACCCTGTCACTTTGAGTGATTTTGGAGGAGAATGCGACCCATTTGTATTAATTTGGCCGCTAAAATGTCACTTCTGGCCGTGCAGAAGAAGAATGCGACCCATTAGCATAAAAACGGGTTGTTGAAAGGTCGCTTCTGGCCATTACCACACGTCAGAGCCATTTCTCGATTTTCTCTCTTCAGACTACACCAAAACTCGAGATTGATCCCAGAATCATGTAGAGCATCTCAACAGCTTTCCGTTGATATAAAGAACGTGGAAATCCGAGCTCTGGATCAAAAGATATGGCGATCTGAAGATTTAGGGCACAGAGCAGACCAAAACGGATTTTGGAATTTTTCCCGCGCTTTGCCACTTGGATGACACAGGACATTTTCTGCTTTGCACCCTCCCTTCTCTCCTGTTCATAAGAATATTTGTGGAGTTTTCAAACCTCCCATATAGACTGTAACACCGTTTTTTGCCTTCTGGCTATTGCAATGTATTGAATCGATCCTTGAGCAATATATATGTGTCTGTGGTTGCTTCTAAACCCTCTTACATATTTATTACTGTCATTCTTGATCTTTCATTACATTTTTGCTATCTGTGCATGGTGTTGTGTTATATCTACATGGTTTGTGTTTAATGTGGCAAAGCATATGTTCTTCATTCTTCGGTGCATCACCTCTATTAGCTTAGATTTATTTTATGCATCTTCTTACCTTGTCTCCTTGGCAGATTAGATTAGATTCTGAGAAAACCCTCTGCATATTTCATGTGCACCTGAACAGAGGAATAGGAACCAACCTTTCTCTGGAGATTCCTTTCTCACTCTTCAAGTCCCACACTTGGAGAAAGGATTCAATGTTATGCTATCACACTGGATATTAATATGATCAACCTAGAAAACTGATCAATATCCAGGGGTGCTGTGATTTTGCACTAACACATACCAAAATATTTGTAGCTCATAATAGTGGAATGTTCCTTTCTAATAAAATTCTTTATGTTAGAAACTATTAGTGTAATATGGAAACTGGTTGTTTTCGATATATTTGCAAATGCATTCTCTACCAGAATCATGAAAAACTTATCCTTACATCACCAGAGTCACTTCATCCTATCATTAATTCTAGGCCATTAAATAAATAGGGTCTTGATCTCATAGTGAAGCTCACTCCAAATTCAATAGATGGATATGAACATATTATTACTGTAGCTGAGTACTTCACCAAATCAGTGGAGGCTTTACCCCTCATGCATGTAACTAGTGCCCATATATCTAGGTTCATTTTGAATAACATCATCTACTGATATTTCATATCATCCACCATTATCTCTAGACATGGAAAATACTTCAAAAATAAGAAAGTGAAGACCCTATGTCAACTCTTCCAAATAATCCAATAGTGGTTCACACCCTATCACCCTCAAGGTAATGGGAAAGACAAGGGAAAAAAATTCCTATTAGGATTATGGAGAAAAATATTAGTGAAATAGGCAAAAAATGACATCTACAAATGTATCCCACCATATGGGCTTATCATACATCCATTCATACTCTTACTCAAGAAAACACCACTCCCTTATCTTTGGATTAGAGGAAATGATTTCCCTAGAGATCAAGCCTACCTTATTGTGCATATATTTGAAGGATTACCTTGAAATTGAGGAAGAATATAAAGAGGCCTAACCTGCTGAGTTAGAAATGTTAGACAAGATAAGACTCCATGATCTAGATCACCTCAAATTTTATCGGAATCAACTCCACCAAAACTGCAAAAAATGCATCATCCCTTATGATTTTGAGATCATCAATATCATTCTCAAGAAGAATAAGAAAATCAATACAAATGAGTGAGAAAATAAAGGTATATTTGAGCCTAATTGGTTGGGCCCATACATTGTAGTTGTTAATTTTTTTTATGGAGCCTAAAATATTTCTCATCTTAATAGTACTGAGATGAAGGATCTTATGAATGTCACACAACTAAATTTTTTCTACATATAAGATCACATGTAAATGTTCCCAAAACTTCAAAAATGTAAAAAAACAAGTATTCAAATAAAAAAATTCAAAGATAAAGAGAAATAAAATATTTCAATGGTGAAAACCATGCAATTTTCACACCGTGGATAATTACCTTGGTGAAAATAAGTTTTTGGCACCAACACCCTGCCTTTGGAACAATAGAAACTCCATACTATCTCCACCATTCCATACATACAACTCGTGAGTCAATGATCTTTCCATTTCTAGTACCTATGGCCTTGGCCTTGATCCAAAATTTTAACTTGTCACAATGCATCGGAAATTTTCCTTATGTATATAATATTTTTTGGGTTTAACTCATCACACATGTTCTATGTAAATAACATTAAACATCCTACAAAATCTTAAGCATTATAAAAATTCAAAATCTTAAACATTGTATAACTGAAAAATCTAAAAACATCATATAACTCAAAATCCTAAAACATATAGAAAACATCAAAATTATTAAACACTGAAAAAACACAAACCCCCTAAACATCACATGCGACATCTGACAACTTCTATAACCAATGTCAAATGAAAATACCTCAAGATTGGAAAACAGTCAAAAATCCTAAATTGGTGCTCGATCCACATAGTTGGATACAAGTACACCACCCTCATTTACAATTCCATTAAAATGATATCATGCTTCATATCTCATTCTTACTGACATATATCGATATATGTGGTATAACATGGTGCAAGGTAGCTTATCTTATGACTTATTCATCCCACATCCATCACACTTTCTTGAATCCTTTCTTGGGGAAGAATCAACACTGTTGTCATAAAAATACACCTCTTAGGTACTAAAAAGGATGAAAATAAAATACATTTGATAATTAATTGCCTATTTGAGTATTTTTTCTGTTACTTATTTGTTGTTTCATTTTTGGCTTAATTGCATTGCATTATAATTTTCTTTTTATTTACTCCTATATAATCTTATAATAATTGATATTATGGTTTTAAATTTTACATTACTTATTGTTGTATGCTAATATCAAGTAAAATTATTTCTAGAACTACAAAAATGTGCATGAAAAATAGTAGTATCCAAATCCACTAATCTACTCAACATATTTTACCATACGACATCATCAATCAAATCATACATCAACCTATCAAGCTTCTAAATAAAATTTCTTGTAACTAACCTCACATTTATTCTAATCTAACGAGGTATGACGAATAGGTATCAAATAAAAATACTAATTTTCAACACACATAAGAGACGTATGGTGTCGTGATGGGAAAGATCAATGTTTTAATCCCTAATATATTTTCCCTAGATATGCTATTAGCTAGTCATGCATGTCAATAAAATAAATCACATGCAAACGAAATTTAAATCATATATCGATCTAACATCTAAAAATAATCCATATATTCATCTCATGTAATCATCAACATGTAATGTAGTAAAAAAATTCTAAAAACATACCATAAAACACAATATAAATCAGCAATGCCGTAAAAATATGAATCATCAGATATACATCAGGTGGATAGATGTTTATAAATCAACATCAAAATCATGTCACGTGCATCTCAAAACTTGTATATCAAATATTCATTAAGTCTATACTGAGATAGCTATCTATATGAATCTTAGCTAGTGAAGGTATTCCTAAAAAATCTCCTGGTGGTGATCCCCTACATGGTACACATGGAAATGATCTCGATATTGGTGGGAGCATCAATAATTCTCTATATATATTATAACCCAAAGGTATCATTGAGTAGCTTTACCATTACGATGTTAAAAATGATGGTGTACGTTATTTGGTTAGCACTTCCACCTCATATAAAGTCATATAATACATAGGCTCTTATTTCCATCTCGAGTAGTCACCCATATTTGGATAATACCCCATATTTGGGTAGCAAGGTATCATGAGCTATATTCCTTTCCCTCTAAGGACTTTGTGCCTTATCTTGTTTCATATCTAGTTCTATATGTAGTCTTTGTCATTGTTCCAATGTTGTGTCATACCCTAACTAGAGAGCATCCCATGCTTCTCATACTGTATCCTTATCTTCCTATAGGGAGTCTTTCTCTAAATGGAGTCTATCTCTCTTTATCGGAGGCATGTCTCACTATGTAGTCATTTATATAATTTTCATATCCTGAACTTGTTAGGAATATTAATGTTCACGTGGAAAAATAATTAATAGTTATTTGTGTGAATATTGTAACTAGTAAGTTAGTCATATATATTGTTGAAATAACAATATATTACGAATGTTTAGTAGTTGGATTATTATACCCATATCGGGTTATTTTTTATAACACCTCCCTAAATAGTCAAAGGTTGTTTAGCTATGTAAATGGATTTATAATAGCCCATGTATTGTGGTGGAGAATATAGAATGAAATTAATTATTGTGTTATTTTCATGATCAACTGAATTGTGCTCTATATTTAGTATTAGAGTGAGTATTCGTTGATGAAAGGCATCATAGTTATTCAATGCTGAATAAGATCATATTCACCTAGATTGCATTGAATTTGGATTTAGAATCATGGTATTGTGGTGGATCTGATGATTCCAACAAATGTCTTCACATTGTAGTGGCTTGACTGGAATTTGTTTCGATTACCATTAAAACCACTGCCAAAATTTCATTAACTATTGATTCTTTTCAGCACATGATAATTACATGTAGATCTCGTGTGAGTTATTCAAACTTATACACCAGTGTATTGAGTTTGAAAGGATATTTCTCCCTCCTGCTTGATAGAACCTTAGCTTTGCCTTAATGTGGTTTGCATTCGTTCTTGGTCGAGCTGATTTTCATACATCAGGTTGCATCTACCTCCACATAGATAACACCGCCAAACAACTACATGCATTTATTATATTCAACCTTATCCTCCTACATGATTTTTTCAAGAAGCATCCACCGTTACATGATATGTGGAATTTATAATCTGATATGCGTCCACTTGCAGTTGGATTGATTTTTGAAATTAATGAGCTGGAAGTAGTGTCAGTTTCATTAAAGGAGGAGGTCTACACCAATATCAAAATTATTTGAATATTCTCCAAGTACTGAAGTAGACCAGCACAGATACTGATGGGGGGACCTGTTGCATATGTTTACTTCTTAACCTTTCTGGTATAAAAATACACCCGTTATAAAAATGTTTCCTGAGATTTTTGACTAGTAGGGGTGTTTATAATTTTTCACTATTTAGTTGTAAGTTATGATCCATAGTCTATTTTTTAATTGTTGATTTAAGTGGTCGGCTCATTCTTAATTTTTTCAATGTTATCTAAAGTTGAGTCAATGACCTTGTAATCTATTCTTTGTTGGTCTCATATCATTAAAAGTATAAAATCAAAATTGTGTGGTTTCAAATATTGTGTTAGCTTTTTCAGGGTAATGTTAAAATTATTTCTTTCATTATATGTAATGTCATCAAGTGACAATCCATGCTGATTAATTGAGTCCTATTTTGGTTCAAATAGTAGGTCATTATAAAAAGGTGTTTTTGTTATTAGGTCAAAGCATGTTGTCATTAAATGTCATAAAAGTTAAATAGGTGATTTTAGGATTTTTTGTTTTTGTCATGGATAAGCTAAGTCATATTCAAAAATTTGAAGGAAATGACTTCCACACATGGCAAGTACAAATACAACTATTTCTTATTAATAAAGACTTGTGGGATATCGTTGAAGGAAAAGTGAAGAAATTAGTAGATGCAGATGAAGCAACAAGATGGGAGAGAAAAGACCAAAAATCCACAACAATCATCAGACTGGGACTATCTGATGCCTATTTTCATCATATAGATTTGTCTAAATCCTATCATACAATTTGGAATACAGTAAACAAATTTTTTGGTTCACAAGCTAGAAGCGTAACAATAGACTTGAAGTAAATATTATTTGGTATTAAAATGGAAGAAGGCAACAACATGGTAGATCACATAAGGAAATTTCGATTCATCTCAAACTAGTTAGCTGGAATTAAAATAGATGTACCTGACGATGATGCAAAGGCTGTTTTATTGAATAGTATGCCAAAGTGTTATTCTAATATGTTTTTTACATTGAGTAAAATTAATCCTACTTTAGAAGATCTCATTTCTTCTTTACTTGAAGAATAAAAAAGAATTATGAATGTTGAACTAGAAGAAACTGCAATGTATGGTAGAAACAAGAAAGAAAAAGTATTAGTTAAAAAATCCAAATATGGTTCAAATTCCAGAGGTATAAAGAAACAACTAACATGCTACTATTGTAAACAAATCGTTCATATATCTACAAATTACATGAAAAGATCACAAGATTTACTTGATGGGAAACTGCAAGACAATGCCATGGCTATTGATGAAGGAGAGAATGAAGAGGAAGGAAATACTGCTTGTATAGAAAATCAAAGTAATGAATATTTCCTCTACTAGATAATTTTCTACTGGAGTTCAAAGGTAAAATAGGTTGGAGGTTAGATAACAACCTCTTGTCAGTCATCAACGATGGGGCCACACTTTTGGTATGATGAAATTTGTGTTTTTCAGTGTGGCATGAAAAATACGAACACATGATGAAATTTCCTATTCACTTGTGTGTATTCCTCTTATAACCCCTTTTGTTAAAACATTGTAGAATATTGATCAAAATGTATTGTAGCAATCATGATGTGAAGGTTTTTGGTAAACTAGGAAAACCAATTGTATGAGGTTTTTGGTGAACCTATAAAACCAATTGTGTAAGGTTTTTGGTGAATCTATAAAACCAATTGTGAAAGGTTGATGGTATACCTACAAAACCAATTGGGTAAGGTTGTTGGTAGAAGCCATAGAAAACCATCAGTTGAAGAAATGTGTGTTGGTACATGTATGAGTTTTTTGCAAGCCCAATTCTGCACAGTTGAGGAGTTGATCATGAGCACACAGAGGTGGCATGCTACAATTAGAGAACGTGATATGTTTTACCATGTAAATATTAAGGGGGGGGGATGTTAGGAATATTAATGGTCACATGGAAAAATAATTAATAGTTATTTTTGTGAATATTGTAATTAGTAAGTTAGTCATATTTATTATTGAAATAAAAATATATTATGAATGTTTAGTAGTTACAGTATTATACCCATATCAGGTTATTTGTTATAACACCTCCCTAAATAATCGGAGGTTGTTTAGATATGTAAATGGCTATATAATAGCCATGTATTGTGGTGGAGAATATATAATGAAATTAATTATTGTTTTATTTTCATGATCGACTGGATTGTGATTTATAGAACTTGGCCACATCCCATTTATGCATGGCCAAATTATCTTTCAACCATGCTACCTCTACCGTATGGTAGAAAAATTCCACATTTATCTACATACTAGGAGTTGTACTAATTAAGCATGCAATATCAGTCTCCCTAGTTCAACTATCTCTGTAGACAAAACATGTACTATGTATTGTAATGTTGGCACATTTATAGAAGGCCATGCTCTATCCCCACATGTGCTTGGCCCTAATGATCAAATGACACGCACCTACACTAGGGATTATCCCCTATATGATATTCTTCTAATCCATCTCTCCCAACCCCTCTACCCCCTCTATTTTTGTCTTTTCCATTTTCAACCTAGATTTGGAACACTCGCTGATGTAAGTGTGGATTCCTCCTCTATCTATCTGTCAGGGATGCCTCTGTAACACTCAATAGTCTATACCATAGGATGATTGACTATACAATCCTAAAATATCCTTTACCATGTTGTATACTCAAGTTTAGCCCTGAAATTTGTAATACCCATATGTAGAACCTAAATAGTAATAAGCAATCCTTCTTATTATGTTTTTGAGATATGGATGCATCATAAAAGGTTCATTAGCTACACGATATCCTAACATGTTAATTCATATTGAGGTAATTAAAATTGATGAGATTAAAATTAATAGACCAATAGACATTAGGGTGTGAAAGGGTTTAATTTATTAATATTTTGTACTATGTATTGGGGGTAGGTTAGAGAGGTGGGTCAGAGGAGAGGTAGCGTTAATTTTAATATAAAAATAAAACATTAAAACCCTAGTGTTTCAAACCAAATAGCTAAAATTAGAAAATGGAGTGTTGTCATAAAGTTAAATTATAATCTCTTTTTGAATATGTAACTCTCAATTAGGAGATTCTTTACTAAGAAATAATAAGATGGTAGAAAAATAGGATCGAGTATGTTTTTCAACACAAATGATATTATTTCAACATCTTTATTATTTCAAGAGATATTGATAAATGATTAAAGTTTGAAATTAAGGTAATTGTTAATAGGTGTTGAATGGATTTAAACCATCTCTCTAGAGTAAAGGTGTATTAATAAAATAATAATTGAGTGGGAAACGTGATGTATTTTAATTTTTATATATTATGGTAGAAATAAAAAGGGATAAATAAAATTGTAATGGAAAAATGAGTAATTAAGGTACATGGAAACAATAGGGGGTATTTTATTTATAATAATACAATAGGAGGGTGTATTATAAATTAAATAATTATAGGTAAAAACTAACATTACGGGTATTCTTTACTACCCTTCAAACTGACATGTTACACCATAATTTTACTAAGTGAGCCCCCCGTGGGATGCATCAATAAATGAGACCCAATCAAGAATCTCCCATGTCACATGAAAATATATGTGGTACTATATATGTACCCTACCTATATCCAAATTGTAAAAACACTCTATATGGTCGGTACCTCTCTATAACTAACTCTATTTAGCCCACTATATAAAACCATATCTAGGAATACACTTGCTAGTTAGTTAACATTGCTACCCCATATAAAGTCCTATAATACATAGCCTCTTAATGCCATCTCGAGTAGTCACCCATAAAATAGTTGATACCATATCGAGAAAAGGTAACATAAGTTGTATTTCACTATGTTTGAAGCCTTTATGCCATTTTTGGCTTCGTATCTAGCTTTATATATAGTATTTATACTTAGGCATGTGCAGTGTCACACTTTAATTGGAGAGAATCTCATGATATATGCATTGCATCTTTATCTACCTATAGGGAGTCTTGCTTCGATATCTACATATGCAAATATATGTGGTATTATAGGTACACCATACCTGTACCCAAATTGTAGTAACACTCTATCTTGTTGATACCACTCTACAATGAACTCCCATATACCCACTAAATAGCACTCTATTCTAGAATATGCTAATTAGGTGAAAAAGTCAATTTGCATCCTCATTGCAACATATAACCTCCATGTTATATCTATTGGTACTAACTCATCCAAAGCTCACCTATATACTCTACGGTATTTCACATGACCATGTCATCCCTTACTTAATTAAACCCTCACAAAAAATATAAGGTCATTATCTAATATTGTATCAAAAGGACCAATAGGGAACCTGAAACAATGTTCTCCCAGGACCATATCTATACTAGGGTATTATTCTTAATACTCTTGACACCTATGTAGGTGAAAAAATGTCAGTAATTGTATAATCATGCTAGAATATAAGGACCCCCAAATAAATAATTTGTGACCCACAACACATTTCTAGTACGCCCATGTATCCAAGTAAGAAAGAAACCACTAGACTTTTCAGGATGCAATATGCCACTGACAAGACCCCTCAGAACTAGGGGAAATTTCCCAATCATATCATGCTTGTAGATATCTATGATCTTCACCCTTGACCTAAAATGTGGAAAATCATCTTATCATGTGGCATAAATCATGTCACATGAGATATCTATGGTGTTGTAATAGATAGGGTTGGTAATGGTAGGTAGCTAAAGAATCCTACATATATTCTCAATAGTAATAAACATCTCCCTTATAGTCATATGAAATTTACTCATCTTTGAGTAACATCTCTTGACCAATATAGTTAGAAATTATCTATCGGTATGCAATGTTAGAATTACATAAATGTGATACAAATCCACTATTTCCATCATAGTCCAATCATGTGTTGATAACTCGTATTCCCCCCCTAAGGATATAAAATGCTACTCTCAGAACTATAACACATCTAGTCTCACTTGCTCCAAAGTGAAAATCATCAACACTTTGTCAAAAATTTTAAAAAACTTAAAAAACGTAAATCCTCTAACAAACATTACAAACTACTAAGTCAGAAAGTCTGCTACACAATATAGTACAATAACCAATCAGTAGAGGCCACTACATAATGTAGCACAACTGCCAATTAGGAAATACCGCTACAAAATATCTTGCACATGCCACTTTTGCAATGAAAATATGGAATGTATAAATACCAGCCAAAAAATGAGTTTGTTGGTGCTCAATTTGATCTCGCCCCGTTTTTCCTTGAAATTCTTCAGTTTGAGGGCTCTGTCACCTTTTCTATCTCCCTGTATTGATGCATGAAAAATTTGTCCTCCATTTGGTTGCCATGATTAGTCCCTTCCTTTGGTTGAGGATCACTTTTAGTCCAAAATTTGTTTTCCATTCCTTTGTCCATGTGGAAGAATTTATAACTTGAGCGTAAAATCAAGCTTTTTCCCTTCCTTCCGTTCTTCCACAGTCACGTTTTGTTTTCCCTATCAATTTTTGTCCCAATATCTGTGGAAACATGATTGGATGCAGCTCGGAGGATCATATTTAAGCCTTATATCATTTCCAAATTCTCTATCTTGAAAGAAAGATTCATTTCCGGGCACAAATGGTGATTTTCCTGCATTTAACAGTTTGACGGGTGTGTTTTCCCATCAAATTTATATCTCACCATCTGTGGAAATGTGGCCCTTTTTGGTTGGATGTGGCTCGGAAGGGAACTTTGAAATTATAAGGCCTACTTCTACTCAAAACTTGTCCACATGGAGGGACAGATCTCATCTGAAAATTCACCTTTTGGTTTGACCTTGGAGTCGCGCCAGGGAGACACGTGGAGGATTCCATCGACTCCTATCTATACTTAAAATTTTCAAGGAACTTTTTAAAGGCCTAAGACATGTGGAGGGACTATGCCTATTTAGGAACCGGGCCCTAAATTTTATTTTGAAGAAGCGCCAGGAGGACTCTTGGAGGCTTCCGCTCACTCTACCCTTGCTTGGAATTTTCAACAGCCAAGGAAAATTTTCTCATACCCTAGACATATGGCACCTTTGACTGATCCTTCAATTTTTTTTTAACAACTCTACTAGACTGAGACATGTTGTGAGCCTGTGCTTAATTGAGGTCTCCTCTTTTGAGGACCATACTAATGGTCCACAAGGGTGACACATGGAGGCTTCCGCTGGATCCTTTTTCACTGAGAATTTTTCAAAGGCCAAAAAGGCATTTTTCTTGGGCCTAAGGCACGTGGAAGGCCCGCGCTTGTTTGGAAACTTGCCTATGTACCTCACCTTTGCAGTTGTGCCAAGAAAACATGTGGATGACTCTAATCTAAAGTTGAGAAGGGGCAGAATCAATGGTTGTTGTGCATTGCATCTGTTTTTCTGCCATTTTTTCTCCAAGACTCTTGGAGATGCAAATATGCAATGTTTTTCATCATTTTTGATGAAATTCCTTGTTGTTTTTGTCTACAAAGTGCCATTGAATGGATTTAGAACTTAATTTGTGAGTCCAAGAAATTTTAAGGTTGATATTTTGAAATTGGAATTGCTCAGGCACTTGCAAAAACGTGAATTACTAGAGAAGATGGATGCGGGGCAGAGTTCCAGAGGAAAGAGAGGGAAAAGGATGAAATGATGGAGGTTACATATGCAAAAGATGAAAAAGGTGTTGCCTCAAGATTGAAAAGGATTACATGTCAGATCCAGCTGTACAGAGCCTCCAAAGAATTATTAAAATGGGGATTTCTCGCATGAAAGAATCAGAATGATTAAAAGGACTGTAAAAAGGGTTGTGGTATAACATCCTAGTCATTAGTTGAGGGTCTGAGAAACGTCATCAATTCATAATTGGTCCACCTAGCAACTTTTGGATGTGAATTTGTTAAACGTCACTTTCTAAGGAAAATTTGTTACAGGAAAAGGTCCCTCGAATATTCTTCTTTTTTGGGGGAAAATTTGGGATGAGTGAGTGAGTGAAATGTATAAATGCAATGAGAATACTCTTGCAAAGGGTCGGGGGTTGAATACTTAAGAGAAATTTTAAGAGATCCCATCTTCCTGAGAGACCAATTTGAGAATCCTATTAATTTCCTATGTTTTAGAGTTCAATCACGTCAAGTTGGTTGCGAGTGTACAACCATTGACAAGCTCTGAGACTATTCAAAGAAACTTTCCCCTGCTGATGAATCTAACCAATTTCAAGTTAATCTGTGTCAATCTTGGAGCAATTTGTGTCTTCTTTATTTCAAAATGTCTGCAAGTAGTTTTTCTTATTCCTATTGCAATCTTGTTTTAAAGTTCCTCCGAGTCACACAGGATCTCGTCCCTGTGACAGTTTAGTGGCATTTGTAGTTTAATTTCAAAAAGATCCTTCATCCTGCAATGAGATAAACAATTTACAATCACTTCACTATCATTTGTTGATAAATATTGTCTATAATCCTTTAAGTGTATCTTAGGTGTGAGGAACCAGGGGTCTTTGATATTTTATTGAGCCTTTAGCTTGAGCCTTCGTGTTAAATTCTTGGAGATTGTGTGAAACCGTGCAAATCTGGGCCTCCATTGACGCACAACTTTTGGTTGTGTTGGTGCTCAAAATAGTTTCGCCCCATTTTGCCATTGAAAATCTATCCATTTACAGCCTCTTCCATATTGTATCTCCTCGTGTCATGCCTAAGAGGTCCCTGCATTCCTTTTTTTTCCGTAATCAATCTGTTCATGGGTTGAGGATCACATATGGATACATGGTTGTTTCCTTGTTTCTTTGTTTGTCTGGAAAAGGTCTATATTTGGGTGTAAACTCAGGCTATCCCATGTTTTATTTTTTCCACAACTGGAATTTTTTGTCCTTGTCATTTTTCCCTAAATACTTGAGGAAAAATGAATGGATGTAGTTTGGAGGAATGTATTTGAGCCTTGTAACATTTCTAAATTCTCTGTCCTTGGAGAAAATTTCATCTCTAGGCTCAAATGGTCATTCTTCTGCATTTTATGGTTTGACGGGTGTTTCTCTTAGTCAAATTTACATCCTCGCATCAACAGGAAATGTGGATTCTTTTGGTTGGCCAGGAGATGGCGGGAAAATGCTTTAACTTGTCACTTTTTGCTTTTTGGCAAAAGGTTAAATTTGGTCCCGTAGCTCCACTCAATTCTGATTGGTTCTTTTGGTGCTTACATGGCTTCTTTTGATTGAATGGAGCATGGCTGGTTTATTTTTTGAAATTTTTCTTTTGGGCTACTTTGGCAAAAAAATTTGAACCCGCCCCACGGCCCTGCTAGGATTTGATTAAAGAAAAATTTCAGTGGCAGGGAAAAAGTCTTACTTTGACCCCGCAAAAGGACACGTGGCAAGGTTAAAGGTGGAGATGTGGGCCTTTGGAGGTAAGCTGGATGTTTTTCCCTTATGGAAAAATGGAGTAAAATTCTAAAATGGAAGCGCACCCCCGCCGAGCCATTTTGAATCCTTGAGGTTTTTGAAGTTTCACCACAATGACATGTGGAGGTCTCTGCCAGGTCTTCTTTCCTTATACTTTTCTGCAACTTCTTAAAGGGCCTGAGACGTGTTGTGAGCCCGTGCTCATTCAAGGTCTCAACTATTGGGGACCATCTCAAGATGCGCCATTATGACAAGTGGCGGTTTGAAAATTTAAAAGGTAGGGAAGCGAACCATCGGGGGGAAACTTCGATTTTTACCTCCTAAAGGAATAGAATATCAAAATGGCCCGCAAGCCCGCTAAGAGAATGGTCAAGGTTGGATTTGAAAATTCAAAGGGGTGGGGAAGTGGACCATCCGAGGAAACTTGGATTTCTTGCCTCTTTTCACCAAAAGGATTAAAACATCAAAATGGCCTATAGACCTGACAGAGAATAGTAAAAAAATTTCCCTGGTCAATGGAGGAGGTGCGGACTTTCGGGGGAAATTTGGAAAAATTCCCTTTTGTGAAGAAAGGATTTAAAAGTGTAAAATGAAGCATGGTTCCACTGGGGCCCACATCAGAGGGTAGAAGCGAAAGGGCGGAGCTGTGGGGGAAACTTGGAAATTTTTCCTTTTTCCAAAAAAAAGGTGAAATAGAAGAATTTGGCTGCGGTTCCTCTGGGACCCACTTTAGGACACATGTCAGGCTCATTTCTCAAAGGTGGAGGTAAGGAGAAAAATGTGAAAATTTTACATTTTTCCAAAAGTTGCAAAAGGAAAAGGGGAACCCGTAGGCCCGTCTTAAAAAGTATATCTCCCACGTGGATGGTCCAAATTCAAAATAGAAATCAACGGCAACTGTGCATATGTATCTGATTTTTCTGTCATTTTCACTCTAGAGCTCCTGAGGATGCGTATTCTTGTGGTTTTTATCATTTCTTGGAGTCTCCTACACGCTAAATGAAGAGGAAGATTAATCTGGTAGCCTGGTTTAGTGGGGAAGGTCTGTAAACATATCTCACCATTAAATATGCAATTTGACTATTAGATTCGACCCAATTTTTCTTTCCTTAGCACGTGAAAGACCTGTTGATATCTTGGTTTTGTGAGGAAAATCCGAGGATGTATTTTACCATTGAGATGAGAACTGATCTCTAGGCTTGATCTAATCTTCCATTTTTCCTTCTCGGGCATGCAAAGAACCAAATTGGATAGATTAAGGGCGGAAGTGGTTGGCAAGTAAAACGAAGATTGATATACTAGAGGAAGGAGTTGAATGTGATAGATGTTCAAAGAGATCTACCCTCTAAGCACTTGAAAACTTTTTACAAATTTGATTATGGGAATCATGATCGGGATCATGGCAAGCAGTGGTGCACTCAATGTTTGGGTTTTTTAGGGGGGAAAATTTGTTGCAAAATGTTATAAATGGCATGATTTTTGTTGTGAAGGGGGTTGGAGGTTGGAAGGTTTTAGTGTTAGAGGTCAGAACTGATTTTCTAAGAAAAATGTTGATAGAACCTGTCTTTTTCAGAAACTATCTAAAGAAACCTATTTATCTCTTTTGTGTTAAATTTGATCATGTCAAGGTGGTTACGAGTGTACATCCATTGACAAGCTCTTAGGTTGTTCAAGAAACTTTCCCCTAATGATAAATTTAACCAAAATTCAGTTAATCTGTGTTATTTTTGGGAAAAATTTGTGTTTGCTTTATTTTTGAATGTTTGCAAGTAGTTTTTCTTGTTCCCATTGCATTCTTACATTGAAATCTGTGTGAATCACACAAGATCTTATCTTTGTGATAGTTTGGTGGCATTTGTAATTTCATTTATTAGAAGATTTATCATTTTATAGTGAAATAAAAAATTTAAAATCACCGTGACTCCTAGCATGATTATAATATTGTTTGTTAGCCTTTAAGGGTATCTTAAGCATGAAGAAACAAAGATTGATAATATTCAGTTAAGTTTCCCAATTTGAGCCTTCATTTTAGATCCTTGAAGTTTGTGTTAAAAGTATTGATCTGGGCCTCCATTGAAGCACATAATCTGGTTAAAGGGACATCCTAACTCCTCTGAAGCATTCTTCTATTCAAGCTCTCCACTTTTGTGAAAATTCTTAAAGGTTTGGTATAATCAACTTTATCCTGCTTCACCTCCCACCAAAATCATTCAAAGACAATTAATCTTACCCATACCACCCATATTTGTCTTGTGTGTATACAGATGCACAATTTATATTACCAAAACATGCAGAAACATTCAGGTTTTCATTTTCTTTAGTGGCATGAACCTTGCTTAGAAAATCTCTCCATTATCTAGAGTGACAACTCACGAGAGTTAGGTTTTGTTTGCATTGACCATATTTTCTTCAAGGTCTCCTTAAACACTTCACAAGGAAGGAATTCCCCATGTCCTCTATAAATAGCAGACTACAAAAGGGTTCTCTCACCTTGGTTAAAAGGCATAACCATAAAGTAGTGAGGATAGATCCAATCCTCTTTTCAAGGTGCTATCCATTCATCCACATTTGAGTGATAGAGGGACAATTAGATCCCATCCCCAACTACAAAATGACTCACTATGGTCTATCTGTCTCTAAGCTTCTTTCCAAACCTGTGATGTTTCTGAGACTACAATGGAGAATCAATTTGAGTACTAACACCTTACTAGTGCCATTGCCAGGGATATAGTGATTGCAGTTCATATTCAGACCCTGGTAAAGACTTCTTGTATGCTCAAAGTGCTAATACATCTTTTTAGGCATCATCCTGTGTGGCCTTTAAGAAGTGTTCAAAGTTACAAGTGTTATGTGCAATATTTCCATTTTCTATAGTTATTGCACTAAGTTTCATTGATAAATTTTGGTAAAGAAAAGTCAGATCTTTCCATTTCCAGTTTCTAGTATTGACAGACATTTGGTATATCATATTTTAGTGCATTTGCACAACTAAGGTGGAAATCCTTAGTGGCGACTCCATGTTGATCTGATTCTTAATAAATACCAGTTTCTTAACCTCTGTCAAGTGAGTTGTGTTATTAATATTTGTAAATATGGAAGGAAGAAGATCTTTCTTCGCTAGAGATTCTGCTAGGACACTATTTCCAGAGCTAGGAAAAACAAAGTCAGAAGGAAGAAAAGCCTGGAGATTTTTTTGAGATCAGCAAACAAGCAAAGGGATCTCCATTGATGAAATTTATTGGCCTATCATTGAAGAGTGCTATTCAAGTGCTTCTGAATCAAGTAGTCTTTTTGTGGAATTAAATTCTCCATCTAGAGAGGGGCCTTCATTTGATTTTGAAAAGTTTTCTTCTCATTCTTCCCCTGTCTTTTCAAAAATTGATAGGGATTTCCAAGAAACAAGGCCTTTAGGGGATATCCATTTTGGAAGTTATACTCCTGTGTTTCAAAGACCCTCTATCCCTTATCAATTTGTCTCCCCTTGAGGGTCACCTCCTCACAACAACATAGCCTTGCCCCCACCTAGACATCCTTTTATTGTAAACACCTTTGGTCCTATAAATTTTATAGGGATAGTTGGTTATCCAAATGCATTTCTCTAGGATGTAAGAAATAGACTACCAAAGTTCCAAGGAAACAACGCTATAACTTGTGATCAACATTTAAATAATTTTTATCAATATGATGGAAGATTTTGAGATTGAACATGAAGATGTATATATCAAGTTGTTTATCCATACTCTAGAAGAGGATGACAAGGGACTAATATAAAGCTTTTCCAGATAATTCTATTGATTCCTAGACAGAGATGAATAATGCATTTAGACTATAGTATGGTGATAGAACTGACCCTAGGTTTCTTCTATCAAAATTTGAAAATATCAAGAAGAATCCTAATGAGTCAGTACATGATTTCAACACAAGGTTTAACAAGACCTTGAGAATATTTCTTGTTAGCTTAAGGCCATGTGATGAATCATGTTTGATCAAATATTTAGATGCATTTGAAAAACTACTTACTACTTGAGGGAAAAAAACCCTACTAATTTGAGGCAGAAATTCACTATGGCTCTGCAAATTGAGAATAATATCAAGGTAATTGGAAAACCTCCTAAAAGGGAGGGTGTAAAATTAATTAACCCAGAAAATCCCCAGACAAGTAAGGCTGCTGATTTGGAGGAAGTTGTGAAAACTTTGGCCAGGCTGTCAAAGAAATATCATACAAATTAGCTCAGGTAGAAAAGGGAATTGGGAAGAGTTCACAAGTTCAACACAAGAAACAAGGCCAAGAAAGGTTTACAAATCACCAAAGATCTGATGACAGAGGAAAGGGACCTGTTGGATTTGGAAATAGACAATCCCAAGCTAGGGAAAATAGAATGGTACCTGATCCTTTGGCTTCTAGAGTTGTTGTTGTGGAGGAGACAAATGTCATTGATTGGTGTGACAGATGTTTCATGCCCCATGCTCCATGTGAGGAAGATCAACAAGAAGAAGAAGGAGCTGATGATGATGTGATGATGATGTCTATATGGTTTGCTCCACAAGCTTACAACAAGGGGAAACTTCAACTGAGGTAATAAGTGCTAGGATTACTGCTAACTTTTGGGATTGCATCTACTAGGTACCTATTCTTCCTCCCTCTCATACTTTAGAAGTAGATGTTGTACAAGCTTTTGAACTTCCCAATAATGAATTTGAATATCTAAGAGATTTAATGATAAAGAAGTATGATGGAGGAATCCCATCTGAGGAGGACAAGCAGTTATTGATCAATGTTGTTGTGGCTCAAGAAAAAGAACACAACACAAGAAGCAGGGTTGTCAAAGGGACAAGGCCTTAGGCCAAGCCAAAAACTCCATTGCTTTCAAATATTCCTAAAGAGGCTCCTAAGAAAGATCCATCTGCCAAAGGCCTTGCTGTCCCAAACAAAACTCATACCCCTCCTCATGCCCAAGCTGTCAAAAGTCCTGTGCCATCTAATGAGTGTGTCAGCCTTCCTTCCAATGTTGCCTTGCCAAAGTTTTCCCCTTATGATATTGCCCAAGTCTTGAGTCAGATCAAGATCTCAGTTCCAATTGTTGAGTTGCTTAGGATTCCTGAGCACAAGAAGATGACTTTTGAATATTTTGGGTTGAAAGAGGAGAAGACTGCCTTGGGTAGAAATATAAACATCGTGGAACCTCCCCCAGTCATTGAAGAGTTAGAAACACCACCAGTGTTGGAGGAACTAGGTGAACCACCTGAGGTTTATCTGGGGACATCCTTGGTGGACTCTCAGCTAAATGTGGATCCATTCTTCACCACTACTAATCATTAAGGACAGACTATTACACAACTGCATGTTTGACTTAGGGGCATCATGCAATGTCATGCCTTTGGAAGTCATGAATGAGTTGAATATTAAGGTAACAACAGAATATGGGAATTGTACTGCTATGGACTCCAGAGAGGTGCCAGTGGTGGGATGTGTGAAAGGTTTGGTGGTATAACTTGCAGCCTATCCAGGCAGGGACCTAAAGCTTGATGTAGTTATTGTTGACTACCCAATCAAGTGGGGTATGTTGTTGTCTAGAAAATGGGCTTCAAGTGTTGGTGGGAGTGTTCAAATGGATATGTCATATGCCACCATCCCAATTGAGGGAAGCCTTGTCAAGTTGTATGGGGAAAAGAAGATGTTACACCTTATTGAGGATCCCAATAATGCATCCTATGAGGTATTGTACATAAGTGTTGATGCTGATAACTTCATAGGATATGATGATGGAAAAGAGCACAAAATTTAAGAATGCAAGTATCTTGAAAGGGTAGGCTCTCCTTGGACTTTATTGTTTGATGGAGCTTGCTCCAAGTTTGGAAATGGTGCTGGTGTTGTTCTGATCTCTCCAGACTAGGAAATTTTTTTCTTTTCCTTCAAACTCAACTTTGAGTGTACTAATAACATTGCTGAGTATGAGGCACTGTTGTTAGGTCTGAGGATTGCTTGGAAATATGGTGTTAAAGACATCATTGTCAAAGGAGATTTAGAATTAATTGTGCAAGAAAGTCAGAAAACTGTATGCCAACAAAAAATCATTGAATGAAACAATACAAGCATGCAGTTTGGGATTTCATTGAGATGTTTGATTCATTCAACATTGTGCATCATGATAGGAGGTTTAATGATTTGGCAGACAAGCTTGCTATGTTGGGATCTCGATTTGATAATTGTGCAGTGTCCCCATATTGTGAATATGAATGTTGAAGTATTGACAAGGCCATCTGTCCCTAACAACATTAAGCATTGGCAAGTTTTTGATGATGATGCTCAAGTCAGAAGTATTTATGTACAAAATAAAGGAGATTTTTCCAATCAAAATATTGATTGGGAGCCAATGGTGTGCATAGCAGAGGGTAAAGAAACCTTGTTTGGCAAAGGCATTATCCAACTAAAGACTAATACCATTCCTAGAGGGATGGTTACTCTTGAATCCAACTTTGATAATGTTGATCACATTATTAACAGATGCATAGAAGCCTCAAGGGATATTAAGGAGCATGACCTTGGCACAAAGGAGAAACCAAGGAGGATGTTAGTTAGGAAGCAATCTCAGCAAGGAGGAAAAACAGTCCTATGTCCAATTGCTATAAAAAATATCAAGATTGCATGGCTTGGACTTATTCTGAACTAAAATCATACAGAGAGGATTTTTTTCAACATGAGATTCCCTTAGAATCTAATGCTAAAACCATTCAGGAAGAAACAGAGACCAATTAATCCACTCCTATCTCTCAAAATGCAAGAAGAACTGAAGAAGCTGCGAGATGGAGGGATTATTCAGCCCACAAGGTATTCTTCCTGGGTTGTAAATCTAGTACCAGTCAGAAAGAAGAATGGTGACATCAGGATGTGTGTGGATTTCAGAAATTTGAATAGAGCATCAATGAAGGATAATTATCCTTTACCAAACATGGAAAACATGTCTGCAGCTAGTAACTAGTTCTGAGTTACTTTCTACCCTGAATGGTTTCTCTGGTTATAACCAAGCTGTGGTGAAGGAATAAGAAAGAATTAAAACAAACTTTACCACTCCTTGGGGGACTTATGTGTATGTCAGGATGCCCTTTGGTCTGATGAATGATGGAGAAACCTTTCAAAGAGTAATGGATGTTGATTTTGCTAGTTACATCAATAATTTTATTGTTGTTTACCAGGATGATGTGATTGTGTTCTCCAGAAAGTGAGGTGATCACTTGCTGCACTTGGAAAAAATGCTGATAAGATGTAGAGAATATGGTATTTCACTCAATCCAAAGAAGTGCCATTTTGGACTGTAGAAGGAAAAGTTTCTTGGTCACATTGTGTCACAAGAAGGGGTGATGATTGATCCAGAAAGGGTAGAGGCCATCAACAAGGTTCCAATCCTAAGAACCAAGAAGGGGATTCAGTCCTTCTTTGGGTAGATAAACTTTATCAGGAGATTCATATCAAACTTTGCTAAGTTGACCATTCCAATCACTGACATGATGAAGAAGGACCAAGCCATCAAATGGGAGGAGGATGTCATTCAAGCTTTCAATGGGATCAAAGAGGCATTAAAGCATGCCCCTGTTTTGGCAGCTCCAGATTATAAGAAGCCTTTCCAATTGTTTTCGTTTTACTTCAGAAAACACTATTGCATCTATCCTGTTGCAGAAGGATGATGAAGGGGCTGAGAGGCCAATTGCCTTTTTCAGTAAGGCATTGCAAGGGGCTGAGCTGAAATATACTATTATGGAGAAATAGGAATTTTCCTTGGTGAAAGAAACAAAGGTTTTCAGGCCTTACATTCTGAGTTCCAAAATTTTTGCTTATGTTCCCCACACCATGGTCAAAGGCATCTTATCAGAGATGGAGATCTCAAGCAAAAGATGCAGATGGGTGAACAAGTTGCAAGAATATGACATGGACATCCAAACCAAAAAGTTGGTGAGAGGTTTGGGCTTAGCTAAGCTTATGGCTGATTGTAACTTGCAAACTATTGAGGTGAATGAGGTAGAAGAAAGAAGGGTAGATGTCTTTGAAAAATTGATGAGTTATGAGTGGTACAAGGATGTGATTTTTTATCTCAGACATTTATACTGCCCTAAGTATTTGAGTAAGAACCAAAAAAGGGACCTTAAGTTGGACTTCCCAGAAATATGTCATTACTGATTATGGGTTAGCTTGGAAGAACCCTGAGGGAGTCCTCTTAAGGTGCATCACTGAAGATGAAGCCCCCAAGATAATTTTTGATCTCCATGGAGGAGTTTGTGGGGGGAATTTTGCTGGAAAATTCATAGCACACAAGATCCTTAGGGCTGGTTATTGGTGGCCAACTCTCTTTCAAGGATGAAACTCTTTTGGTTAGAAGATGTGAGAGTTGCCAGCGCTTCTCTGGAAGACTGAAAGCTTCAGGCTCCCTTCCTTTGCAGTCCTGTATCAATTGAAGCCCCATTCAAGCAATGGGGAATGGATTTCATTGGTGAGATTTCAGACCCTTCAAGTGCTGGCCATAAGTGGATTCTTGTAACCACTGATTACTTCACCAAGTGGGTGGAGGAAATCCCCACCAAGAGAGCAACACACCAAATTGTCATGGACTTCATGTTGAACCATATCATCTGAAGGTTTGGGGTGCTAGTCAAAATTGTTGCTGACAATGCCATGAGCTTCAGAGCTAAACCCTTGGTGGAAATGTGTAGAGAATATGGGATAAATTTTACATATGCCTCTAATTATAATCCCTAAGGAAATGGACAAGCTGAGTCCAGTAATAAAAATTTGCTAAAGATTATCAGAAGAACCTTGGATTTTAACAAGAGAAAATGGGGTGAGCAGTTGAAATTTTCCATCTGGGCTGACCGAATTACTGTTAAAAGAGACAACTGGAAAGAGTCCATTTGAATTGGTGTATGGAACTCAGGCCCTACTACCCCTACATATGCAATTATCCTCATATCAGTTCATGCAAAAACTGGAAGATCAAGAAGTAAGTCCATATGATGCCCACATTAACTTGATTGTTGAACTTGATGAAGAAAGGAGGGCATCCCACCAAAGGCATGTAAGGTTCAAAGAAAATCTGAAGAAGTTGTTTGACAAGAAGGTCACTCCCAGAGCTTTCAATGTTGGAGATCTTGTGCTGCTATGGGATAGCAGGCATGAAGATAAGGGAAAGCATGGAAAATTTGACACATTATGGATGGGCCCTTACTCCATTGATATTAGGATTGGTGAACATACCTTCTTCCTGAAGGACTTAGATGGGGAACTACTCAAACTGCCTATTAATGGAAGGCATTTGAAGCATTTCTTGGATTGATTCCCTAGAATCAAGTTGAGACATCATCTGTACAGTGTATAGTTTGTTGGTTTGTTTCCTATCTTTTGTGTTTTTACTCGTTCTAGTCCTTGGTGACCTATTTTTGTTGGTTTCTCTGTTCATTTTTGGGGAGATGGCTCTGTTTCTCTTCTCTGCAAGCTGACTCCTTTACCCAATGGATATTTTTGGCACTTGGTCTACCTTTGTTCTTGTGGCACTCGCAGGGAGTGCCCATCCCCGAGTCAGAGCCAATGTTGGTGCTCAAAATAGTTTTGCCCCATTTTTCCATTGAAAATCTATAAATTTATGGCCTCTACCATATTGTATCTCCTTGTGTTGTGCCTAAGAGGTCCCTGCATTCCTTTTGTTTCCGTAATCAATCCATTCATGGGTCGAGGATCACATATGGATCCATGGTTGTTTCCTTGTTTCTTTGTTTATCTATGAAAAGGTCTGTATTTGGGTGTAAAACTCGGGTTGTCCCGTGTTTTCTATTTTCCATAGCCAGGATTTTCTATCCTTGTAATTTTTTCCCTAAATACTTGAGGAAAAATGAATGGATGTAGTTTAGAGGAATGTATTTGAGCCTTGTAACATTTCTAAATTCTCTGTCCTTGGAGAAAATTTCATCTCCAGAGCTCAAATGGTCGTTCTTCTGCATTTTACGGTTTGACGGGTGTTTCTCCGGTCAAATTTACATCCTTGCATCAACAGGAAATGTGGCTTCTTTTGATTGGCCAAGGGATGGTGCAGGAAAATGCTTTAACTTATCACTTTTTTCTTTTTGGCAAAAGGGAAAATTTGGTCCCATAGCTCTGCTCAATTATGATTGGTTCTTTTGGTGCTTACGTGGCTTCTTCTGATTGAATGGGGCGCATGGCGGGTTTTGTTTTTGAAACTTGTTCTTTTTGGCTACTTTGGCAAAAAAAATTGAACCCATCCCCGCGGCCCCGCGAGGCTTTGATTAAAGTGAAAATTTTAAGTGGTAGGGAAAAAGTATTACTTTGACCCTGCAGAAGGACACATGGCAAGGTTAAAGGCAGAGATGCGGGCCTTCAGGAGGCAAGTTGGATGTTTTTCCCTTCTTGGAAAAATGGAGTAAAATTCTAAAATGGAAGCACACCCCCACCGAGTCATTTTGAAGCCTTGAGGTTTTTGAAGTTGTGCCATAACAACACGTGGAGGTCTCCGTCGGGTCTTCTTTCCTTAGACCTTTTCAACAACTTCTTAAAGGGCCCGAGACACGTGGTGAGCCCGCTCTCTCAAGGTCTCAACTTTTGGGGACCATCTCAAGATGCGCCATTATGACACATGGTAGTTTGAAAAGTCAAAAGGTGGGGAAGCGGACCATCGGGGGCAACTTGGATTTTTAGCCTCCTAAAGGATTGAATATCAAAATGGCCCGCAAGCCCGATAAGAGAAAGGTCAAGGTTGGCTTTGAAAATTCAAAGGGGTGGGGAAGCGGACCATTGGAGGAAACTTGGATTTTTTCCTCTTGTCACCAAAAGGATTAAAACATCAAAATGGCCTGCAGACCCGATAGAGAATAGTCAAAAAATTTTCCCTAGTCAACGATGAAGGTGTGGACTTTCGGGGGAAATTTGGAAAATTTTCCCTTTTGTGAAGAAAGGATTTAAAAGTGTAAAATGAAGCATGGTTCCACTAGGACCCACATCAGAGGCTAGAAGCGGAAGGGCAGAGCTGCGGGGGAAACTTGGAAAATTTTCCTTTTTCCAAAAAAGAGGTGAAATAGTAGAATTTGGTCGCGGTTCCTCTGGACCCACTTTAGGACACGTGTCAGGCTCATTTCTCAAAGGTGGAGGTGTGGAGAAAAATGTGAAAATTTTACATTTTTCCAAAAGTTGCAAAAGGAAAAGGGGAACCCGCAGGCCCATCTTAAAAGTAGATCTCCCACATGGATGGTCCAAATTCAAAATAGAAATCAACAGACTAGTTGTGCATATGTATCTGATTTTTCCTACCATTTTCACTCTAGAGCTCCTAGGGATGCATATTCTTGTGGTTTTTTAATCATTTCTTGGAGTCTCCTACACACCAAATGAAGAGGAACATTAATCTGGTAGCTTAGTTTGGTGGGGAAGGTCTGTAAACATATCTCACCATTAAATATGCAATCTGACTATTGGATTCGACCCGATTTTTCTTTCCTTGGCACGTGAAAGACTAGTTGATATCTTGGTTTGGTGAGGAAAATATGGGGATGTCTTTTACCATTAAGATGAGATCTGATCTCTGGGCTCAATCTAATCTTCCATTTTTCCTTCTCGGGCACGCAAAGAACCAGATTAGACAGATTAGGGGTGGAAGTGGTTGGCGAGTAAAAGGAAGAATGATCTACCAGAGGAAGGAGTTGAATGTGAGAGATGTTTGAAGAGATCTACCCCTTGATCACCTAAATTTTTTTTACAGATTTGATTATGGGAATCATGATCAGGATCATGGTGAGCACTGGTGCACTCAATGTTTGGGGTTTTTGGGGGGAAAAATTTGTTGCAAAATGTTATAAATGGCATGATTTTTTCCATGAAGGTGGTTGGAGGTTGGAAGGTTGGAGTGTTAGAGGTCAGAACTAATTTTCTAAGAAAAATATTGATAGAACCCGTCTTTCTGAGAAACTATCTGAAGAAACCTATTTATCTCTTTTGTGTTAAATTTGATCATGTCAAGGTGGTTGTGAGTGTACATCCATTGACAAGCTATGAGATTGTTCGAGAAAATTTCCCCTGCTGATAAATTTAACCAAAATTGAGTTAATTTATGTTATTTCTGGGAAAAATTTACATGTTTGCTTCATTTCTGAATGTCTGCAAGTAGTTTTTCTTGTTCCCATTGCATTCTTACATTGAAATATGTGTGAATCACACAAGATCTTATCTTTGTGATAGTTTGGTGGCATTTGTAATTTCATTTATCAGAAGAGCTTTCATTTGATAGTGAAATAAACAAATTTAAAATCACTCGTGACTCTTAGCATGATTATAATATTGTTTGTTATCCTTTGAGGGTATCTTAGGCGTGAAGAAACAGAGATTGATAATGTTCAGTTAAGTTTCCCAATTTTAGCCTTCATTTTGGATCCTTGAAGTTTGTGTGAAAAGTGTTGATTTGGGCCTCCATTGAAGCACATATTCTGGTTAAAGGGACATCCTAACTCCTTTGAAGCATTCTATTTTTCAAGCTCTCCATTTTTGTAAAAAATTCTCAAAGGTTTGGTATAATCAACTTTATCCTGCTTCACCTCCCACCAAAATCATTCAAAGACAATTAATCCTTACCCATACCACCCCTGTTTTTCCTGTGTGTATATAGATGCACAATTTTTATTACCAAAACATGTAGAAACACTCAGGTTTTCATTGTCTTTAGTGGCATGAACCTTGCTTAGAAAATATCTCCATTATCTAGAGTGACAACTCGTGAGAGTTAGGTTTTGTTGCATTGATCATATTTTCATTTCAAGGTCTCCTTAAACACTTCACAAGGAAGGAGTTCCCCATCTCCTCCATAAACATCAGGCTACAAAAGGGTTCTCTCACCTTGGTTGAAAGGCACAACCATAAAGTAGTGAGGATAGATCAAATCCTCTTTTCAGGGTGCTATCCATTTCTCCACATTTGAGTGACAGAGGGCCATTTAGATCCCATCCCCAACTACAAAATGACTCACTATGATCTATATGTCTCTAAGATTCCTTCCAAAACTGTGATGCTTCTTAGACTTTGACGGGGAATCAATTGGGCACCAACAGGTTAAAGGAATATTTTAGCTATTCTGAAGCTTTCTATCATTTAGCTTTCCAATTGTTGTGAAGTCTCTCAAATATCTGGTATAATCAATTTTATTCTACTTAATCTCCCACCAAAATTACTCAAAAACAATGAATCCATCCTAAAATACCCTTGTTTTCCCTGTGTGTCCACAATGTATAAATTCTACTACTAAAATATGCAGAAGCAATCATGATTCCATAATGTCTTTAGTAACTTTAGCCCTATCTATGAAATATCACCATTCTTTAGAATTAAAACTCATGAGAGTTAAATTGTGGTGACTTGATCATATTTTCTCAGGGTCCCCTTTTAGATTTGTGCAAAGAAGGATATCTTCATTCTACTTCATCAAAAAAGGTTACAAAACGGTTCCTCTCATTCTAGTCGAAAGGAACGGCCTAAAGAAATGAGGATAGATCAAATACTTAATGAAGGTGTTATCCATTTCTCTAATGCCAGAGTGTCAAAGAGTCAGAAAAATCCCCTCCCCATCTAGAAAACAAATAATAATAAGATCTGTCTGTCTCTCAGTGTCTTGCTAAATCTTTAATGTTGCTTAGTTTCCAAGGGAGAATTAATTTGGATACCAACTCTAGAATGGAACCGTTGCCAGGGATTATTTGAGCTCTAAGATTTATTTATGCGGTAACAAAACCAGAATTGCGTACTTTTTGGGGATAATTCATTGATTTGTTGCCAGTTCATATCCATTTGGCCCATCAACAACACCAGAATGACGTCGTTGTTAGGGATAATTTGTTGATTTGTTGCCATTTTCAATCCATTTGTCTTGTCAACAACACCAAAATGGTGCTGCTGCCGGGGATTATTTTAACAAAGGTGTACACACACCAACCATGGTAATGTTTCTTACATGATCTAATTGTAAATACATTGTTGAAACATCATTTTCTGTTCAGATCTGTAAGAATTGTTCAAAGTTGTAAGTTCTGATTGCAATATTTCAAACTTATACAATTATTCCACTAAAGTTTGTATCATTATTGAAAAATTTGGGTAGAAGAAGAGCAGATCTTGTAAGATTTGCATGAATCTAGTATTGACAGACATTTGATAGGTATTTCATAGTGCATTTGCACAAACTAAGTTGAAAATCCTTAGTGGCGAATCTGTGATGTTTAAATTCTTAATAAATACTAGTGTCTTAACATATATCAAGCGATATTTGTCATTAATCTCTAAAAATTTGGAAGGAAGAACATATTTCTTCACCAAGGACCCTAGCAGAAGGTTGTTTCAAGAGTTGGGAAAGTCTAATTCAGAAGGAAGAAGAATTTGGAAGGTTGTTGGAGATCAAGCATCAAGAAAAGAGATCTCCATTGGTGAAACTGATCAACATGTGATTGAAGATTGCAATACTTCCTCAAGTGCTTCTGAATTAGGTAGTCTCTTTGTAAATCCCAATTCTCCAACTGGAGAGGGTCCTTCTTTTGTATTTGAAATATTTACATATCATTCTACCCCAGTATTTTCCAAATCTGATAGATTTTTCCAAGAAAAAGAGCCTTTAGAGGACATTCATTCTGATAATTACATCCCTATACCAAACATACTTCTCACTCCTCATCAGTTTGCATCTCCTCCAAGGTCACCTCCTCAAAATAATATGGCTCAGCCTCCACCAAGACCTCCATTGTTTGTTAATACTTTTGGTACCATCAATTTTAGAGGTATGGTTGGCTATCCAAATGTTGTGCCACAAGATGTAAGAAATATATTTTCTAAGTTTCAAGGAAATAATGTAATCACTGGTGATCAACACTTGAAGCTATTTGTTAATATGATGGAGGAATTTGAAATAGAATTTGAGGATGTGTACATTAAATTGTTTATCCATACTCTAGAATAAGATGCAAGGGACTACTATAAATCTTTGCCAGATAATTCCATTGATTCTTAGAAATAAATGAATAATGATTTTAGACTACAGTATGGTGATAAAACAGACCTAGGTTTCTTTTATCAGAGTTTGAAAATATTAAGAAGAATCTTAATGAATCAGTGCATGATTTCAATACAATATTTAACAAAACATTGAGAAGACTACTTGTTAATTTGAGGCCATGTGATGAATCATGTCTGATAAAATATTTAGATGCATTTGATAAGAAAGTTGCTTACTATTTGAGGGATAAGAACCTTGGAACTTTGAGGTAGGCCTTTACCATGGCTCTGAAAATTGAGAACAACATTAAAGCAGTTGGAAAACCTCCTAAGAGGGAGGGTGATAAACTAATCAACCCAGAGAAGCCTCAATCAATTAAGGTTGTGGATCTTGAGGAAGTTGTAAAGAATTTTCCTAGAGTTGTCAAAGAAATATCTTACAAGATAGTCATGGCAGAGAAAGGAATTAGACAAGGTTCTCAAGGTCATCATAGGCAACAAGGATAGGACATATTTTCAAATCATCCTAGAAATGATCAGAGATCCGTTGACAGAGGTAAAGGACCCATGGGAGATAGAAAACCCCAAGCTAGGGAAATAGAGTAGTGCCCAATCCTCTAAATGCTAGAGTTGTTGTTGTTGAACAGACAAATGAAATTGATTGGCGTGAAAAATGTTTCTTAGCCCACCCACCATGTGAAGTAGACCAAAAATTTGAAGAAGATGATGATGATGATAACACTGATGATGATGCATGCATGGTGGATTGTTCTACAAGCTCACAATAAGGAGCAACTTCAACTGAAGTAATAAGTGCAAGAACTACTGTAGGTTTTTGGGATTGCATTCACCGGGTACCTCTTCTTCCTCCCTCTCATACTTTAGAAATAGTTATGGTACAAGATTTTGAACTTCCTAATAATGATTTTGAGTACCTAAGAGCTCTAATGATTAAGAAGTATGATGGAGGAATCATATCAGAAGAGGATAGATAAGTGTTAATGAATGATGTTGTTTCCAAAGAAAAAGAGTATAACACAAGAAGTAAAGCTTTCAAAGGGGCAAGGCCTCAAGAAAAACCAAAACCCCCAGTTCTCACCAATATCCCAAAAGAAACTCCAAAGAAAGATGCATCTGGAAAAGGCCTTGTTGTCTCAAGCAGAACTGGTGTTACCACCCATGCCCAAGATGTGAAAAATCTTGTGCCATCTGATGAGTTTGTCAATCTTTCTCCAAATACTGCTTTTCCCAAATACATTCCTTATGACATTGCCCAAGTCTTGAGTCAGATCAAGATTTCTATTCCAATTTTTGAGCTGTTTCCAGTTGCCATTATTTTCCTCTGATCTACGTGTTCTGAAACATTTTTTCTCTCGATGTGGGTGTTCTGAAAGTTTCTACCTCCACTTGAAATGCCTCGAATTGTTTACAGAATCCATTTTCATGTCCCTCCTTGAAAAGTCTCGAGCTTCCCTGTTTTTGCCCTAATTTCTTCAAAATCCACGGGCTTTGCCATTTTTCCTATTTTTCCCCGACCATGGAAGCTCGAGAATGGTTAATCTATATTTGTATTCCTTTGAAAATCCAAAATCCATGGTCGAAGGGATGCTCAGAACCATGATTCACTTGTTTTTGTTTTTAAAAAATTTTCATCCTTAGCGAAAAAATGGGTTCTGGGCATGAATGGTGATTTTCTATATTTTGATGGTCTGACGGGTGTATTTTTCCTATCAAAGTTATTCCTCAGCATTCGGTGGTCACATGGATTCTTTTGGTTGGTCAGGGGATGGTGGGAAAATGCTTTAACTTATCACTTTTTGCTTTTTTGGCAAAAAGTCAAATTTTGGTCCCGTGGCTCTGCTCATTTCTGATTGGTTCTTTTGGTGCTTACGTGGCTTCTTCTAATTGGATGGGGCATAGTGGGTTATTTTTGAAACTTTTTCCTTTTGGATACTTTGGAAAAAGGTTTGAACTCACCATGTGGCCCCATTAGGCTCTGATTAAAAAAATTTTAAGTGGCAGGGAAAAAGTCTTACTTTGACCCCACAGGAGGACACGTGGCAAAGCTAATGGCAGAGATGCGGGCCTTCAGAGGTAAGTTGAATGTTTTTCCCTTTTGGAAAAATGGAATAAAATTCTAAAATGGAAGCGCACCCCCACCAAATCATTTTGAAACCTTAAGGTTTTTGAAGTTGCGCCATAATGACACGTGGTGAGCCCATGCTCATTCAAGGTCTCAACCTTTTGGGGATCATCTCAAGATGTGCCATTGTGACACATGGTAGTTTGAAAAGTCAAAGGGGTGGGGAAGTGGACCATCGGAGGAAAATTGGATTTTTTTCCTCTTGTCATCAAAAGGATTAAAATCTCAAAATGGCCCGCAAGCCTGATAGAAGGAAAGGTCAAGGTTGGCTTTGTCAATGGCGGAGGTGGGACTCTCGGGGGAAATTTGGAAAACTTATTAATTTTGGGATGAAAAGAGTTAAAATCATAAAGGAAGCACGGGGTTCCGCTGGGACCCACATTAGGGACACGTGTCAGGCTCCATTTTTCAACGGCGGAGCTGGACTTCGGGGAAAATTTGGAAAATTTTCCCTTTTCCAAAAATTGAGGTGAAATGGAAAGAATTTGGCACAGTTCCTTTGGGACCCACCTTAGGACACATGTCAGGATCATTTCTCAAGGGCGGAGGTGTGGAACAAAATGTGGAAGTTTTTTACATTTTTTCAAAAGTTGTAAAAGGTCAAAGGAAGCCATCGGGCCCGCTCTAAAATTAGATCTCCCACGTGGACGGTCCAAATTCAAAGTAGGAATCAATAGAAACTGTGCATTTGTATCTGATTCTTCCCACCATTTTCACTCCAAAGCTCCTGGAAGTGTGAAGTCTTCATGATTTCTTGGTATTTCCTACATGCCAAATAGAGGAAGGGGAGTTAATTTGATATCTAAGTTTGGTGGGGAAGATCTGGAGATGTCTTTTTCCATTAAAATGGTCTGACTCTCGGGCTCGATATGATCTTCCATTTTTCCTTCTCTGAGCACACAAAGAACAGATTTGATAGATTAGGGGTGGAAGTGGTTGGCGAGTTGAAGAAAGAGTGATCTACCAGAAGAAGGAGTTGAATGTGGGAGATATTTGAAGAGATTTTCCCCCTGAGCACCTGGCGAACTTTTATAGATCTGATTCTGGAAATCATGATTCATGATCATGGTGAGAACTGGTAGCACTCAATGTTTTTTTTTGGGGGAAAAGGGGCTTTGTTGTAAATGTTATAAATGGCACAAATTTTTCGTGCAAATGGTTGGAGTGTTAGAGGTTCGAAGAAAATTCCCAAGAGGAAAATTTGACAAAGCCTGTCTTTTGAGAAGCCATCTGAGAAGCCTGTATATCTCTTTTGTATTAAGTTTGATCATGTCAAGGTGGTTGCAAGTGTACAGCCATTGAAAAGCTCTGAGATTGTTCTAGAAACTTTCCCCTGCTGATAAATTTAATCAAACTCAAGTTATTCTGTGTTGATCTTGAGCAAAATGTGTTTGTTTCATTTCTGAATGTCTGCAAATAGTTTTTCTTGTTCTTATTGCAATATTGTATCAAAATATGTCTTAATCACATAGGTCTCAATCCTTGTGACAGTTTAGTGGCATCTACAATCTCATTTCTCGGAAGAGCTTTCATCTGGGAGTGAAATAAATGATTTAAAATCACTTTTCTTTCATTTGTTTGACAGAGATTGTTTGTAAGCCTCTTGGGTGTACCTCAGGCATGATTGATCTTAGATTTTGATGTTTTATTGGGTCTTCTAACTCAAGCCTTCATGTTAAAATCTCATAGATTGTGTGAAAAAGTGCTAATCTGGGCCTCTATTGAAGTACATATTCTGGTTAAAGGAACATTTTAGCTATTCTGAAGCATTCTGTTATCTAGACTTTCCATTTTGTAAGAGTTCTCAGAGATTTGGAAAATCAAGTTTATTCTACCTCACCTCCCACCAAAACTTATTTAAAACAACTAATCCTACCCATACTACCCCTATTTTTCATGTGTGTATACAAATGCATAAATTTTATTACCAAAACATACAGAAACAATCAGGATTCCAAATGTCTTTAGTAGCCTGAACCTTTCCTAGAGAATATCTCCACTATCTAGAGTGATAACTCGTGAGAGTTAGATTTTGTTGCATTGATCATATTTTCTTCAAGGTCTCCTTAAAAACTTCATTAGGAAGGACATCTCCATCTCCTCCATAAACAACAGGCTACAAAAGGGTTCTCTTACCTTGGTTGAAAGGCACAACCTAAAATAGTGAGGATAGATCAAATCCTCTTGAGGGTGCTATCCATTTCTCCACATCTGAGTGACAGAGGGCTAGTTAGATCCCATCCCCAGCTACAAAATACTCACCATGATATATCTATCTCTAAGCTTTGTGCCAAAACTTGTGATGACTCAGACTTTGATGGAGAATCAATTTGGGTACCAACACTTGTACTAGGCTTTCTATTGATGTTGAGGAACTTATTTCTAATTGCTGAAACTATTTTTGATTCATTTCTAGGGAACTTATTTGAGTTGCTCATTTGCTGATCTCCCCATTTATCTATTTATCTTTCATCAACAACACCTTACTGGCACCATTACCAGGGACATAGTGGTTACAGTTCATGTTCAGACCCTGTAAAACACTTCTTATATACTCCAAGTGTTGTGTGTAATTCTTTCAGTTCCTACACCTAGTGCACTAGCTTTCATTGATAAATTCTGGGTAAAGAAAATTCAGAGTCTTTCCATTTCCAGTTTCTAGTGTTGACAACATTTGACAGATCATGTTTAGTGCATCTGCACAACTAAGGTGGAAATCCTTAGTGGTGACTCCCTGTTGATCTGATTCTTAATGAATACCAGTGTCTTAACCTCTGTCAAGTGAGATTTTGTTACTAACCTTTGCAAATATGGAAGGAATAATATCTTTCTTTGCTAGGGATCCTACTAGGACATTATTTCCAGAGCTAGGAAAAGCAAAATCAGAAGGAAGAAAGCCTGGAGAGCTGTGGGAAATCAGCAAAGCTGAAGAGGCGATCTCCATTGATGAAAGTGATCGGCCTATCATTGAAGACTACTATTCAAGTGCTTCTGAATTAGGTGGCCTCTTTGTGGAATTGAATTCTCCAATTGGAGAGGGGCCTTCATTTTATTTTGAGAAGTTTGCTTCTCATTCTACCCCTGTCTTTTCAGAATTTGATAGGGATTTCCAAGAAACAAGGCCTTTAGGGGATATCCACTTTGAAAATTATACCCCTGTGTTTTAAAGACCCTCTACCCCTTATCAATTTGTCACCCCTCAAGGGTCACCTCCTCAAAACAACATGGCCCTGCCCCCACCCATACCTCCATTTGTTGTAAATACCTTTGGACCTATAAATTTTGTAGGGATGGCTGGTTATCCAAATGCAGTTCCTCAAGATGTAAGAATAGACTACCAAAGTTCTAAGGAAACAATGCTATAACTGGTGATCAACATCTGAAGCTTTTTATCAATATGATGGAAGAATTTGAGATTGAACATGAAGATGTGTATATCAAGTTGTTTATCCATACTTTGGAAGAGGATGCAAGGGACTGGTATAAATATTTTCCAGATAACTCTATTGATTCTTGGACTGAGATGAGCAATGCATTTAAATTGCAATATGGTGATAGAACTGACCCTAGGTTTCTTTTGACAGAATTTGAAAACATCAAAAAGAATCCTAATGAGTCAGTACATGATTTCAACACAAGGTTTAACAAGACCTTGAGAATATTTCCTATTAGGATAAGGCCATGTGATGAATCATGTTTGATCAAATATTCAGATGCATTTGATAAAAAGTATGCTTACTACTTGAGGGACAAAAACCCTACTAATTTGAGGCAGGCCTTCACTATGGCTCTGCAAATAGAGAACAACATCAAGGAAATTGGAAAGCCTCCAAAAAGGGAGGGTGTAAAGCTAATTAACCAAGAAAAACCTCAGACAAACAAGGCTGCTTATTTGGTGGAAGTTGTGAAGACTTTGGTCAGGGGTTGTCAAAGAAATTTCCTACAAACTAGCCTGGGCTAAGAAAGGGATTGGGCACAATCTCACACGGTCAACACAAGCAGTAAGGCCAAGACAGGTTCACAAATCACCAAGATCTGATGATAGAGGAAAGGGACCTATTGGATTTGGAAATAGGTAGCCCCAACCAGGGAAAACAGAATGGTTCCTAATCCTTTGGCTACCAGAGTTGATGTTGTGGAGGAGACATATGTCATTGATTGGTGTAACAGATGTTTCATTCCCCATGCTCCATGTGGGGTAGACCAGGAAGAAGTTGAGGAAGAGGAAAATGATGAAATTGATGATGATGCCTACATGATGGAGATCCCTGCAAGTTCGCCAAGGGAAGCAACTTCAAACTGAGGTAATAAGTGCTAGAACTGGCTACTATTTTTTGGGATTGCATCCACTGGGTACCTCCTCTTCCTCCCTCTCATACTTTAGAAGTAGACACTGTACAAGATTTTGAATTTCCCACTAATGATTTTGAATACTTGAGGGCATTAATGATTGAAAAGTATGATGGAGGAGTTCCTTCAGAAGAAGCATAGGAACTCTATTAATGAATGTTGTAGTTGCCCAAGAAAAGGAGCACAATACCAGAAGTAAAGCTGCCAAGGGGCCACAAGCCAAGTCAAAATTTCCATTTCTTACCAAAGAAACACCTGAAAAATGCATCTGGCAGAGAGCTTGTTTCCCCAAGCAAAACTTGTGTTCCTCCCCATGCCCAAACTGAAAAGAATCCCATTCCATCTGATGAATTTTCCAATCTTTCTCCTAGTGTGAATGTTTTACCACAAATTTTTCCATGCAACATTGCCCAAGTTTTGAGTCAAATCAAAATTCTTGTCCCAATTTTTGAGCAAAGCTTAGGATCCCTGAGCACAAGAAGAGGGCTTTTGTATTATGTTTAGGGTTCAAAGAGGAAGAGATCATACAAGGCTCTGAGATTGTAAACAAGGTTGAGATTCCCCTTACTGTTGCAAGTTGGAAAAACACAAGTGTTGGAAGGGATGGGGGAACCACCAGAGTGTTTATTTAGGAACTTCTTTGTTAAATCCCAGCTGAATGTGGATCCATTATTGCACTATCTTGTTATCAAAGACAATTCTGTTATCACATAGGTCTCAATCCTTGTGATTTAGTGGCATCATGTAATGTCATGCCTCTTGAAGTTATGAATGAGATGGGTATCAAAGTAACAACAACATATGGTGAAGTAAAATCACTTCCATGGACTTTCAGAGAGGTGACAAGTGGTGGGATGTTTCAAAGCCTCTGGATGTGTACTTGCATCTTATCATGGTTTTGAACTTACATATCTTGATGTTTGATTGTCTCTTTCCAACTCAATCCTTTGTGTTCAAGAAAGTCTCATATGTTTGGTATGAAAAAATGTTAATTTATGCCCTCCATTGAAGCACATATTCTTGAAATTATAAAGAAGAACACCCTGTACTTGATTGAAACATTCTGCTGCTTAAGCAATTCCATTTTGTGAAGTCTCTCAAATGCTGATTTGGTAACAATCAACTTTATCCTTCTTCACATTTCCCAAAAAATTATGAAAAACAATTAATCATACCTATGCTACCCATTTTTCATGTGTGTATATGCATAAGCCTTTACTACGAAATGCATAGAAACAATCAGGATTCCAAATGTCACAATAGTAGCCTAAACCTTGGCTAGATAATATCTCTACTATCTAGAGTGACAACTCGAGAGAGTTAGATTTTGTTGAATTTATCATATTCTCGCCAAGGTCTCCTTAACAGCTCCATTATGAAGGATATCTACATCTCCTCCATAAACAACATGCTACAAAAGGGTTCTCTTACCTTGGTTGAAAGGAACAACCTAAAATAGTGAGGATAGATCAAATCCTCTTGAGGGTGTTATCCATTTCTCCAAATCTGAGTGACTAACGGCCAGTTAAATCCCATCTCGGCTACAAAACGACTCATCATGATCTATCTGTCTCTAAGATTCCTTCCAAAACTTGTGATGTTGCTTAAACTTTGAGGGAGAATCAATTTTGGTACCAACACCTTACTGGCGCCGTTATTGGGGACTTATTTGAGTTGCTGAGACTATTTATCGATTCACTACCAGTTCATATCTATTTAGCATGTCAACAACACCTTACTGGTGCCATTTTCAGGGACTTATTTGAATTGCTGAGACTATTTGTTGATTCACTGCTAGTTCATATCTATTTGTCCCGTTAACAACACCTTACTGACGCCATTTCTAGGGACTTATTTGAGTTTCTGAGATTATTTACTAATTCACTTCCAGTTCATATCTATTTAGCTTGTCACCAACACTTTACTGGTGCCGCTGTCGGGGACATAGTGGTTGCAGTTCATGTTCAGACCCTACTAAAAACACTTCTGTATATACTCCAAGTGCTTGTGTGTAATTCTTTCAGCTCTTACACAAAGTGCACTAGCTTTCATTGACAAACCTGGGTAAAGAAAATTTAGAGTCTTTCCATTTCCAGTTTCTAGTGTTGACAACATTTGATAGATCATGTTTAATGCATCTATGCACAACATAAGGTGGAAAATCCTTCAGTGGTGAACTCCCTGTTGATCTGATTCTTAATGAATACCAGTGTCTTAACCTAGGTCAAGTGACATTTGTTACTAACCTTTGCAAAGATAGAAGGAAGAAGATATTTCTTTTCTAGAGACCCTGCTAGGTCATTATTTCTAGAGCTAGGAAAAGAAAAATCATAAGGAAGAAAATCCTAGATGAGTTGTGGGGGATCAACAGACAAGAAGAGGGATCTCCATTCAGGAAGGTGATCAGCTTATTATTGAAGACTGATATTCAAGTGCTTCTGAATCAGGTAGCCTCTTTGTGGGATTGAATTATCCAATTGAGAGAGGGTCCTTCATTTGATTTTGAGAAGTTTTTCTTCTCATTCTACCCCTATCTTTTCAGAAGTATGATAGGGATTTCCAATAAACAAGGCCTTTAGGGGATATCCACTTTGAAAATTATAACCTCTTTGTTTCAGAGACCCTTTACACCTTATCAATCTGTCATCCCCTCTACGGTTTCCTCCTCAAAACAACATGATGCCCTACCCTCATCCAGACCTCCATTTGTTGTAAATACCTTTGGACCTATAAATTTTGTAGGGATGGTTGGTTATCCAAATGCAGTTCCTCAAGATGTAAGAAACAGACTACCAAATTTCCAAGGAAACAACGCTATACCTGGTAATCAACATCTGAAGCTTTTTATCAATATGAAGATGTTGCACCTCATTGAAGATCCCAACAATGCTTTTTATGAAGTGTTGTATGATGATGTATATGTTGATAACTTTTTTGGATTTTTTGATTGAAAAGAGAACAATATTGATCAATGTAAATTTCTTGAACAAGTAGGTTTTCCTTGGACCTTGTTATTCAATGGAGCTTGTTCCAAGTTTGGAAATGGTGCTGGTATTGTTCTGATTTCTCCATGCCAGGAAGAGTTTTTCTTTCTTTCAAACTCAAATTTGAATGCACTAATAACATTGTTGAATATGAAGCACTGTTATTGGGTTTGAGAATTGCATGGAAATATGATGTAAAGGATATCATTGTCAAAGGAGATTCAGAACTGATTGTCAAGAAGATTAGAAAATTGTATGTTACTAAAAATCAGATAATGAAACAATACAAGAATGAAGTCTGGGATTTGATTGAAGTGTTTGACTCATTTAATATTGTACACCATGATATAAAGTTTAATGTTGTTGCAGACAAGTTAGACGTGCTACGATCTAGATTTGGAAATTGTACAGTATCTCCATTTTGTGAGTATGATGTTGAAATACTAATAAGGCCATCTATCCCTGAAAACGTTAAAAATTGGGAAGTGTTTGATGATGATGCCCAGGTAAAATGGTTTCTATAGAACCAAGGTGAATTTTATGACCAAAATATAGATTGGGAATCAATGGTGTGTGTTGCTAAAGGAAAGAAAACTTTATTTGGCAAAGACATCATACAACTAAAGACAAACATGATTCCCAGAGGTTTGGTGGCACTTGAATCAAACTTTGAAAATGATGATTGCATTATTAACAGAAGTATGCCAGTTTCAAGAAATGTGGAGGAGGATGACCTAGGCACAAAGGAAAAACAATGTAAAATATGGTTAGGAAGCAATCTAAGCAAGGAAGAGAAGTAGTCCTATGTTCAATTGTTGACAAAATATCAAGACTGCCTACCTTGGTCTTACTCTGAGTTGAAGGCATACAGGGAAGATTTGTTCCAACATGAAATTCCTCTTGAATCTAATGCCAAGCCTTTCAAGAAAAAACAAAGGTCAATCAATCCACTCCTTTCTTTGAAGATGCAAGAAGAATTGAAGAAGTTGAGGGATGGAGGGATCATTTAGCCCATAAGGTACTCACCTTGGGTTGCAAATTTAGTACCTGTCAAAAAAAATAATGGTGATATAAGGTTGTGTGTAGAATTTAGGGATTTGAGTAAAGCATCATTGAAAGATAATTACCCTCTCCCAAACATGGAGAATATGCTACAATTGGTAATTGGTTTTGAATTTTTATCCACTTTGGATGGTTTCTTTGGCTATAATCAAGTTGTTGTGAAGGAGTTAGAAAGAATAAATACCTCATTTACCACTCCTTGGGGAACTTATGTCTATGTCAGGATGCCTTTTGGCTTAATGAATACTGGAGTAACTTTCCAAAGAGCAATGGATGTAGTGTTTGCTACTTATATTAATGATTTCATTGTTGGTTATCAAGATGATGTAACTTTATTTTCTAGAACAAGAAATGATCACTTGAAACACTTGGAGAGAATGTTGTTAAGGTGTAGAGAGTATGGCATATCAGTGAATCCCAAGAAGTGCCATTTTGGAGTGCAAAAGGAAAAGATGCTTCGTCACATTGTATCAAATGAAGGGGTCATGATTGATCCTGACAGAGTGGAAGCCATCAGCAAGGTTCCAATTCCATAACTAAGAAGGAGTTCAATCCTTCTTTGGCGAAATAAACTTTATCAGAAGATTTGTGTCTAACTTTGCTGAGCTGACCATCCCCATTACTAGCATGCTGACGAAGGACCAAGTTATCAAATGGGAAGAAGATTCCATTCAAGCTTTCAATGGGATAGAATAAGCATTAAAGTGTGCCCCTATTTTGGCAGCTCCAAATTAGAAGAATCCTTTTCAAATGTTTTCTTTTTCTTCAGAAAACACCATTGCATCTGTCTTATTACAGAAGGATGATGAAGGGGCTGAGAGACCAATTACCTTTTTCAGTAAGGCATTACAAGGAGCTAAGTTGAAGTACACCATCATGGAGAAGAAAAAATTTACCTTTGTGAAAGCAACAACGGTTTTCATACCTCACATCTTGAGCTCTAAAGTCATTGCTTATGTTCCCCACACCATGGTGAAATATATCTTATCAGATATGGAGGTCTCAAGAAAAATATGCAGATGGGTAAACAAGTTACAGAAATATGACATTGATATCCAAACCACAAAATTGACAAGAGGTTTGGGCCTAGCTAAGCTTATGGCTGAGAGTAACTTGAAAACTATTGAGGTGAATGAAGTATAAGGAGAAAGGATGGATGTCCTTGAAAATTTGGTAAGCTCTGAATGGTACAAAGATATAATATTTTATCTCAGACATCTATGCTTCCCTGAACATTTGAGTAAAAATCAAAAAAGAGATCTTAAGTTAGCCTCTCAAAAATATGTCATTACTCATTTTGGGTTAGCTTGGAATAACCCGAAGGGAGTGCTCTTAAGATGCATTGTTGAGGATGAAGCCCCAAAGGTAATTGTTGATTTCCATGGAGGAGTTTGTGGGGGAAATTTTGCTGGAAGACTTACAACACATAAAATCTTGAGGGCTGGTTATTGGTGGCCAAATCTCTCAAAGATACAACTCTATTGGTTAGGAAATGTGAAATTTGCTAGCGTTTTTCTAGAAGATTGAAAGCTTCAGGTTCTCTTCCTTTGCAGCTTGTGTCAATTGAAGCCCCATTTAAGCAATGTGGAATGGATTCATTGGTGAGATTTCATATCCTTCTAGTGCTGGTCATAAATGGATTCTTGTAGCCACTGATTATTCCACTATGTGGGTGGAAGCAATCCCCACCAATAAATTAACACACCAAGTCATCATGGACTTCATGCTGAATCAAATCATATGCAGATTTGGAGTGCCAGTTAAGATTGTTGCTGATAATGCCATGAGTTTCAGAGCCAAACCTTTGGTGGAAATGTGCAAAGGGTAAGGGATCAATTTGACATATGCTTCTAACTATAATCCCCAAGGAAATGGACAAGCTGAGTCTAGTAATAAAAACTTGTTGAATATCATTAGAAGAACCTTGGAGCTGAACAAAAAGAAATGGGGTGAGCAATTGAAGTTTTCTGTTTGGGCTGACAGAATCACTGTCAAAAGAGCTACTCATAAAATCCCATTTTATTTGGTATATGGAACTCATGCTTTGTTTCCCCTTCATTTGCAATTGTCTTCATTTCAATTTGTTCAACAAATTGAAGATCAAAAGGTTAGTCCATATGATGCTTGAATCAATCAGATTATTGAGTTAGATGAAAAAATAAGGGCATCCCATCAGTGACATGTGGAGTTCAGAGTAAATTTGAAGAATTTATTTGATAAAAAGGTGACTCCAAGATATTTTAGTGTGGGAGATATTGTGTTATTATGGGACATCATGCACAAGGATAAGGGAAAACATGGAAAGTTTGATGCATTGTGGATGGGTGCTTATTCAATTGACATTCAAATTGGTGAACATACTTTCTTCTTAAAAGAATTAGATGGGGAATTTCTTGAATTGCCTGTTAATGGAAGGAATTTGAAACATTTCCTTGATTGATTTCTCAGAATCAAGGTATACTCCATTGTACAGTGTATAGTATTTTGGTTTATTTATACTTTCGTTTTTTTCTATTTTTGTTTGTCCTAGTCCTTTGTGGCCGTTTTGTTGGTTTCTCAGTTCATCCTTGGGGGATTTGGTTATTATTGTTCTACTCTACAAGCTTGTTCTTTGACTCTTTCACCCAATGGTCTAATTTTGGCACTTGGTCTATTATTTTTTCTTGTGGAACTCATAGGGAGTGCCCATCCTCAAGTCAGAGCTGATGTTGGTGCTCAATTTGATCTCACCCCATTTTTCCTTGAAATTATTCACTTTGAGGGTTTTTTAACCTTTTCTATCTCCCCGTATTGATGCATGAAAACTCCATCCTCCATTTGGTTGCCATGATCAGTCCCTTCCTTTGGTCAACAATCACTTTTAGTCCATAATTTTTTTTCCGTTCCTCTGTCCATGTGGAAGAATTTGTAACTTTGACTTAAAATCAGGTTTTTTCCCTTCCTTCCATTCTTCCACAGTCATGTTTTGTTTTCCCTATCAATTTTTGTCCCAATATCTATGGAAATATGATTGGATGCATCTCAGAGGATCATATTTGGGCCTTATATCATTTCCAAATTCTTTGTCTTGAAAGAAAGATTAATTTCTGGGTGGTTTGACGGGTGTGTTTTCCCCATCAAATTTATATCTCAGCATCTATGGAAACATGGCCCTTTTTGGTTGGATGCATCTCGGCAGGGAACTTTGAAATTATAAGGTCCACTTCAACTCAAAACTTGTCCACATGAAGGGTCGACGCTCATATGAAAATTATGCTTTTGGTTTGACCTTGGAGTTGCACTAGGGAGACACGTGGAGGATTCTGTCAGCTCCTCTCTATACTTAAACTTTTCAAGTAACTTTCTAAAGGCCTGGGACATGTGGAGGGACTGCACTGTTTGGGGACCGACCCCTAAATTTTATTTTAAAGAAACACCAGGAGGAAACTTGGAGGCTTCCACTCACTCTACTCTTTCTTGGACTTTTCAACGGCCAAGGAAAACTATCTTGGACCCTAGATACATGGCGCCTTTCTTTGATCCTTGAATTTTTTTTAAACAACTCTGCCCTGGAATGAGACACGTGGTGATCCCGCGCTTGTTTGGGGTCTCCGATATTGAGGACCATACCAAAGGTGCGCCAAGGAGACACTAGGAGGATTCCATTGGATCCTCTTTTACTGAGACTTTTTCGAAGGCCAAAAAGGCATTTTTCTTGGGCCCAGGGAATGTGGAAGGCCCACACTTGTCTGGAAACTTTCCTCTATACCTCACCTTTGCAGTTGCACCAAGAAAACATGTGGATGGCTCTAATATAAAGTTGAGAAGGGGTAGAATCAACAATTGTTGTGCATTACATCTATTTTTCCACCATTTTTTCTCCAAGACTCCTGGAGATGCAAATATGCACTATTTTTCATCATTTTTGATGAAATTCCTTTTCATTTTTGTTTGCAAAGTTCCATTGAATGGATTTAGAACTTAATTTATGAGTCCAAGAATTGTTAAGGTTGATATTTTGAAATTGGAATTTCTCTGGCACTTACACAAATGTGAATTACGAGAGAAGATGGATGCGGGGAAGATTTGCAGAAGAAAGAGAGGGAAAATGATGAAATGATGGAGGTTGTAGGCACAAAATATGAAAAAGGTGTTATCTCAAGAGTGAAAAGGATTACCTATCAGATCCAGCTGTACAAAGCCTCTAGAGAATTATTAAAATGGGGATTTCTCACATGACAGAATTAGAATGATTAAAAGGATTGTCCAAAAGGTTGTGGCATGGCATCCTAGTCATTATTCTAGGGTCTAAGAAACGTGATCAGTTCATAATTGGTCCACTTGGAAGCTTTTGGATGTGAATTTGTTAAATGTCACTTTTTGAGGCAAATTGGTAACAAGTAAAGGTCCCTTGAATATTCTTCTTTTTTGGGGGGAAAATTTGGGATGAGTGAGTGAGTGAAATGTATAAATGCAATGAGTATACCCTTGCAAAGGGTTGGGGGTTGAATCCTTAAGACAAAATTTGAGAGAGCCCGTCTTCTTGAGAGACCAATCTGAGAAACCTGTTAATTTCCTATGTTTTAGATTTCAATCACATGAATTTTGTTGTGATTTTAGAACCATTGACAAGATCTGAGACTCTTCAAAGAAAATTTCCCCTGGTGATGAATCTAACCAATTTCGAGTTAATATGTGTCAATCTTGGAGCAATTTGTGTCTACCTATTTCAGAATGTCTGCAAGTAGTTTTTCTTATTCCTATTGCAATATTGTGTTAATGTCACTTTTAATCACACATGATCTTGTCCCTATGATAGTTTAGTGGCATTTTAAATTTCATTTCAATAAGAGCCTTCATCCTAAAATGAGATAAACAATTTAAAATCACTTCACTGTCATTTATTGATAAATATTGTCTTTAATCCTTCGAGTGTATCTTAGGCATGAGGAAATAGGGGTCTTTGATGTTTTATTGAGTCTTTAGCTTGAGAATTCATGTTAAATTCTTAGAGATTGTGTGAAATCATGAAAATATGGGCCTCCATTGATGCACATCTTCTAGTTGAAGGAATATTTTAGCTATTCTGAAGCTTTTTGTCATTTATCTTTCCAATTGTTGCGAAGTCTCTCAAATATCTGGTATAATAAATTTTATCCTGCTTAATCTGCCACCAAAATTACTCAAAAATAATGAATCCATCTTGAACTACCCTTGTTTTCCCTGTGTGTCCACAAATGTATAAATTCTTCTACTAAAATATGTAGAAGAAATCAGGATTCCATAATGTCTTTAGTAACCTTAGCCCTGTCTAGGAAATATTACCATTCTTTAGAAGTGACAACTCGTGAGAGTTAAATTGTGGTGTATTGATCATATTTTCTCAGGGTCCCCTTTCATATTTGTGCAAAGAAGGATATGTTTGTTCTCCTTCACCGAAAGAGGTTACAAAATGGGTCCTCTCACCCTGGTCAAAAGGAATGACCTAAAGTAGTGAGGATAGATCAAATCCTTAATGAAGGTGCTATCCATTTCTCTGATTCCCAAGTGTCAAAAAGTTAGACAAACCCCCTCCCCGGCTATAAAAAAACTCATAATAAGATTTGTCTATCTCTCAATGTCTTGCTAAATCTTTGATGCTACTCAGTTTCCAAGGGAGAATCAATTTGGATACCAACAGATTCCACCATATTACAAATGTAACCACCACCAAATATGATGTGGTTACTACTTTTAGCTACAAGACCACCAAAACTACACATGGAAATATAATAAACCTTACCTATTGCTCAAAATGGAAAATTAGATGCTGAAAATAATAAACAACAAACAAATTAATGCATCACCAATCCCTAGTCTGTGCCTTGGTGTTTGATGTTAGTCTATCAAAAACTTATTGTTGTGGAAATAGAATGGTATAACTATGGTTCTTACCTCAATCTCTCAAATATCCCTTTTCTTCTATTTTTGATGGTGGAAATGACTTTTTTTCACTCCTACTCTTCTTTATGTAGCCTTGCTTGTACTGGTTTTGACCATCGCGATGGTCATTTGATTTAATATAAATTGAATTAAATATAATTACGAAGTAAATAATGTAACAAATGATAATATACATAAAATATACAAGTTTTAAGTACCTAAACAATGTGAACTATAAGAAAATAAGAGGGATAGATGACTTATCTAGTTCCTATGAAATCTGAAGGTAGCCAGGACTGTGTATCTATTGGATGTTTCTAGAAATGATATAAAAATGGATGGATGAGATTTTTTGAACTTTGTTAAATTGAAACGAGAGCACTTACAGGAGCACAAGAGCATCAAGCACTAGTTTCCATTCTAGGCGGTAGTGTCTATATAAATATTTAGGATCTAATCTTTTTCTGGGTCTGAGGGTCTTCACTCCAATGTATGATTTTTCACTCTGAATTCATTCTTAGGGTTTTGATCACACCTGCAACCTG